>CM031239.1:427696781-428166092 GCA_018340775.1 Taxus wallichiana var. yunnanensis
ACGTATTGCTTTTCTAAAATTCAAGGGTGGTTATGCTGCATAAAATGAAATGGAGATTTTCTTTTCGATGGTGGGATAAAATATATCATATCGAGACGAATTCGCAAACCCTCACATTCTACATCATGCAATGATGGCATTCCAAGAGGCTATTCATGAAAATTATATGAATGTATAGCTGCATTCTCATCAAGGCTCTAATCTCTACATAACTCCGATATCATAAAGAAATAATAAGACTATGGTCATGATGAGACATTTCATTAAACACTACCTGAACCTCACTTTTCCCACAATTAGCATAGCTACGTGTCTATGAGGGCGCTTGCTATAAAACCTCATTAAAACCCACTTCACATTATTTTGGTGGATTTTCATGTGATTTCATCCATTCGACATAATCAGATAATAACGGAAATAAATTCGATTAGTTTTTCCACGCTTATTTATTTATTACTTCTTCCCTGTATGTTCCATGCTAATAGGTTTTATAAGAGTTATTTCAATAAGGAAATAACGAAATAATTTGTCATGGAAATAATTATGGCCGTATAGAAGATGGATTTCTCAAACATACATTTTTTTCGAAGGGCTTAATAAACAAATCGCAACCTGCTCAATATATTTGAGTGGACTCTTGCCTCATGACAAATAGAACTTGAAATAGGGTATGAAGGTGTGGGCACTAATATGTATATAAATTATTGTTTTTTTATATAATTCATTGTTAATATATATTATAGTGTATTTATATATAAATGTATTTCAAATGTCATTCATACTTAAACTACGTTAAAGTCACGCACGATAAAGAATTCAAATATTCGTAAATATTTATTACCTAAAACCATGTTAAAAAATTATAAACGACCACCTAAACTAACTCACGTTGGCAATATTTTCACTAAATGCCCATCGTGGAAGTGTGAAGGTTTTTTTGAAATATGTTGATTTCCTTTTTCACAATTTAATGTTTTTATATTAAACGATTGCATTAGCTGTGGTTTGTTTTCCTGGGCAGCCCATATACATGCAAGCTCTCATAAGACCTCGCTATTATATACAATAAGATAAAGTCGTAGCTCTAAATTGTATCAAGCCCATGGCTGCAAAAGAAGTACCCGTGATTCATTTCCGCAACACTCATAATACGAATTAACCGTAGCGGTGTGTAAAATGTGACAAGAAGATAAAATTGGCAAGATATTTTCCATGCATTTTAGTTTGTTCTTTTTTAAGGGTGAATTGCATTCATAAATAATGCAAGGAAATTGAGGTGATAAAATTATAAAGCAAAATAAAAATATCGTTTCGTAGTGGGAAACAATATGAGCCAAAGTGGAATAGACGAGATATTAATATTTAATTCCCATGATTTTTTTTCTCCAAATTTGTATCTACTAATTCATCTTACATAGTAAAAATTAAATGACATCAAATCTAAAACTTTATCACAATAAGAAATAAAAAAATATATTAAAAACCCATTTTCCCATATTTTGTGGAATTTGAAAATTTCGGGAAGGTTCATGACTAACCTGAAGTGCCAATACAGTGGTAAGTTTGGGAAATTGGGCTAGGAGCCTTTAATGCATTAAATTCTCTTGGTCCTCGCGACCAGCTCTGCCTGGAAAGTGTATGAGGTAAATAAAATTGATTTTTCATTGTGTCGATTCGACCTTGCAAAGTTGCTCCGCATTTGGTTTTTTCGTCTCGGTTCACTAAATGAACTAGTTCTTTGGATTTATCACTATTCTTGGGAGATTTTGAGGCTGGTTAGCGAGCCGAAGAGGAAAGGATTGCTGGGAAGTTCTGCTCGCACATTGCCGTGGAAGGAAATAACTTCGCAAACGCAGCTTTTTCAAGTTTGAAAAGAAATCACGGTG
The DNA here is from genome assembly GCA_018340775.1 of Taxus wallichiana var. yunnanensis. Taxonomy (NCBI): domain Eukaryota; kingdom Viridiplantae; phylum Streptophyta; class Pinopsida; order Cupressales; family Taxaceae; genus Taxus; species Taxus wallichiana. The sequence continues at coordinate 427,698,668 of CM031239.1, forward strand.
CATGTTAAGCCCTTCTTTTAAAAAATTCTTGCTTGTTTAAATGTCTCATTAAAACAACCCTCGCTTGGGTTTTTGGGTTTATGTGATTGCCGATTGTGTTGATATGATTTGGATTTTGTCGATTTCATTGGCCGTCATTTTTGGAAATGATAGGAAAATCGCCCCTGGTCAGGGTCGTGTTTAACTGTTTTCAGCACTTCTTCGAATGGAATCCCTCCATGTTGGCCAGTCAATTGACGCGTTAAATGGAAGTTCGGAAACAGGGTTTTTCTCTCGTGAAATGTGATATGGAACTGCGCAAAGGTAAGTGGGTTATTTTATATGTGCGATTGTTCTTTTGTCACATGAACTTGTGATAATGATCAGTATAGGTTGTGTGAGCGGCTTGATGTCGCTTTTATATCAAGTTTTCAAGGAAATAAGATCTTTCCTGCTTACTTTATCTGCTGTTTTGGGATTAAAGGGGATATCATTTCTTTTCGAGCTTTTAAGGAATGGGTATTTCTTGCTTAAGTGTTATATAAAGAATTGTAGACCGTGTGGGATTGTTTTCTTTGCTATGAGAATGTTCGTTTTTGTTATATGGTCTTTCGTGATATAATCAGACAGGTGATGTACGAGTCCGCATGAGGTCGCTTTCTATACTAAAATTTCTTTTAAAAGGAAATAGTTCCTTTTCTTTTCGCCGTGTTTGATTATGATGAATACAACATTGGTTTTTGTATGAGCATTACGAATCTGGGTTTGAGGGAAGAAATGGTAACACATTTTTTGTCAAGCTTTCTTTCTTTTTCTCGCTTAAAAGAAATAAGACTTTTCTTTTTCTTTGTTGTTTCATTGAAAAGAAATAGATTTCTTTTGAACTTTAAGGGATGGGTTTTAGAGTTTTATCTGAGCAATGCGAGCTCGGTTAGAAGGATATGCTAGTAATACAATTATTGTTGTGCTTCTTCTTTTATGTAAATGGACGAATACGATTTTGAGCAATCGTGAAGCATGGAAAAGAAATAGTCTCTCCTTCTGAACTCATAGTGAAATATATTGTTTTCTTGAGAAGGTATGATGATTAGTTGTGTTTATTGATGCTGATTGGTCTTTTAAGATCGGAACGCTTTTGTGATTACGACTTAGCCTTGGATTGCCGAACAAAAGAATAAATGCATAGAAATTTTGTCTGTCAGTGTGGGTTGTCTCTGACAGATCGATCCATGTATTTAACACCCGTACGGTTTACTTTGATAAAGGTAATGACATCCGATTTTTGCATTCCGAGTTCTCATACTATCATGAACTTGAAAATGGATTCGTAGAATCATTTATTGAAGGGAATTCTTCTTCTCATTTCATTGTTTTGATTTGCAAAATCCGTAGTGATTATTGATTATTGGACTTGTTGTAGGTAACAAAGAATGAATAAAATTTTATTTGAACGGAATATATTCATAGAATTAGGAAATCATGCGAATAATTGATTACATGATTCAGATAACCAAGTTTATTCGTTTAACATACAAAGAAAGAAATATGGTTTCTTCTAGTACGGTAAATATATAGTATGCATCCTTATACTATTTGATCTATGATAAACACAATGTTGTACTAACTGCTTTGGGATTCATATGAGCCCGATTCAAATGAAGTATGGATATGGATGATGAATTCTTCCCTGCTTCATTTAAAGCTGATTATAAATGAAATTACTATTACTCGCGGAAAGTGAATTCCGAATGGATTTTGTAAGTTTCACTGAATCGTTATCTTGATTTGTGCTCTCGCTTGGATTCCATTTTTGGACAGCCATGTGGAAAGAAATAGGGATATGGATGAATGACTTGGAAAAATGATCTGTTCTTCTTTCATTCAGTTGGAAATCTGTAATCGTTAATAATGAATTTTGTAGTGCTTAGATATGAGCAACTATATGCATTGTTGTTCGCTTTCTTGTCTGTGCTTGATTGCTTGGAATCTAATATGATGCATGAACTGAAAGGAAGGTAATGGGTTTACGTTTCAGTTAGTTTCATCCTTTGCATTTATTATTAATGAAAGGCGTGGAAAGGATAACAGTATGTTATATCAGCAGTATGCTACTTGTATTCCTAACTTTACAAATATTGTAATTTGAGACTCAGTAAAGGTTATGTGGAAAATGGGACAAGCGATTCTTTTGGCTGATTGTGATGATATTTTGATAGTTCTAAATAACTTGTTATGCTGATCTTTCTTTTGTGCCTATTTCGTGATTGATGTCTTTATCGCGTTTCATAAAAGCAAGGTTCTTTTATTGAGACAATTAGTCAAGCACCTCATTTTAATGATAAGTGCTTAATATGCTCACCTATGAATCGACCTGCAAATCATTTTGCAGATGGAATTTGATTAGAATGAAGACATGGCTGTTTTCTCGATGCTTCTTGATTGGTGAAGATGAATTGTATTTGTTTGCTTTTATTCCTCTTCGAGGAATTGTGAAAAGAAGAAAGTATATTCTTCTATCTATGAGTTGTAATGATGTTTTATGTAAACAATGTCCATTCAAATGATTGGCAAATGTATGGATTATGACATGAATTGATGAATACAATTACAAGTGTGATATTTTAATAATTATATCACTTGATATTGTTGACTAAATTGGAAATATAATGTTATTTCTTGATTTGGATTTGTTTAATTGTCCTTGGATGGATGCTAAAAAGGAACGATATCTATTCTTACCTAAATACAACTTTAAGTTGAAATATGCAATTAGTTCATACTTGGTAAAGATGAATTTTTAATTGACATTAAAAAGGATTAGAAGAATATGATTCACATAATCGATAGGTATTCGTGATTAGCTTGAAGCTAAGGAATATCAATTAACTTCGGAGTAATCGAACTTCGCTTTCGAACTCCATTAATGACCTCGTATGTTAAATTCAGAATAAAGGATATAGGATAAGTATATCCATAACTAATGGACCTTAACTATGTAATGTTAAGGAGAACAAATGAATACATTTCTTGGGAATTAGGCCTCGTTTAAATGACGTCTAATAAGTTAGAATTCGAATTTAGTTACAGTTGGGAAAATCTTGGTTAAGTTTAATAGGTTAAACTTATCACGTCCATCGGTAACGGGCTGCTTAATCCAATGATTAAGAAGAGAACCAAGTAGAGAAATGCAGCCCTTCGACACGAAGGAGAAGATGCATAGCAAGCTAAAGGATGGATTTAGTCTCTCTTAGCTATATACAACTGTAACGGAAACGAGGATAAAGGGATCAAGCATGGTTGCTGAAAGTTGATTCTTAATTATTAAAATCATATCCAAATCACTTGAGCAGGATGTGTATTCTCGATGGGAGGATTCAGTAGGACATTGGCATACGCCAGCTACAGCAAGGTGTCTTCATGAAGACGGGGTCTTCATGACGACACAATGTTGCAGCTGACATATTGCAATGCCCTCCCGAATTAAAACATCAAGAATACATAGGCTGAATGTGAAGTTCTCGGGGGGATAGGAGTATGATCAGTATACTGAGTGACTCTAGGATACTAAAGATAACTAGACACACGGAGTCGTGGGGAACGACACCGTATGTCTCAGCGCGTATCTTTAGTTACCAGTGAGTGCCTTCCTATATTCGCTCATATTACTAGTTGAAATTGGAAGTTTAAATCGACCTTTAAACGAGAGGACCGGGTAGAACCAGAAAGACCATTCTAGATAATAGGTGAAGTGAAGTGAAGGACGTATTCCATTGATGTGTATCACATCCAGGAATATGATCATGCAAAGCATGTGAAAATCTTTGGCCAAAGTATCGCAAGTGCTGGTTGCGTTGTCCTTATCACTTAATTTAAGATGCAGGATGTCAGATGAATATCAGTAACAGATATTCAGATAGGCTTCTTAAATGGATCACTTCGATAACCGGAAACGGTTAAGAGAACTGGTATATATAATATACTATGCATAAACGAACATGAAGGATCGGTTGTTGCCGAGTCATGAAATGAAGGATCGATGAAACTCCGAGCCATGAAAATGGAAGATCGGCAGTTCCTCGAGTCATTTATAAAGATCATATAGAATCTGCAAGTATAAGATTGAATGGCATTGAATGTGTGTTCCATATTGTAAATATGTGAACAGGGAACATTAGTTTTAAAAAAAATTGTGTGATCCAAACTGTGTTGTTTGGGAAGAGAACAATTATTAAAACTCGAACGTGTGTTTGAATTTTATAATTCATAACAGAGAACGTTATCAAAAAAAAAAAAAAAAATTCCTTTGTTTCGTATCTTAAAATGGGGATGTTACATCTTGGTATCGAGTCAAGGTTGTAGCTCTTGGACCTAATGAGTCCACGATATTAATAAGGTTTACATTTTCTTATCGAATGTAAAATGGTCGTAACAAGAGGGAATGCCGTGAATAACCCGCTTACAGGTGGAGAAGCAAAGAATCGCCCAAAAGCCGGATGAAATCCTGCGCCCTACTTGATACGAGGGATCGCTTTGACTATTCGGAACAACAGCCAATGGGCAATGAAGAGGAGGAGAATGAAGCTGAAATAAATGATCAGCCACCTCCTCGTGGACAACATCAACGAGGGAATCCGGTGTCGATGATAATAATGTAATTGCTCCTAATCCTTGAAAATAAAAGGGCAAGATTTAGAATGAACTTACAAATGATATAAAGAGAATAAGTCCTCCAAAGTTTGATGGAACAACTCTTGGGGACGGAGCTGAGAACTGGCTCAGTGAAATGGAGAAATACTTTGCAATAAGAAACTTCTCCGAAGAGACTAAAGCGATATGGGGAGCATATCGCCTTTCTCATGAAGCATCATCATGGTGGGACAACCGTAAGGTTGAGCTGAATATTGTTAATCGCAGACATAACTTGGGATCAATTTAAGGGTTATTTTAGGCAACGATGGCTGCCTCAACTCTATTTTGATAGGAAAATGACTCGAATTTCGTAACTGGTCGCAATGAAGGTCATCATTTGATGGAATACTGGGAAGGGTTTACTAAACTCCTTAAGTATGTGCCAAAGTACAAGTCGATGAGAAGTTCGTAATACAAAATTCATAATGGGACCGAATCCCATCATTGGTGGTGAAGTGGATGTCCACGCCCAACCACCATGGATGGAGTTGTCGATAAGGCAATCGGGGACAGAATGTAAATTGAGGGCAATATCTGCTCACATAGTGGAAGAGATAAGGAAGAAGATTCCCAATTCTTCTTCTTTCTCTCGCACCAAAAAGGGGACCCTGGAAAAGGTTTGGTGTGAAAAACAAAATTGTCAGTAGATAACAACAAGAAACCTCGTGATGAACAGACTGTAAAATAGCGTGGAACAACTTCACAAAAGTTAATGGCATCGACGTAAGTCCTATGGAAGCCGTAATGATAACTTCAAGGCTGGTAACAAATTTGAGCCTAGAAAAGGGCTACTGGAGGATGCTTTAATGTGGGAAAGGACCACTATGCGAATCACTGTCCTCTCTCAAGAAGGATGATCGCGACAGAAAGATAGATACACGCAGTGCAGTTGGCTAAATGCACAAGTGAAAAGCGGTGTGACGCCCATGAAGTTACGGGTAAGTTATTCTTGCACACCGTAGTTATACTTTTGATACCGAGAGCTGAATGTTTTATTTCTGCTAAACTTGCTATGAAATTAAAAAGAAAGGCTGCAAGAATGGATAAAACATGACAAGGCATTATGGGAATAATGTTGTCCATATAGTCAAATGTGCCTTTTGGGGCAATTCTTGATCTCGCTCGGTTTCTCCACCGAAGTTGACTTGTATGTCACTCCTTTAGGATCATATGATATCATTATCGAGTTAATCGTTGGCTGAACATAAGGCAAAGGTCGATGTTATGAAAAAACAAATCATTAAGCTTTGATGACTCGCAGAAAGCAAGCAGCCATTCAAGGTGTAAAACGGAAGTCATAGCTAGGAAACCGATGGCTATGCAACTAAAAAGGGCTAAAAACAGAGGCTGAACTTTGTATGCAATAAAAGTGACAGAAAATGCGGGGGAAGATAATGATTTCATGGAAAGATATCCATTGTTGAGGGATTTCCGTGATGTGTTTCCGGAGGAATTGCCAGGTCTTCCACCCAAACGTGAGTTTGACTTCGCAATAGAAATCAAACCAGAACTGGAACCCATATCTAAGGCACCTTATAGAATGACTACCATTGAGTTGGTAGAGTCAAGGCCTGGGCCAGTTACAAGAACTTCCCGACTAAGGGGTGATAAGACCGAGTGCCTCACCTTGGGGAGCGCCGGTAATATTTGTAAAGAAAAAGGATGGCACATTCGAGGTGTGCATTGATTATGTAACGTCGAACAAAGCAACTATTAAAAATCGATACCCACTTCCTAGGATTGATGATCTGCTCGATCGATGCAGGAGCATCACTTATTCAAAAATAGATCTTCGATCGTGGTATCATCACCGAGAATAAAGGAAGAAGATATTCATAAAACAACTTTTAACGAGGTACTGACATTATGAGTTCACGGTGTTACCTTTTGGGTGACTAATGCACCGCCGCCTTCATGAATCTAATGAACAATATTTTTCAAGAATACTTAGACAAGTTTGTGCTTTAGATTCTTGACGACATTCTTATATACTCTAAAAATGTCAAGAGCACCAAGAACATCTCTCAGATAGTGCTGAAAATCTTAAGAAAGAGGAAGTTGATGGCAAACCGTCCAAATGTTCCTTTTATGATGCAGAGGTGCATTATTGGGACACGTTATAAGCAAGAATGGGATAGCTGTTGACCCTTCAAAGATCACAACTATAATCGAGTGGCTCGCGCCAAGAACATGTGCAAGTGAGGAGTTTCATGGGGTCGGCAGGATATTACCAAAGTTTGTTAAGGACTTTTCAAAAATTGCTCGCCCAATCACTTCGCGCAAAAGAAAGAAAAGAAATTTGTCCTGACATAAATGTGAATCAGCTTTAAGAATTTAAAGGAACAGCTTAACTACAAAGACCTATTTTGACTGCATTGATCCAAATGGAGATTTTATGGTCAGAACTGACGCCTCGTAGAGAAGGCCTTGGAGGTATTCTATTACTGTAATCAATCATGTCATCGCTTATGAAAGCAGTAGAAGCTTAAGTTACATGAATGTAATTATGCTCCACACGATCTAGAGCTCGGCCGCCATTGTTCATGCACTTCAAATGTGGAGGCATTACCTTTAGGAAAGCCCTTCGAGTTAAAAAAATGCACTATCCGGGGTCAAGTATATTTTTACTCACCAATCCAATGCAAGGCAAACAAGATGGTTAGAATTTCTATCTCAAGATGATTTGATATAAGCTACATTAAGGGCAAGGAAAATAGAGTAAAGCAGATGCTCGAGTCGAAGGAAGCATATCTCGCACTTCTTATAACGTTAAGAACTCGGGCTTTAAGGATGAGGTGAAAGATGCCTTGGAATCGATCCTTATTTCAAAGAAGTCAAATCAGCACTGGCTGCAGCACTCCGAGGGATGTCGTATAAGGGATTCCGTTTTGATAATGAAGGAATTCTGAGAGGTTCGAAAATAGTGGTATATATATACCTTCGCAAATGACTTAAGAGGGAAATTGTTAATCGAATTTCATAATTCACCTTTTCTAGACACCGGCATTACAAAAATGCTCACGATCTTAAGCAGCAATATTTTCGGGAAGGGAATGAAAAAGGATGTGGTAGAATTCAGTAACACACTCGCTGGAATGTCGCATGTTAAGGTGGAACATATGCACCTCCACTGGATTATCAGATCCCCACAAGATTCCGCAAAGATAAATGGCAAGTGATAACGATGGATTTCGTTTCAAGGATTGCCTATGTCAAGAAATAAGCATGACATTATCCCCGGTCAGAATGATAAATTGACCAAAGTGGCACACTTCATCATTGTAATTAAGGACGATGCACCCGTTGCAAGCAAGAAGATTTGTACATGAAATCTTCCGATCGCATGGAATACCGAATTAATCATATCGACAGAGATCCGAGGATGACATCAAGGTTTGGCAAACGCTTAATGCGCCTGGGGACTAAATTGAACTTCGCATTTCCGCATATCATCCGGAAACGGATGGACATGACCGAGAGAGTTAATCAGTTTTAGAGGACATGTTAAGGATGTATTGCATGGACCAGCAAGATAAATGGGAGGAATACCTTCCACTGGGTAGAATTTGCTTACAATAACACCTATCATGCCTCTTTAAAAATGGCGCGCTTGAAGCATTGTATGGAAGAAAATGCGTAACCCCCGTCACCGGGACAACGTTGAGGACAGAGAGGTAATTGGGCGTAAATCCTTATGGAAATGGAAACAAATCAAAATGATTCGGGAACATCTAAAGGAGGCTGCCAATAGGCAAAAGAGCTATACGCAACTTAAGAAGGGTTGACAGCATTATAAACCGGGAGAGAAGGTCTTTCTTCTGGGTGAAGCCTAAAAGAGCTCAATAACTTTTGGCAAGGTCGCTAAGTTGTCGCCACGTTACGTGGGACCTTTGAAATTGTTGAAATAATCAACCCCGTAGCTTATCGCCTAGCATTACCTCCTACTTTGTCTCAAATGCATGATGTTTTTCATATTTCTTCGCTTAAGAAATACGTGATGATTTATCACATGTGCTAAATCGAATTCCTGCGCAGTCCAAAGACCCAGAATAATCGTGGTTAAGCCCATTCGAGTGCTCGGGAACTCGCTAGCTGTACTTGAGAAATCGTGAAGTGAACCAATGTAAGGTCCAGTGGGACCAGAGTTCAAGCGAAGAAAGTGCAACTTGGGAAAATCTCGAAGAAATGAGATCTACTTTTCCACATCTGTTTAATCGAATTTGAAATTCGAGGAACTGATAATTCTACCAAATTTAGACAATTATTAGTCTATCGTACAGTTGTCTTAAAACGTTGTTTTTAAGAGTGAATCTGTTTTTGGTATGAACTTATGAATGAAAGGACAATAATTGAACTTTGTCCTAGAACTCCTCGATTTGTTTAACTCGATCATCCTGGATGATGATTCTTTAAGGAGGGAAGAATGTAACACTCTGATTTTGTAAGTTATCTTGGTGAATGTTTTTCATACTATTATAACTGCTGAAATGAAGGCAAACATGTTAAGATATGTTCTGATCTTAAGAGAATGTGTTGCTAACTTGGATTCTTGCATGCTGTGATTTATCAGACAGACAACAGCTTATTGACTTGTGTGTTTCATTGATGTGACGACAAATTGTCATATACTTGCTAAACTCTCGTTGTTGATTGACAAGACACACCTTGAATCAATTTCATTACTGATCCAAAGTATGTGTGGTCTTCTTGTGATTTCGTGTCGATTTACTCGAACCGAACCGAGGTTGATATGAATGTGCAACGCTACCGATTGCAGTATGAGCAGTGGGCACGTAAATGCCAACGACAAAGGTTCGATCTCAACCGTGATCGTCGAACTTAAAACCTCGTGAGGCAAGAAATGCCTGGACACGGTGGCCTTGGCATGTGATTCAAAGGACGGAACGTCCTGCACAACATAGTTACGAGAGTTAGTTGAGAGATTGGGTTAGGGGTTGATTAGTGTTAGTGGTTAGTAGGAATTAAATCCTAAGCTAATCCTAAGTCCTAACATGCATCCTAAACTACTATCCTAAGTGGATTTTTAAATTACAAAAAAAAAGGAAATGAACCTAAGTCCTAATAACCTAAGACTAAACTATGACCTAGGTTGAACACTAATATACAACCTAAACTAATCCTAACCTAAAGGGGACGCGCAGACCCTTGGAGGGAGAGGATAAGGATGAAGGGGTATTCATTGGCATTTAATGGAAAGTCCATACGTGGACAGCGCGGGCCATGTAATGGGCGGGTAAGTGGCGGAGGTATCTATTTGGAGATAGAGCCAAATTTGGTTTTTTTGTGGAATTTGAAAATTTGAGTTCGCCAACTCAAGTCGGGCAATGGCGTGGAAAGTTGGGAAAAGGAAGAGCCTTTAATGCATTAAGTATTCTTGGTCCTCGCGACCAGCTCGCCTTGGAAAGTGTATGAGGGAAAATTGATTTTTCATTGTGTCGATTCGGACCTTGCAAAGTTGCTCTGCATTTGGTTTTTTTGGTCTGGTTCAGTCGAACCAGTTCTTTGGATTTATCACTGTTCTTGGGAGATTTTGAGGCTGTTGCTGAGCCTGAAGAGGAAAGGATTGTTGGGAAGTTCTTGCTGTCGCCGTGGAAGGAAATAACTTCGGCAAACGCAGTTTTCTTCAAGTTTGGAAAAGAAATCACAGGCATGTTAAGCCCTTCTCTTTAAAAATTCTTGCTTTGTTTAAATGTCTCATTAAAACAACCCTGCTCTTGGGTTTTGGGTTTATGTGATTGTTGATTGTGTTGATATGATTTGGGTTCGTCGACCCTTGCTGTCATTTTTGGAAATGATAGGAAAATCGTCCCTGGTTGCTGTGTTTAACTGTCTTTGCACTTCTTTGAATGGAATACCTCCATGTTGTGCTGGTTGTTGACGTTAGATGGAAATTCAAACTGGTTTTTCTCTGTAAAATGTGATATGGGAACTGTGCAGGCAGTGTGGGTTATTTTATTGTTGTGCGATTGTTCTTTTGTCACATGAACTTGTGATACGATTGTATAGGTTGTGTGAGCGGCTTGATGTCGTTTCTATACTGAAGTTTTCTTGAAGGAAATAAGATCTTTCTTGTTTACTATCTGTTGTTTCGGGATTAAAGGGAATATCATTTCTTTTCGAGCTTTAAGGAATGGGTATTTCTCTGCTTAAGTGTTATATAAAGAATTAGCAGACTGTGTGGGTTGTTTTCACTGCTATGAGAATGTTCTTTTGTTATATGGTCTTTCGTGATATAATTGTACAGGATGTACGAGTTGCATGAGGTCGTTTCTATACTGAAATTTCTTTTAAAAAGGAAATAGTTCCTTTCTCTTTCTGCTGTGTTTGATTATGATGAATACAACATTGGTTTTGTATGAGCATACGAATTGGGTTTGAGGGAAGAAATGGTAACACGTTTTTGTTGTTTCTTTCTTTTTCTCGCTTAAAAGAAATAAGACTTTTCTTTTTCTTTTTGTTGTTTCGTTGAAAAGAAATAGCATTTCTTTTGATCTTTAAGAGATGGGTTTGTGAGTTCTATCTGAGCAATGCGGACTCGGTTAGAAGGATATGCTGGTAAAACAATTATTGTTGTGTTTCTTCTTTTATGTAAATGGACAAATACGATTTTGAGCAATCGTGGAAGCTGGAAAAGAAATAGTCTCTCCTTCTGAACTCATAGTGAAATATATTGTTTTCTTGAGAAGGTATGATGATTAGTTGTGTTTATTGATGCTGATCGGTCTTTTAAGATCGGACTGTTTTGGTGATTACGACTTAGCCTTGGATTGCTGAACAAAAGAATAAATGCATAGAAATTTTGTCTTGCTGTGTGGGTTGTCTTGACTGTATCAGATCCATGTATTTAACACCCTGTACGGTTTACTTTGATAAAGGTAATGACATCTGATTTTTGCATTCTGGAGTTCTGCATACTATCATGAACTTGAAAAATGGATTCGGGTAGAATCATTTATTGGAAGGGAATTCTTCTTCTGTCTGCTGTTTTGATTTGGTAAAATCCGTAGTCAGGTGATTATTGGACTTGCTGTAGGTAACAACAATGAATAAAATTTTATTTTGAACGGAATGCATTCATAGAATTAGGAAATCATGCGAATAATTGATTGCATGATTGTATAACTGTTTATCTGTTTAACATACAGTGAAAGAAATATGGTTTCTTCTAGTACGGTAAATATATAGTATGCATCCTTATACTATTTGATCTATGATAAACACAATGTTGTACTAACCTGTTTCGGATTTTCATATGAGCCTGATTCAAATGAAGTATGGATATGGATGATGAATTCTTCCCTGTTTTCATTTAAAGCTGATTATAAATGAAATTACTTCTTCCGGAAAGTGAATTCTGAATGGATTTTGTAAGTTTCACTCTGAACTGTTATCTTGATTTGTGCCTCGTTTGGATTCCATTTTTTGGACAGTCATGTGGAAAGAAATAGGGATATGGATGAATGACTTGGAAAAATGATCTGTTCTTCTTTCATTCAGTTGGAAATCTATAATTCGTTAATAATGAATTTTGTAGTGCTTAGATATGAGCAACTATATGCATTGTTGTTCGCTTTCTTGTCTGTGCTTGATTGCTTGGAATCTAATGTGATGCATGAACTGAAAGGAAAGTAATGGATTTACGTTTCAGTTCGTTTTACCCTTTGCATTTATTATTAATGAAAGGTGTGGAAAGGATAACAGTATGTTATATCAGCAGTATGCTACTTGTATTCCTAACTTTACAATATTGTAATTTGAGACTTGTAAAGGTTATGTGGAAAATGGGACAGCAGTTCTTTGGCTGATTGTGATGATATTTTGATGGTTCAGTTGTTATGCTGATCTTTCTTTTGTGCCTATTTCGTGATTGATGTCTTACTGTCGTTTCATAAAAGCAGGGTTCTTTTATTGAGACAATTAGTCAAGCACCTCATTTTAATGATAAGTGCTTAATATGCCTCGGCCTATCAATCGACCCGTGCAAATCATTTTGCAGATGGAAATTGATTAGAATGAAGACATGGTTGTTTTCTGATGCTTCTTGATTGGTTGAAGATGAATTGTAATTGTTTGCTTTTATTCCTCTTCGAGGAATTGTGAAAAGAAGAAAGTATATTCTTCTATCTATGAGTTGTAATGATGTTTTATGTAAACAATGTCCATTCAGTTGGATTGGCAAATGTATGGATTATGACATGAATTGATGAATACAATTACAAGTGTGATATTTTAATAATTATATCAGTTTGATATTGTTGACTAAATTGGAAATATAATGTTATTTCTTGATTTGGATTTGTTTAATTGTCCTTGGATGGATGCTAAATGGGAACTGATATCTATTCTTACCTAAATACAACTTTTAAGTTGAAATATGCAATTAGTTCATACTTGGGTAAAGATGAATTTTTAATTGACATTAAAAAGGATTAGGAAGAATATGATTTCACAACTGATAGGTATTCAGGATTAGCTTGGAAGCTAAGGAATATCAATTAACTTCGGAGTAATCGAACTTCGCTTTCGAACTCCATTAATGACCTCGTATGTTAAATTCAGAATAAAGGATATAGGATAAGTATATCCATAACTAATGGACCTTAACTATGTAATGTTAAGGAGAACAAATGAATACATTTCTTGGGAATTAGGCCTCGTTTAAATGACGTCTAATAAGTTAGAATTCTGAATTTAGTTACAGTTGGGAAAATCTTGGTTAAGTTTAATAGGTTAAACTTATCACGTCCGTCAGTAACGGGCCGCTTAATCCAATGATTAAGAAGAGAACCAAGTAGAGAAATGCAGCCCTTCGACACGAAGGAGAAGATGCATAGCAAGCTAAAGGACGGATTTAGTCTCTCTTAGCTATATACAACTGTAACGGAAACGAGGATAAAGGGATCAACATGGTTGCTGAAAGTTGATTCTTAATTATTAAAATCATATCCAAATCACTTGAGCAGGATGTGTATTCTCGATGGGAGGATTCAGGACATCGGGCATACGCCAGCCATAAAGAAGGTGTCTTCATGAAGACGGGTCTTCATGACGACACAATGTCATAAATTTGACATATTGCAATGCCCTCCCGAATTAAAACATCAAGAATACATAGGCTGAATGTGAAGTTCTTGGCAGGGATAGGAGTATGATCGGGGGTATATGGAGTGATTTCGGATACTAAAGATAACTAGACACACGGAGTCGTGGGGAACGACACCGTATGTCTGCGTATCTTTAGTTACCAGGAGTGCCTTCCTATATTCGTTCATATTACTAGTTGGAAATTGGAAGTTTAAATCGACCTTAAATCGAGAGGACTGGGTAGAACCAGAAAGACCATTCTAGATAACAGTGAAGTGAAGTGAAGGACGTATTCCATCGATGTGTATCACATCCAGAATATGATCATGCAAAGCATGTGAAAATCTTTGGCCAAAGTATCGCAAGTGGTCATGCGTTGTCCTTATCACTTAATTTAAGATGCAGATGTCGATGAATATCAATGAATGTATATTCAGATAGGCTTCTTAAATGGATCACTTCGATAACCGAAATGGTTAAGAGAACGGTATATATAATATACTATGCATAAACGAACATGAAGGATCGGTTGTTGCGAGTCATGAAATGAAGGATCGCTGAAACTCCGAGCCATGAAAATGGAAGATCGGTAGTTCCTCGAGTCATTTACAAGAAGATATAGAATCAAGTTATAAGATGAATGGCATTGAATGTGTGTTCCATATTGTAAATATGCGAACAGGGAACATTAGTTTTAAAAAAATTGTGTGATCCAAACTGTGTTGTTTTCAAAGAGAACAATTATTAAAACTCGAACGTGTGTTTGAATTTTATAATTCATAACAGAGAACGAATGGGGATGTTACACCTTAAACATATCCAATATATTCTAATTCATGAAAGAGTTTCATTGGCCCAAAGTTGCTCAAACAAAATTGACTTCCGCTTCTCATGAAGCTTTCCCATACTCCAAAACATCCGAATTTAGAAACAAATCTATCATCCTTGTTAGGGACCTCGGTCAACTTCCTCCCGACATGGAAATTCCTCCGTATGTCAAAGCCCAACTCCTACAAGGCTAACCTTTGGAAAGACTTCACCATTGCCATCTCCTTAAATGATATCTTAGAAATCGGGTTCCACTCTGAAAGGTATCATTTCGGAAGTTGCTTCTCAACATTTGTAACTTTGTCCCTCTATTGCAAGATTGGGCGCTCCTCATGTCAAGAACAGATACTTGACTCTTTGAACAAGAAATCATTGAGTTTAAAGATGCCCCCCATCTTTTGCCTAAAAACGAATAGGTCGACAACCACAACCTTCAAATGTTGAAGTCCCTTTACTCGCTCGTTGTCAGATCAATTGCTCAAAAGACCACGTGTGCAGACTCAGAGATCCTGATGATGATCAATTGCAACACAACATTTTTCTCTGCAAGAACCAAAAAGTCACACTTTTCGCTAACTTATGGGTGGATACAGGTCTTGTCAATGGCGTTACCGGATCTATCATCAACATTGTTTACGAGTACTCCTCCGCTCCGCCTTCTCTACCTCTCTTTATTGTCGTCAAGTTTGATCGATACAACCCTCATTGGGATGCCAACAACTCCCTCCATGTTCCTATTCCACCAATTTCCAAAGGAAACCAAAGAAAAATACCGCTAAAAATGGCTTGGGTATTTCCAATCCACAAATCTCAAGGGCTAACTCTGCAATGGGAAACTATTGACATTGCAGGCACATAAAGACAAGGACTGTCCTTTACGGCTATATCGAGAGCTCCCTCACTATCGGCCCTTCGAATGTCCTCTCCATTTTCATTCGGTCGTTACTCCAAAATGTCCTCCACACCTCTCTTTCCGTCATGCTTATAAGAGGAATATCATCTTCGTCACCTTCCTTCCTCTCTCCCCTCTTAATCCACGTTGGTCGTTAGCTCTTTGGCTGCTCTGTTACTTTTCATCTCGAAACTTTTTTCTCCTTAATGTGTTCAAGAAATTCCTCCTGTAGTTGTTCTACCACCTACATTTACATTTCTACTTTGTTATATGTTTCAGTTTCCTTCTCCGTACTCCCTTCTTTTACTTTCGACGTTTTCATCGCACACTTCACGTGTAATTGCTAGTTTAAATAAATATATTTAAAATATATGTAGTAGCTACCAACCAGATAAATACACTAACATCATAGCAATAATTGTCTATAGGTGGACACCAATTAATATACGGGGAGCCCTTCAAATTTGATCACTTGACAAGTTGACACCATCCTCAAAAGAAAATGGATATCATACATATATTATAATGCGAAAAGCAAACAAAAACACTCTTTTATCTCGTAGATGTATAATTAGACATTGGCACGTGAAAAATCTCTATTGGGATAAGCAGAAACCTTTTTAGCATGTAGACATTTTAAAGATAAAAATCTACTTAGTTGGAATTTCGTCTCTCCTTCTTGAGATGACTGCAATCACATCGGTACTTCACAATTTCGGCCTAATCCTTGAAAAAGAAGTACTTCGATTTACTACAAATTTTAGGCCTCGAAAGTCCTGGTTTAGGAATCAGCATCCTCCTCGGGAGATGGCAGACAGCAAGAATTTTCATTTTGAATTGACACTGATCTTTTCTTATTCTTATAATGGTTGAACTTGAAACTTCTAACTTTTTGAAATGCTTCCACTACTTTATGGGAAAAATCTCTGTGAAGGAGCCACCTGCCACCCGTGCAAGAAGCAGTACCCGTATTTGTCCTGCATTTGGTGTCTAAATATTTGTTTATGACAGAAAATCTAAAGCTCACAGATTTGGCTGACGAGGAATTGACATTGATGTTGTTGTTATGCCTTTGTTGTCTGTTATCTGCATGGTTTTTGTCTTTGTTTTCTTGAAGATTTTTCCTCATGCAAACGAGCTCTTGCTCTAGATTCTTGAGCCTGAAACTGGTGGCTTCAAAATCTGCTCTGGTGGCTTCTTCTTGGCGAAATGCCGCATCCCTTTCGAGGAGAATTCCCAGAGGCAATCCCTGTCATAATTATTGTTGTTATCAGCAGAGTTTGTTGTGGAATTGAGCTCGTGGTGAGAATAATCCCATGCACGGGTGCTACTGCTGTCTAATCTCATGCTTGTGCTGGAGCCACAAATGTTGTTATGTGAACGAAGGGCTTGGCGGGTATGGAGCTGCTGAATGAACATGGCTTGGACTATTAATCGTAATGGCATGAGCCCATTCTGAACAGCATGAATACAGGTTTCTTGTGATAGTTTTTGGCAGCTCAGGTATTTGCATACGGACTGCCTCTCTTGCTGAGAGACCTGAGGATGTGCCTGCACATTTCAAAATAAATTAGGCATCAAACTCCATGGATGAAAGCCAATACAAATCATATTAAACTAAGTAAATTCTTGTTCAAACTTTGAACAATGAATACCAAACACCCATCTCATGAAACAAGCCAGGCCTCTTGCATATAAGATCACGATATTAATGTTAATGTCCACCAAGGTAGCAACTTCCATGCAGAGAGTATTAGGCGATGGTTTTCAAATATGAAAAAAAGATACTCAACTAAAAATACGATAAATATTGAAAAAATACAGTCTCACTAATCTTTTAGAGACTGTAGAAAATAATCTAAAAACTATTGAAAAATGAAAATCCTTTTATTGACTATTAAATTTTGGAGGTGTTCATAATTTAAATATTTATAGTATAAAATAATAAAAACTAACATAAATTTTTTAGACCCTACATTTAGTATTTTAGCATTGAAAATTCCAAATTTTATATAGTTGAACTGAAAATGTGGAAAATCTTTAAGATTTTACCTTATTTGGTAACTATGATGTCCACCAAGGAAAAAAATTGGTCAGTGGGTCTGGAAAAGTACAATGTAAAAATCGGAACAGGGAGTTTGAAATAAACCCTAACCAATCCAAAAGAGAACATAAACTGTGAGATCAAATCGTATTCTCTATGTCTCAAAGATCTCACCATATCTGCAAGCCTGTTATGTGGTTGCTTCCAATTTTCAAGAAGAAACTAGGTGAATAATAGAAAGAATCCTTTACGTGAAAAGCATTGCAGAAGCACGACTTTAGCCAAAAGTTGGCAAAGATCAAATCCTTCATCTCAGCAAAGAAAATCAAATCCTACATCTCTGCAAAAGAAAATTTAACATTTATAATGTTGTGCTAGGGCAAAGTTGTGCTATAACAGTTATGACATTCAAAAATCACTTTACAAAATTTAAGAGGGTGCAAGTATTACCCCACGCCACATCATAAACAACATTCTGCCCTTTTTAAAGTTGCTGAAAATCCATTTTGATGTCTCATGGCAATGTAGCACTGTTGCACAGATTCTATCTTAAACTATCTAAGAAAAGGAGAATAAAAGCCATGCAGCATTTCAAGAACATTAGATATTAAAAATTTAACATGTATGCAGTAAAATAGAGCATCAAATGAATTCCATCTACGTCTTCTGAAACTATTCAAGGAACAATAAAAGAATAAAATTATAAGCATCACATATAAACAATTCAAGATGTTCTATGTTGGTTTCATCCTAATTTCACACCTAACCGAGGTTTTCACATTTCTATCCTCTAGATGTATGGAAAAACTAAACTACCGTGCTGTAGATTGATCTCTTTTGATAATTATTTCATCTCACAAGTATTGTGCATTTAATAAATTTATGAAAATGTTTTACAGAAGTTTCTCCAAGAGATATTGCTGATACCTTCAGAAAGGATGAATTCTGAGAATGCTTACTAATTCATTTGGGGAGTGAAGCAGAGTTCCTTACCATCAAATATGTGTGGACTGCTTTATAGAGCATATCATGAGCACTCCGAGCAGAAGTCGGAATAACTTCCACAAGCTCCAAAAACTTGCTTGGGCTCAACACTGCATCCAATGCTATATGAGCAAGATATTCATCCCACATATTAGCCACAGTCGATACTGTACTCTTGTTAAAGCTACACCAACTGGTTGAGCTTCTGTCCAGTGCTTCCTCACATCCCAATCCGAGCTCAGCAGATTCATCAGTTCTACCATTCATGTATTCTTGAGAAATGAACATGGAAACAATGGTCCTCATGCTCTCAACTTCAGGGGTGCATGTAATTCTGAAATTATTCTTGTTTTCTGTGAGCACAGGCAATAGAAAGTCTTCAATAGTTGCAAGGTCTAGCTGAGAAGCAATCCTAGTATGTAATTGTGCCTTGCTTTCATTGCTGGAGCCATAAGACAAAGTTTCCGAGAGCAAACTAAACAGAAAATGAACAGGAATTACAGTTGATCTTCCCAGTGGCAGCAACCTTATAATGCCTTCTAACAATCTACCTTTCAGTGTATCACTCCCAGTATGACTTCTGTTGGAAAGAATCCATTTGTTTGCATACATAACTATAACAGGGCTCACAAATTTTTCTTTCATCCCCTGTCTCCGTATGGAAGCTATTATTCTCTCAAAAAACTGGGAAGGGAGGGCCAATAGGTCCGTAATCCACCGGTCTTCGGCTGTAGTTTCTCTGAAACTTGCACCTATTTCACTCCAAAACTGACATTCTGGTGCTATACCAGACTTTGTTCTTGTATGTTCTGGATCAAGAACTTCCATACAAGCCATGAAAGCAAGTGATTCAATGCATCTGCTCACAATAAGAAGCTTATCTGCCAAGGGAAGCAAACACTGGCATTTCTGAAGCACAATCAGTGTGTCTTCCCAGCTCTGTAACACAACCTGAGTAAGATACAAATCACTTCTCTCACATAAATTCCCCTTCCAAAATCTTCTGTCATTTCAAAAACTCAGCTGCACATCTCAGGGCCGCAACATTTAATGGGTTCATGAGAATGGCGGAACCATGTAGCAAAACTTAGCAACAAGTTCAAAGATCTCAACTCCGCCAGGGCATGATTTGGGTAACCTAATTTCCAAGGATTCTGACAACTTCCTCTTCAAGTAGCCACTCCTGGACAACAGAGGATACTGCAAACAAATAATTCAATCGTAAATTGATGCCATGAAAACAGATTTCGTTGTTAAATCTAAATAAGAACTAAACCAAAATATTGACTTCACCTTATGGAGTTTGTAACAGCGATTCTGCATGCAAACTGTAACTGTTGTAGGCAAACCAGTGCCTTCACACCTAAAAAGAAAGATCAAAGGCTTTAGCCAAGTTCTTGAAATTCATAGAAGAGCAGGCCTCAACTTCTATATTTCTTTTGGACCTTACTAAGGCATAAAATCCATTACAAACCGAACAACTTCATGTTTTAAGAAAAACAAACAATGTATTTTTGACCCATTCAAGATCATTAGACATGGATGTTTGCGAATCATTTCTCATGTGAGATGGGGTTTGTACGGAGTAACAAGTATCAAATATTTTACCCAATTAACCCAAAAATTATGATATCTAATAATGATTAACTGAAATCTGATAATGATAAACCAATGCTTTCTTTCCAAGTTCTTACAGGATTAAATGTTGGTATATGAAGATTACCATTTCCATATTGTTTTCTGAAGCTCTGATTCAACTGTGGAATCTGCAGAACCACTAGACCTTTCACTCCTATGAATCATGATATCTTTTCCTCTTGATCTAAGAAATACTTGTGGAGTTTCACAGACTCTCTCTGAGCATGCACATTTTTGGGGATCTTATGCTTTTTCGGGTTCAAGAATTCTAATGCATGCCACTACTGATATGCTCGAAGAGCTTTTCTGAAGCACATGTGGTAAAACTATCCTTACAGTGCTTGACGTACAGCTCAAGCATGGGATTTTTTCCTCAAGCCAATGAATACTATTAAAAATCAAGCATTGCCTAGTACTGCAGTTACCAAGATCTACTAGAAGAAAATGGTGCTTAGTATTTTAAGATGTTACGTGAAATACAAGTCGAGATAATTTTCCTCGAATGCAATGATATATAGATTTTTTCTGTTCCATAAATCCTTTAAATTTGACTAACACACGGGGTGAAGTTCCAAGGGTGGAGAATGCCTTTTCACGAAGAGTGCAAGGTTCAAGTATCCAAAAGTCTTGGACAAAAGTTCTTTAAGGTTATGAATGTTTGTTATGTTGGGCATTAGGGATGAGATTTGGCAGTTGACACTATTTTTGAACTAAAATCTATAAAATTAAAAGGTTTTAAATAGCTCGTCCATATCTGTTAAATATTTTTCTTTATTTAATAATTTAAAAATATATATTTAGGGATTATATGCTTGATATAAACATATTTTCAATAAAATATGTTATTTAAATATTTATGTAATGTTGCATTTATATTTATATTGAATGTGTTCATAGTGATAATGATAGTTTTGCCAAATTCTCTCACATCAAATAAGGATGAACTGACTATTTTATAAAATAAAATATGATTAAAACAAGTAAAAATGTCCCAAACGAATGTCAAATCTCAACCACATATTGATCTACAATTAAAATAGATTGTTATATGATATTATATAAATTACCAATCTTATGATCGTGTGACACTTACTACCTTGACATCAATAAATACCACTTTGACATTAACACTAATAAATAACCCTTGATACTTTTAACTCTAAATTGAAGAGAAGATTATTCTACACCCTCTATAGTCCTATAAGGTTTCATCCTTTGCTTATTCCAATGGCTTGCTAGTAATGTGTGAGATATAGAGCAATATTGAGAGATTAAGTTATGGCTTAAATTCCCGAGTCCTATGCATTCTACGATGCCAGATCCATTTTGACTTGCTTGTATCTAAGGACAAAATAAAAGTATAACCTTTTATAGTATCTAGGTGCTTTTCTTACACATTTTTAAATTTCAACCTTCGAAAATCAAGCAATACGCAAATCACTGACAATTCCATTTTTCCAAGGCATAAAGTGGTTTAGGTTCGGATATTTAGCATTAATTTACTTTCTTTTCTCCAACTTACGTTCATCAAATCATAAACAAGTAGCATATTGGGAAAACAACTTAGATTTCACTTGAGTTGAAATTATTATAGCCAAATTCAACCTTGTAATCATTACTTATCTAGGTGTTAAGGTATGGTTGACACACTTATTTTGTCCAAGTGTTAAAACCTCCCCAACAAAATTGGAATAATTACGCTTTGCTCATAAGCATGGGTATTTGAATCTGACTTCTTTACATGTTCATGTTCTATGTTGCCAAGGCCTCCTTTCTATGGTATGATTTCATCTTCATCCACTTGTTTATCACCTTCTGTAATAGTGCCATCTATTTGTTTCCTTTATGACTGGACTTGTTTAAATTGATGACTGCCATTGTTATTCCTGGATTTCTAATGGGTTCTACTAAATTTATATATTGTAAATGGCAAGTCGAGGTAATTTTCGTAGGACACAGCCTAGCCTGCACGCTTCAGTGGCTTTTGAAAACCTCCCTTCTGAACAAGGAAAATTTGCACTTTGCCTATATATATATATATATATATATATATATATATATAGTTCAAATTTGTATTCTTTGAAAAAACTTATATTAAATTAAATGTTGCCAATTCCTCAAAGCCCTAAGCACAATGAAAATGTTAAGAGGAGATTTTGAAAAATTCACTAGATTTATGTTTTTCTGGATATGCAGAAGGAAATAAAACTAAAACAATAAGGTTACCTATTAGCTTTGATCCTTATCAACTCAAAAACAAAATTGAAAAACCCTAGTTTGTCTTATAATAGTTTAGTTGAATGATGAAGACTGAGCATGGCTAAGCATAAACATATGGCAATTACACAACACTCTCACATTTCCTTCATGTCAATCATCGACTTGAGATCAACACTTCGATGTGCCCTTAGTTTTCACAAGGAGGCAAATCTCTTCTTTGATCCCTCGCTATTGAAGGTTTCATAAACAAACGTTGTTGGAAAAAAATGTTGTAGTCTAAAAGGTTCTACATACTCTAGCAGAGTCATATATTCTGATTGTGACAAGATGAATAAGAAAGAAAGAGTTCAATATTGACCAATATAACAGGTTGTAGACACCTAAAAATGGGCCGGGAATATTTATTAGCCCTCAAATTATAATGTTCCATGATAGCTTTATTTTTGAATTCGCCAATGTAACAGGTCAAGCGAGTAGAGATTCAAGTTTTAAAGCTTCTAATATAGGCTTATGAGTATTTGACCATAGATTTGATTACACACACATTCATTTTTTAATCTTAGTTGATTGTCAAGATCATGTTTATCTTGTTTGAATGGCTGACTTGGTATTCATTAAATCAAGGTCATGCACTTTACACCTATTGATTCACACTTTGAAGACTATTTATACAACTAGCAATTGCACATGAGTCGCAAGTTACGCCAGAGGAATGTAAATATGCAGCGGGGCTAATGGAGCATACAAATTTGTATTGTTTACGCCTCAAACTCATAGTAGCCCTGTATCACAAATATTTGTAGTGTGTGTTATATTCAGATTTGTTTTTTTGTTTTATTGGCAAATATTAGAGGTGCACTTATCACAAATATAATTTTTTTACTTTTTAGAGCAATACCTTATGTCGTTGATGGTGTGCTTTAAGGCGTGGGCATGCTAAAGTGGCCTTGGTTAAGCCTATATATTTCCCCTCTATTTCAATATTGTCGCCACTTGTTGTCCATTTTATCTGATTGCGCATCACCAAAATATTTCAATAATCACAAAAATCAATATTTCAATAATCACCAATATATCAATGGGAGACTGGTTTTGGCCGTTCCCATGGGCACTCCAATTTTGATGTAGTTCTCCCCAGGCGCTTTGAAAATCCTCTCGACTTTCCAAATGACTTTGGCAGCTCTTTACAAAATTGATCACCATAAAAGTTCCAACTCATTGAATTTGGCAATGTTTATAATTCTGGATAATTACTACAATCACAAGTAATCCAAGTTGAGTGCCCAGAGATTTGCCATACAACATATCCAGCTTGGCACTGCAAACCCAATTAGCCTTTTCTTGGGTGCATAGAATATTGCAGAATGTTCCAATTTAAATTGATTTGCATGGGTTGACATGCGCTAACTTGTTGCCAAGCATCCAAATAGCCTTTAATCTGTTATGGCCTTTCGTAAACATTACAGACCATTGTCATTACTGCGTAACAACATTCCTTTCAAATGATATTTTTGTAGATTAGCCAACTGATAAGGAAGCCAAACATTTCACTCTATCTTTGAGTTGGCTTATGCTCCTCATTATTACTCGGTGTGACAGACAAACACAGTCAGTTGACGATAAACTACAAAACAACTATAAACACTTTTGTCAAAGAAATAGGCCTTTGGTCACATGAGGGGTTGCATCATTACTAGCTACCATAGGATCCCTTCTTCTTCCATCCTTTTCACTGCAATTCATGGGTAACATTGAATCGTATTGATAGGAAATAAGAGATAAAATATGCGAATAATCCTTCACGTAATCGCAATGAAAATAGAGTAGAAACTAATATGCGAGAAAATATTACAGATCTCAAATAAAAGTACGAATAAATAACACAACACAAAAAGATGATTTAACGTGGTTCACCCAATTCGGGCTACGTCCACCAAGAATCACTTGCTCAAATTTTATTACGAGCCTCCACTCTCTCAATACAATACCTAGATCCGTTTGGAGCTATGCTCAACAAACTCTCTGAAATTCACACCCGAATTCAAAGCACATCTCGTAATGCATTTGCTTATATTTGTATCATATGCATAAGACCATATAAATAGACAATTGCTTAAGCGATTTGATACAAAAGCGTGGGTATCAAAACCATGGGCAAAAACCGTGGGTATCAAAACAATGGGTACCGTAAAACCATGGGCCTAAAAATAGCCCATATATGATTTACACATTACCCATGGGTTAATAAACCACCCATGAAAATTTAGCACGCGAGGGCTTCGCCCCGAACCCCCTTGACCCGCTCATCGGCGAGCGGGACCACCATAAAAATACCTGAGTGTAACACATAGAAGGTGTATCACACTCTAACATGAAAATAGGCTCCACAAACATAACACCTATTTCCGTTGTTATGACATATAAGAAACATTTTCTAACCTTAACAACCCGTCATCCTCTTTAATGGACAATAAATGAATAAATAAATCATAGCATTCACAAAGAGAATAGATTTAATATTTTCTTTAAGCACACGATCATACAGTCCAAAAGCCGATACAATCGAATGTTAAATATTATTATAGGAAATATATAAACTTTGTGATCATAAAATCCAAAAAGTAGATACAATCAGATTGTTAGATATTATTATAGGAAATATCACAAATTTGTGGATATTTGCCATAGTAAATATCTAGGATTGTAGGAAAATATCTAAAATCGACAACGCATACATTAAAGTTAAGACAACAAATATTGGAGCCAGAATTTGACACTTTCCACCCAAGCCATCTTCAAAGGTGGACGCCTACTAGCGAATTATTTTTATTATAGGAAATATCTAAACTTTTTGATCATACAATCCAAAAAGTAGATACAATCGATTGTTAGATATTATTATAAGAAATATCTAAAATTTGTGGATATCTACCATAGTAAATATCTAGGATTGTAGGAAAATATCTAAAATCCTAGCAACTTACATTAAAGTTAAGACAACAAATATTGGAGCCATCAGAATTTGACACTTTCTAGCCAAGCCATCTTCAAAGGTGGACGCCTACCGTGAACAAGGAAAATGAATTCATTAAGCGAGTTTCATCATTTAGTTCTTGAATGTCTTTTTCATTATTTGTTTCATATAGGATAAAGAATTTTTTTGTTGTCTCAATGTTAACGTATGAGGTGTTCTCATTTGGTAAAAATTGTTGTCAACTTAATTTTTAAAAAATAATCTCTTCGAATATGTACTTTAATAAATATTGCCAATATAGTTTCCATCTACAATATTTTTAGCGAAGATTTGATGATTATGTTTGAGAGAACTTTATCTCAACTAAAATAGAGAAGCTAGTCATCTCAACGATGTCTCAAAATATCTTTATGTATTGCTTAGGTGTCCACGCTATCATTTTGTTAGAATATTGTATAATTTATTTTTATTATAACTAAAGTTTGTTAAATAGTGATGATGAAAAATAATGCATGGACAATATAATAAGGTTTTTTTATACAATTTTTTATATATTGTCCATACATTACATATCATTATCACTACTTAAAAAATTATACTTACGATAAAAAAGCCTTATATATTTATATTTACTTCTCGTATCCTCTAAATTAGATAGGTAAAGTAATTCATCTCATTCGGTATGTGAAAGCTTTTTCCACGTTTAGGTATAGTAGATTTTCATACCAATATACCTTACATAGTTTTTCATAAATAATATAAATCTATCTAATTGCATGTGAAAACATTGACATCTAGTTTGCAAATAATTGCTTTCATCTAAGGGGTTAGAGCCATGAACATATAAGTGGGTCAGACTCTTCTATTACTACAATTCATTTTTTTGGTTTTGATGGGAAAAACAATCTATTATTTTAGCTACATTGAACTCTCATTTTCTTGTGACTTGTTGGTACCATATTGGAGATATAGATTATAAATGTCTTCCTAACGCTTATGGTTCTAGAAATGTAATTTTTTTGTTTATATATATTTATTTTGAGTGTTTAGATTGTATGATATTATAATTATGTATAATCATTGTTTAATTATTTAATTATATTATTTAATAAAATATTAAATTAAAATTTAGTTTTAAAAATATGGGTCTATTAGTAATTGTTTTATAGAATTTAATTATAATTGTAAAAAAAATTGTTTATATATATTTATTTTGAGTGTTTAAATTGTATGATATTATAATTACGTATAATAATTATTTAATTATTTAATTATGACATAGCAAGAATATTCTCAGCCCCACAATAACAATTTATAGCAGCTTTTTTATCAGGTCTACTTCTCAATCGAACTTTATATGCAAAACCAACTTGCATTAACATTTACTACTAGCCCTCCCTTCACAAATGTTTTGGGCATTTTTTCCATTAAAAAAACCATTTTTTACTTATCTTCGTTAAATTTTGTAACCATTAAGTCGTTATATTCAACTTCTTAATGTACGCAACTTCAAAGACTAAGGACTACTAAAAATTAGAGACTTCTTGGTTCATGTTCATCTCGATCCAATATGCATACAAATTTTTTTGGATTTTCATTTTATGGAAATCTGTCGTTTTTGGTATTACCAATGTTTTGTTGTTCATGCTTTGGGATTCCCAATTTTGATTAGTGTAAATGTTTTCCACTTTTTTGGGGAAAAATGTATTTTGCTCTTTTAATGAGCATGCCTACTATGATAAACATGAATTTGTAAATCGTATAAGTGTTATATGTAAAATTACAGGATTATATTGTGGAACATAGATGAACATATGGCCATTAAACAATACATTTCCACTCTTTTCCATGAGGGTGCACTTTTTGTATCACCTAAGCTACATACATCCAGAAATGACACTTCATATGTAGGTTAGTTTGCCTCACAAAATATGCAAATCCAACACAAGTTTGACAAATAGATAAGTACAACTTTGAGTGTAGCATCATGCAGTATGCTAACCAGTTACATAACATTATTAGGTTAGTTAGTAAAACACCCAATTAAGATCACTTATGGAAATGTATTAGCTCAATGTTGCAAGTTATGTTCTTAAAACCACTCATGGTTCCAAAGGCTATGTTATGCTACATAATTTTCAATGTGTTTTAGGTTTACATCTATATTCTTTCACGAGCACATTAGATATTTGATTTTACACTTTGACCACATTTTAGATATTTGATCTGTTTTCCGTATATAGTACGTATCTCCACTTTTCCTGTGTAGTTCATTGTACCGTGTAGTGTTGTTTACAGTAATGGGGTTATGGCAACGTATTCAACATTTTTTTGGATGCATACGAGCACCACCAGAGGCACCTCATAATGAAGGCGAGCTAATACAGTCTCTTGCCCTTGTTTTTCCGACCAACTATGATGTGGTAGCTGATGAGGCTTTGGGAACATGTTTCCATGTCGACCAATCATGGATGCAGTTTTTTCTAGAGTGGTCTGATCGGGCCCCAACCACATGAAATGCTTAAAGCTTGTCACAAACACTACTTATTTAGCAATGACTTTTTGTTGGTTTCCAGAACCCACACCTACCTTGACCTTAACATTTACATGTACCTATGTATATCGTATTATCACGCTATAATACATTAGCTTCTTAAAAATAATTGTATCTCTTCTTAGGTGTGTTTCCCCACTATACATCACTTATTTTGTTTATGCTCTGTTTTATATGTTTTTGGCCCTATTTTATGGTAATAACAATTTCATGTACATTGTACAGTTTTTCTATGACCCATTCTAACACCCTAGAACTTGGAAATGGTTGGTACTAGCTCGATGCATACCCTTGAGCTCGACCCTGAAAGAATTGGCCGCAATGCTCGAGGTAAAAGTTTTGTTGCTCTTGCTAGGCCCGTGATCACACCTATCAAAAATTAAGTCCATACCAACCAAAGTGGACTATTAGAGGTCATGTGACAAGGAAAGGGAATGTACACCACTTCATTAACAACAGGGGCCCAAGGTCGGTGTTCAATTTTAGTGTTACAGATATTGTCGGGGATAATGTTGCTTTAACAACCTTTGGAAATATTGCAACTACTTTCTTTGAGGTAGTTCAAGCTTGGTCAGGTCTATAATATATCTAATGGTAGCTTGAAATGTGCTAACCAACAACTAAGCCAATGCGATAGCTTGTGGGAAATAATACTAAACAAAAACTCCATGCTTCAACTGTGTTCTGATGAGGAAAGCAACATACCACTTTACAACTTTCAATTTACTAGGATAACAACTATTAAAGAAATAACTATTAACACATAGATAGACATGATTGGACTAGTGGGTGTTGTCTTTAAAACTTCATCCATCCACCAAGGGGATGGAATAGAAACAAAGAAAATGCCGTATCATAATATGACACTTCTGAGCATTCTATCGACGTTACTTTATGGGGAGTGTTTTCTGAAACTGAAGGCAACTTATTGAATGACCTCCACCACATAGGCACAATTGAAGGGCTAGTTTTAGCTCTGAAATGAGTTAAGATAACCTCATTTAATGGTAGGTCACTTTCAACTGGGTTGAACTCCCAATGTTTCATCAATCCGATATTGTCAGAAGCTGAGGAGTTGTGCCTTTGGTTTTCCTCAAGCTCCAACAAGCATATTCGGTGGCCTTGAGTAACGTCGAACTAGAAGTTGTGGATATTGCTAGTGTTCACGAGCTAGCACAGTTGCAGATAACAACTAAGATTTTACTGCATGCTACTATTATTCATGTCAATATGAGTAATTTATGTTACGCATCGTGCACTAACGTGGTTAATGGTAAACAATGTTGCAAAAAAGTGGTGCCAACAAGATGGAAACACATGGCATTTCCCTAAGTGTAACATAGACTTCCCACAATGTGAGTACAGATATGTGCTCAATGTATTACTGGAAGATACCACAGGTACACTATGGGCAACTACTTTCGAGGATGCATATGAGTGTAATGGGTGTTTCTGCACATAGGCCTTGTACCACATGGACCAAACGTTTGGAAAGCTTCCTACATTGCTTGAATAGGTCTGTTTCGTACGTATGATTTCATTTTATTTGCTAAGAAGGAATTATACGATGGCAATGAAAAGATCAAGTGTTAGGATTGTGGAGCTCAAAAAATTGCTTCACAACACATGATTTACACCGATGATGGTTTACTCGTAAGGGCCTCGGTGACTAGGGTATCCACATGTAAAGTTAAATAAATGCAGGTACACTTAGTCATTCAAGTTAACCTAAAATCACCCATATGAGAAGGGTGCACACCTGGAATTTTATATTTATTACATTATGGGAATTAGATCTAACTTTTTATAAATTTGATCTAAAGGTATTTAATGCATCTTTATAGGTGCCCTAAGTTTGTCTAATCTTATATAAGCTAGAAAACTATTAGAACATAAGGATGGAGGAAGAATGTTAATTTTCCTTGGTTGAAGATGAAGAAGAAAAAATGTCGAATGAAGACATGGCTTTAATGTTTGAGAGAAGATGGATAGAAGGAAATAGTAGGTACACCCCCAATGGTGAGAAGGTGGTTTCTTCTTACGTATTTCCTTTGTATTGACTAGTCTAATGTAATGGCTTGCACTCCCTAAGTATGGAAGTGCACATAGATTTTTCTTGTAGATCCACATGTTGGTGAGATCTTTACATGTAGATCCATGAGATCATGATGTATTGTTGATCCATGTAGATCTAGTCTTATATTAATTAGATTTGTAAAGTTGTAAATGAGATCTTGTATTCATATATCCATGAGATCATGTTTCCATTGTATGATCCAGTGTAGATCTATATAATTCAGAGGAGGTTTTCTTCATGTTTGCATAGGTTGATGCAACTTGATGGAGAGATTAAACAATTAGTGCACAATCATGGTTAATGGTGAAAGACCCATGTGAGAGGTCTTATTAGGAAAATCCACGAGAGAAAGTTAGGGTGCTACATCGAGACTAGTATGCGTATTGTCCTGGTTATGTGAGATCTATTTCCGGTGTTGTTTGAGATTTTGTAATGGAGCTGCATAACTCATGGAGATCCATTTAGATATCAGAGGAGAGGAGATACTATTGGAGAGATGTATTGTACTCTTGTATTCAAGATTTGGTTTGTACTCTTGTTATATTGTATATATGAGATCTTTATCTTTGGTGGACGTATCCCACATCGGGTGAACCATGATACATGTTGTGTTATGTGTGTGTACTTTGTTTTGATTTAGATTATTCTAGTTTTTACTTTCATCTTGTTGTAGATTTTGGGGAATTGTTTAGATCCTCGTGTGCATGAAACAATTGAATCATACACTATTCCGCAATCCCAAATTCCCAACACAAGTGTACTGATAATACTTGCTTTCAAAAACGGACTCGCCCACACATGATGTTGTTGTCGATGATTTGATAAATGTCGGCACCCTTGATGGTTGGTTTTTCCACATGTAAATCATAAGTAAATGCAATACATGTACTAGTAGTTGCCCTAAAATGCGACCCATATGAGAAGGGTGCACCCCTACAACATCCTTTTGTTGGTATTACATTTACCTTGTAATTCAATGTACTTTTCTGTAATCTACATAATAATGTATATCCACCTTATAGCTGGCTTTTCTTGTCATAAGGAAAGAATTGTATTCATTCTTGGAAAATAAAATAAAATTAGACTGCACTATCGCTACATTCTAAGGAAATTAAAGCACATGCACCACATTTTTATTAACAAAAGAAAGGGAAAATTACTATTGAATACAAATGGTAAAGATTTGGTTTTGGAAAAACCCAAAAAAATAGACATCCGCACCATGTCATCATAAAATTGGGCATTCACCATGGTCTGATATTGCCATACGTAATACCCAAATAAATGTTCTCCACTCCCTAAAATGGAACATGTTTCTTACCCATCTACTTGTGGGTTTTAATAACAACTTTTTTGGAAAACTTTATGATCTGGTCTACAAGTATAAACCATCTTATTAGCAACACAAATCTAATTACCCACTTAATATTGATTATGTTTTGTAAATTTGTAAATAGAGTTTTCATAAATCAATATAGACTATACTTCCCATTTGGTATCAGATAGTAAATTTCTACCTATTTAATTCGACATCGGTTTGTTTTGACTTGTTATTAATTACAATTAGTAGACAAGATTGCTAATTTGAAATACTAAAATTTTGTACGTGTAACTTATTAGGAAACTATTTTCTAACTTGCAACCAAGTTAGGGTGCTACATTGCGCTAGTAATGTATTGTTCTTGGGATTTTTTTTTTTACACCCTTGTATTTCATTTGTGTTTTGTAGATTCTGTAATGGAGCTCTCATAACTCAATATAGGCATTTCTTTCATGCACCAAAATCTAATTTCTTCTATCGTGTAGTAACCTACGCTACCTAAATCCACATCGGTTTGTGTTTACGCAGGCAGAATTATGAGAAAATTGTGCCAAAATATTTATTAGACCAACACGTTTAGAGTTGTATTCTTCCCAAATTTTGTGTGTCTGATCAATGGAGACATGGGTAGTACCAATAGCTATGCTTTGTAAACAAAAAAAAATGATGCAATATCATGCAGCAAAAACATCCAATGTATGATATATGAAGACACAAGAATACGGGAGAATCTTGAGGCAAGGATATGATAGAGATACTGAACCTAAAATGAATCCTCCAAAAAAAGGCGTCGGTTGACTACACGCCAATATATAAATCACCTCAAATCCAAAACAGGATAAGATAACAACAATCACTGGTTGTAGGATGAACACAATGAAGGATAACAAACAAACAATTGTTGGTTTGGTGTCATGTGTATATATTTTCTTTTGTCTTTCAACATAGTGTCGAGTTTTGTAGTTGTTTAACAACTCCAAGCCATGTAAATCTGTAAAGCATCTACCATTGGAATGCGAAACATGCGAAGGGTGCATATGTAAAACAATCTCTTGTTACTATGGCATTCCCCTTGTAATTTATTCAACATAAATAAAATCACACAGATATATGTTTTTAAAGACATAGAAAACTAGGTTTGGAAGAACTGCAATAACATCGTATAGATAGTTGTTACTTAATCTTCTAAAAAACTTTAAAAAATTATTGTTACATTTCTTTGAACAAAACTCCATAGGATAAAGCTCAAATTCAATGGGAGATACATATTCAAGATGGCTGGTTTTAGTACTTTTGCCCCGTGTAATAAATTTAACATACAACCATTTTTAACAACCTCTATTTCTTAAGGACCTTTGTTTATCTCCACCCATATTTTCTCACCACCTACTAGTTGCATCCTAATCCTATATCTTCCCACCACTCTTCACCACATTCTTTTGGAGTGTGCAACTTTAAATAGGTACGGCTTACGTATGCTACCTTTCATAAAAACCTTTCTTCAATATTATTGAGTAAAGTGAAAAAAAGTCACTAAGAAATCAAAAGAAACAAGCAAGCAATATCAACATAAATCAGACCAATTGATGATCCTATGGACCCAAATTATAACTAAACAAACTCTATGAGCATACTAATAAAACAAAGTAGGTAGGTAAACAATCCTATTAAATGGGTTTTTTTAACATCATTTGGTCTAAAGAGAAATATTTAAATAAACAATGGAGCCAAAAAACGCCTGAGAAAACAGTAGGGCTGGGAGTCACATAACATTTGTATTTTTAATATACAATTTGCGTAGATATAGTTTATTTTTTTATAAAAGCCAAACCCAAATGTACCTAAGAAAATAACACGAGAACATCTATTCAGCTAAAAATAAAAACGATGTATCTTCTTATTAAAAACATAATAAGTTCTAAGTGGCTCAGTTTGGTTTACAAAAAAATGTGGGTGGATGTAAAAAGAACTCTTTAGGGAGAGAAAGCCATATAGTCCATTCAAAATTCAACAGAGCAAGCAAGCAATTTCAATCATAATTGTGCCCAATTAATGATCCTAATAACCAAATTGTTGCAAAACAAACTTATGAAAATACTTAATAAAACAAAGTAGGTAAATACATCAAATTCCTACTTAAATGGATAAAAAAATTAAAATTTTGGAACATAAATTTAGTTCTAAACATAATATATATTATAAAAATAATTTTCGTCTTAGAAAACAATAGGGCTCATTTATTATTTGGCGTGTTAATACAACAATTACCATGGCATATAGTATTTTTTTAGTTTTATAAAACTTTCAATTCCCAAATGTACCATTACGATGCTTGGAAGATATATTCAAAAAACCAAAGGAGTCCCAGTTGTGAGCACGCCTAATAGGTGTTTTTTTTTTATATTTTTTAAAAAATTGAAACCCTCACAGAGTACAATACACCCGGAGAAGAGCATGAAAAAAAAAACCATTATCCGAAAAATAGAGATTTTGGGCCTTTATACCTAAATGTTAAACCTTTACTACATAACAAATGGTCAATTACATGCAGTTGCACATAAACTATTTTAACAACATACTAGTTCCATTTTAATATCCCCTTAGAAAAACACCCCACATATCTTCATTTTGCTTCAGTAGAATATGCATTGATTTGTAGTTAAACATTGTACACTTTTGAAAACAACTAAACAAATTACCTTACAAATTGTTATGTTTATTAAAGAAATTCACACATGTTATACAACCTTGCCAAAATCAATTGTTCTAATTTCTACATCTTTATGTAGGTTTGGTAATACATTGTTCAAGTTAATGGCGGAAAACCGCAACCATGGTAAAGCAAAGCTTACCTTTGATGAGAGTAAGGACCGTGACAATGCTATATGTAGGTAGCATTACGGGGAGAAAAAGATAAAATTAACAGGCATCACCGAAGCTCATACCAGGCCTAGAAAAAGAGCCAAAAATGTATTATGGGAACCTGTACAGAGCGAGCAGGAAAACAACCCCTTTGAAAACTTGGTTGCATAAAAGGTATTGCTAATGCCCATACAGCTTTCATGCTAAAATAGATGCTTTAGGGGATATGTCCATCTACTTTATATGCCATGAATCCTACCCAAGCATGAAAGTTAAGACTCGTGATGGGAACACCATATGTCTTAGGTGCAATAATGAACATGTTGGAAACTAGTTTTCCATGTGGAACAATATGGATCTGGGGCCATGGCCTGAAGTCTTGGCTAGGCTAACACAAGTTGAAGAGATGCTAATTACAAGAATCAACCCAATAATATAGGTAACACATGCCCATGGTGGCCAATATAAATATAGTGGCCACACCATCAACTTTCCACAGGACATCTCATCTATATTAAAATTTCTACCCCATCATATTGAAGACCTAGACATTCTAGTATTGAAAAGGAAAGGGGTTGCAAACAAAATGTATGAGTGCTTCGTAAATAGGGCTTGGGTCAGTGTTGCATTGTGCTACAAAATATCCACATGACCCTTACTACCAAGATGTTAGAGTTGATGAGGCCACACTCTCCTACTTCCGAGCTAGACACAGATATTGCTAGTAGGTTACATCAGCTCCCACTACTACCATGTTCTGCAGTTATTAGTGTGGCTGAAGCTATATCCAATGCGATGAAGACCCATAAAGTGACCTTGTGCCCAACTCATCTTTCATACCTTCTCTCCCTAATGTGCATAGAGGTTGAGGAAATACAACAATATTTGTAAGCAAGAAACAACTAGCTCAATCTATTCTATTGATTGGCCTACTATTAGCCCAATGCCAATCAATGAGTATACTGAAGAAGGCTTTCTCTCTATGGCATTTCCTACTCTATTTCCAACAAGTGTAGCAATGTTCAAGAAACCTCACCAATGTTATAGCTATGCATGAGTATGCACTACACTTAATGCGGTACCACGATAATAGGTTTGGCAGTCACCCATGGTTCCGATATTTTTACTAAACTTCATGATGCGGCACCATACCCAGGAAACCTCATTGTATTTTCCAAGAAAGACATCGATGATGACCTACCAAACATAGTAGGTGAACTCTACCAATACTTAAAATACTAGCCAGATGAGAAAATAGCTACACAACTCATGTGATTTTGGTGCCTAACTTACGCGGACAAGAGCATACTTTGGTCTAAATGTAGATTCAAGTTAACAGACATGATCCTATAATTGGGAGCACCGACTCTTTTCTTCACTCTAAGTGTCATGCAGACACCAAATGGCTAGACCTCCATAGGGTTATGCCTGGTACACCTCCTCTAACAGCAACAACAACTCACTCTTGGAGAGTTAACAACATTATTACATATCCACATCTTGTTGTTGCATATATGGAACAAAAGTTCACGTATTTTCGTGAGGAAATCCTAGAAAAAACTCTCCATGCGCAAGATTATTGGTACAGTAACGCCCCTTTCACTTTAATTTTATTCATTACATTACCATGCCCAATTAACACATTAAACCTCAGTGCCCATTTTTCATGTAGATATGAATGGAAACATAGAGGCTCACCACATATACATGGCTTCTTATGGCTGGAAAATGCACCAAAAACATGGTGCATTAGACTGGACCAACCCCATTCAGGTACAGGCCACTAAAGGCATTCTTTGACACCTACGTCATGACATGGAACCCAAAGATAGGGCCACAAGGTGTACCCAGAATGCACTACGACCCTTTCGATGACCCATATTTATTAGACACCATAGCTATTCAATCAACCTATGCTAAAGCTTGATTACAATGACCTTCTCAATCGAGTTCAAAGGCATAGTAAATGCTCAAAACTACATGCCTGCAGAAAATAGGCCCCCATCTATAGTGTTAGTACAAAGCACCATGGCCCCTGCAAGCCATTTCCATCTTACTTGTAACTGAAAAAGGACAACCTACATACACACCAACGCATCAATGATGATAGAGTCAACATTCATAATGTCGATATATTGTGCATTTGGCGAGTAAACCTTGACTATCAACGGTAACTTCTCAACATGCAGTGTTGCGTTATATAACAAAATATAGCTAAAGTGGAGAAAATATCTAAAAGCTATCACCACATGTTGACCAAAGTTTCAAATGATGCCTCACTACACAACTCGACCATGCTTGCCTACAACAAGTTTTTAACATAAATGTTAGTAGACCGTGACATTGGGGCCCAAGAAACATGCCACATGTTGCAAAAATTTCCCCTTTCTATCTACAACCGCCTCTTGTCTGTCACTAGCAGTAGGCCAAAAAGTATTCAAGCACATCATAACTCCTACCACAGAGCACACCGCAACCCCAACAATTATTCAGTCCTACATACACCGTTGACCCCTGGAAGGCTTATTCACTCATAGAAGTGTGTAGGTCATGGTCTTAATGCACACAGGAATGCCAACCAATGGTGACCATGGCCCACAATAGCTATAGTACGTGTTTACCCCCCAGTACTCAGTTATTCCACTTCGTGACTCATCAACATACGAAGTGTTTTGCTTCAGTGAATTGATTTTGTACAAGCCATTTGAAGTATTCAAGTTGACATAGGTGCTACAAATTTTGAAATCTACAAAAATGGGAACTCTTTCAACATACTTATCAGGCATGACATGTTCAAAGAGCATCATTTAAACTGATGTTCTTGCAGTAGACAACAACTCCGACACTGATATGGATAACTCCGAGACAAAAAAATGGAAGAATGGGAATTTTTTCCGCATCCACCCAATTGGTGTTATACAGATAGATGACCTAGCTATGCTTCAGCCTACGAGAGTTTGACACCACACATGGTTGGGGAGACTACCAACTAGACCATGCCTTGTAGGAAACATGCCCCAAATTTATCGAAACAAATCAACTTCAAATACCCCCACTGATGCATACATCCCTACCCAATACCGACCCACACTTGTTATCTACTCAACAACAAGCCACTCTACAAATCATTAGGAGCCATGCCACTACAAACCCCATTGCACCCCCACTCAAAATGGTTATTTATGACACAATGGCACTGGTAAATCATATCTGATCAAGCACATCTCATCCATCCTACAATCACTTTCCCCTACACACCACCCCCATTATTACTCCTAGCCCCAATAGGTGTCACAACTTTCCATATTAAAGGCACCACTATCCATGCAACCCTCTCAATTCCAATCCATGATGTACAACCGCTTCAGGGCCAAACACTACTCCACTTCCAAGAGAAGATGAAATATGTAAATTACATATTAATTGATGAAATGAGCTTCATTGGACCACGCATGCTAAATGATATCAACACACGGCTATGCCAAGCCTTCCCAAAGGCTGTAGATAAAGACTTTGGTGGGTGTTCGGTCATCCTCGTTGGTGACCTCGCCCAACTACCACCAATTAATGATGTGCCTATGTATGTAGGAAGCTTGGTTGGCCATGCCCTGTGGAACAAATTTACCATTGTAATAATGCTAGACACTAATTTTCGGGAAGCCGGAAGTACACCTACACAGGCCTAATTTAGATCCCTACTTTCAAACCTCCACAACGCAGATGCAATATAGGTTGATTGGAGGCTTCTTATGACCAAGACCCACCAACTATTACAAAAGAGGAGCAACAAACATTTAAAATGCACACACACTATGTATGCTACCAAAAAACTAGCATCAGTCCATAACAAATGCATACTCAAATCCCTAAACTTTCCTATTTCTCTTAGCCATAGGCAACACCATGTTGCCACCCAAACACTACCCATTGCCCCCACACAATTAGAGCCTGAACTCCTACTCTGCGAAGGAGAAAAATTCATATTAACAACAAATCTATGGATAGAAGTCGGGCTAATCAATGACACAATTGGTAAAGTAGTATGCATAGTCTACAAAGCACCTAGAAAACCCCCAACATCCCACTGTATGTCATTTGTCAAATTCACTGAATACTTAGGTCCTCCTGGGATATGAACAACCCAGCCCACGTACCCATCCCTCCTATCACAAGAAACAACTACCAAAAAATCCCACTTAAGATGGCATGGGCACTAACCATTCACAAGGCCCAAGGAATGACTCTCGAGAAAGCCACAATAGACATTGGTGGCACCGCTTGCAAGGGCTCACATTTACTGTTATTTCTCAAGTACAAGCCCTTTCCAACTTGATTATTTCTCCTCCCTTCTCATTACATGGTATGCACACGCATAACATCTAACAAATATGTGCCCAATTGGAAAGAATCCAAGTACTAACTCCACCTAAAAAGCAACACCACAACCCCTCATAAAACTCCACCAACCCCCACCACACTTCCCACCACCCCTCACCTTCTACCATGAGTACGTCTTACCCTCCCCAAGTTTGATTTCCTTCCTTGTTGCTTTAATATATCTACACCTACCACTGCTTATAGCACCCATTTTCCTAATATAATTACTATGTGTAGGTCCATCTACTACCCTCCAAAAAAACACCCCTGCAAAGAACAACGCCAAACCGGGTGCAACCCGACACCCGAACAACACTACAACTGCCAACCAAACATGCCCACATGCCAAATCCAACAGTGATTGCACACTCAGGTACAAGCCCATATACATAAACATTTAAAGGAAAAATAGATCACCTTATAAAAATCAATTTGCCTCTAGTAACATTGTTTACTATACTAATACTACTATTGTTCATAGGTTCTTGCTTCTCCCCCACCAAAGAAAGTCCATTGGCACAAAGGGCACAACGATGTTTTCTACAAATTAGCAACCAAGCTCAAAGAAGACACTAACACCCTTCACCAACTCATGTGCGAGTCCATGAAGCCCATGCCCACAACACTGACACTATAGCCGAGGAAGACGTCTACACATTCCAGCTTACCCTTGGCAAACTACAGGCAATGACCCAAATGTTAACGCATGCCACCATCGCCATCAAAGATACCTACCAGATTGTGTGCAACAAGGCCTACGAGCAATACTATAACCGAAACGTAGATGTAAATTGTAACTCAGGATTGTAGCAAGAATAAAAACCCCACTTGTGTTATACCAATAGAGTTCTTTGTACAACTAAGTTTGATCTACCCATGTAACAAATTTTCACTTATTTAGAAAGTGTACCTACCTACATGTAACTTTGAAAATGTCATTGCAATATGCTACAAGAGTTTATATAAGAGTTTTATGAGTTTAATAGCTTTTCGTCCTACAATAAAGGTGTAATATCAATGTCTTTTAAAATCCTTTACCTTTAACTACAAAAATATATAGCACAACCCAATATTTGACACAAAAAAATTTCCGAATCCAGTTTAATTATTAGCTACAGATCCAAAGCTTTGATATATAGTTTCATGTACGTTTGAGTTACACTTATACAACTTTCCAACCACTCACCATTCGATCAGTTTCATATATGTGTTTGCTACAAAAAATAAAAAACATTTTGCAAGGTAGGAAAATCTTCTTGTAATATTAATATGCATGCCTAACTTCATGTGTGAAAGAATATGCTCATGACTGTGTATGTTTTCCCTATGTTAATAATGCTTATATGTGAATGCATGAAGATGACGATCAATAATGATCAAGTATTCAGTTTATTTAAAATTACAACTACATATTTTGTACTGCCCATTAAAATAGGAAAATATCCTATAAACATTACTGCAATACACATGAAACAGGTATCCTAGAGAATTACAAATAGTTAATTTTTCATTTTAACATTTTTGATATTGTTTCTGACTTTGACAGAAAAACACATGAGTATTAGACGGACCTCAGATATCATATTTCATGTCTATTTTGTATGTAAATGATTCTAATAAATGTGTAATACTATGCAATATATATTTATATAAGAGTATACAGGTGTAGATCGGCAACCATTATTTTCCAAATATCCACCACTGTCAAAACATGTTTATTACTCCTGACTGCATTTGGACTGGCCATTCAACTTCTACTTGTATTTAGAATTGCGAACCTGGTCATTGGTTTTGCATTCAACATTTACTTTGATCTTTGGAGATCGAATTCTCTCTACCACATTATGGTGCATCCACCTCGACTCGTGGCTTCCTCATATGCGTTGTTATTTCTATACAACCCTACCCTTGAAGTCTACTACTCTTTTTTTCAGAATACTGGCACCACTGTGGCAAAGTTAAGTTAGATACATGCAATATTAAAAGCTTCGTTTTAGTTTAAGTGAATTCTCATCCATATGATTCATGGGCTTTATGTAATGTAAAAAGTATTTACATTTTTTACTACTTTTTATTATACGATTGTTTTACTTATATTGTATTGATTTAAAGTTTTGTTCTAATTTCTTTAGTATAAAAATTAAAAGGTGAGTAATACGTGATCTTTTAGATTTAAATGTCTTAAGAAGATATTCGGGACTGCAAAAAAAAATCATGTATTTGAAAATATAAACAATAAATGAACTTGAAATATTATACCAACTTAAATGGTGTTGAAATTCTTGAACAATAATACGCTATATATTATCTTGCTGAAGGAGTAAATTGATAGTAGACAAATCAATTGATTGTCTAGGTTATTATCATCATCCACTTTCCTGTATCACCGCCTTAGTTGTGTGGCAAGCTTTCTTACATTTGCAGTCTTCATCCAAATCCATGTCCACATTTAGTGATTTTCCTTATTTGCTACAGAAACAATAGTGACATATACAGTGTAAATAAGTTTTTAAGTGAGCCTGGAAGGGAATAGAGGTGACTAAAAAACCGAAATTTACAATTCGCTGCATAATTAATCATTGGTAGCTTACACAAGTCTTTACAGAATTTGGCATTCCACACATTAACATTACTTTCTGTTGCACATACCAGAAATAAATTTTTTTATAAAAGCAACCAACGGTGTATCTTGCTCCCCCTTGGAGGAGCAACTGTTAGTATATTTAAGAATGCATTCCTTCATAAGGGTGGTCTTAAATTGGTTTGGTGGTAGTACGAGCATCTTCAAGTATAATTGACCTACTGAAATTAGTTATGATGTTTGAGGTCTCAATAGAACTCACTATTATGGAAAAGATAAAATACAAAGCTTGTTAAAAGAGAGGATAATCATTATTAATAAATATATTTTAAAAATAGAACCAATTAAATATTTTAGGAAGTTGAAATAATTTTAAGTAGGATAATCCTTATTCACTAATATACTTGTAATAAAAAAACAAGAAGAAGTTATATATTTCAGGTGGTTTAAATTGATT
Organism: Taxus wallichiana var. yunnanensis; assembly: GCA_018340775.1. Lineage (NCBI taxonomy): Eukaryota > Viridiplantae > Streptophyta > Pinopsida > Cupressales > Taxaceae > Taxus > Taxus wallichiana. The sequence goes on from CM031239.1 coordinate 427,740,250, forward strand.
AATGAGTTGAATAACAAAGAAAAGGAAAGGTACAAACTTCTAAAAAGACTATTTTACGCTTATTTAATACAATTTTATATGTTTTGTGTATTGATTTATGTGTAGTGAATGGTATAAACTAAATTTTATTGAACTCTCATGGTAAATTTTGCAACTTGAAAACCCCTTCATATGTTCTTGTGATGATATCAAAAGAGTATTTTACTCTTTTTGTCATGTTTTAGATATCGTTCTTAAGTCTTGACTCTTTTGCTTGTGTTATCCTTATCTTAGGTCATCCCCTCCACCTTTTTTCCTTCTTGTTTCTAGCCATTAGAATTCAATCATGAACAACAAAATTACCAAATTTTGGCATGTGAATGGTCCAAATTAAATTTTATTGAACTCTCATGGTAACTTTTGCAACTTGAAAATCCCTTCATCTATTCTTGTTATGCTATCAAAACAGTATTTTACTCATTTTTTCATGTTGTAGAGATCGTTCTTAAGTCCCAACTCTTTTTCTTGTGTCATCCTTATCTTAGGATCATCCCCTCCACCTTTTTTCCTTATTGTTTCTAGACATTAGAATTCAATCATGAGCAACAAAATTACGAAGTTGGCATGTGAATGGTCCAAATTAAATTTTATTGAACTCTCATGGTAATTTTGCAACTTGAAAACCCATTCATATGTTCTTGTGATGATCTCAAAAGAGTATTTTACTCTTTTTTCATGTTGTAGAGATCATTCTTACAGTCACAACTCTTTTGCTTGTGTCATCCTTATCTTAGGGTTATCCACTCCACCTTTTTCCTTCTTGTTTCCAACCATTAGAATTCAATCATGAGAAACATAATTACCAAATTCTATATATTATTTACCAATAATTAAACAATTGATTTAGTTCATTTATATGCCTAGATATCTCTAGCAAATATCACATATAAGCATAGTTTAGTCTACTCTTCTACACCGATCATTATCTTGTTTATTTTGCAGGGTCAAATAAATTAAAAAAGGGCATAATTAGGTCAACACTAACCCTATCTAATGGAGACCCAAAACTAATCCTCGTTGATTATTATACTTTTAAGATTAGATCATTTTGTAAAATCATTCAAAATATGTGAATTAGATACATATAAATCAAAAGATGACAAATAAGATACGAAATTTGTATAAAGAACTACCAGTTCTTTCACACTACTACGTAAAGTGCAATTAGCACCACTTTTAGGGTCAATTTCATGTCATTTCTCTTTGTAAATTTTTTATGTTTTTTTTTTTTGGGTGTCATAAAGATGATGCAAATTGTGGCACAATTATGGTGCAAATGTGGAACAATTTTTTTACACCACTATCGAAAAATATAAATATTTTTTCAATTCTACATTTGTCTCTACATCTCTAGAATTATTGAGTTCAAGTTTTTCATCGATCCCCACATAGTTGAATTTATGACAATGTATCAATGTAACCTACCTCAATTCCATTTGAATAAAATTAAATTTATCATAGTGGATGAGTGAGCTTGATGTGAGTTTTTACCCCATTTTTAGAAAAGGAATTCAAGAGGGAATTATTGTATAGTGGTTCATGACGGGCTTATAGGTATTTATCTTTATCTACTACTTAGAGCCTTGTTTGGGTTTTGGATGCCACAATTTTAAGCTATAAAAATGAAGTTGACATGGACTCTACTCTCAACATCAATCCTCTCACCATAATTGGGCCTAATAAGAGAAGGTTGAATGTTTTTTGAAATGTTAGGTGACTAGTTCTTCATTTACTAGTAATGTAAAAGGATGAAAGGGAATTTTAAGGATTAAAATTTTGTAATCCAAAATCTTTCATCATCATTATTTATTATGAATGTCGACCTATATTATAGTAGAAATGAGAGATGGTAACTATTGACAATTATATTGAAGCACAATATAAACAAGTGATGACCGACATGTTAGAATGCGATGGAGTGACATGCTATGAGGAAATTGACGGATTGTAAAACTAAGCCAATGAATAAGATGACCTTCGAGTATAATGAGGTGGCCTTGTGAGTTTCAAAGAAGTGAGTTTGAAAAGGAATCTCATGGACTAAGCTAGGAGAATTTGTAATTGTGAGCTACCGCAAATTAGAGAAACAAAGATAATGACTCATATAGAATATCAACCTTGGGAAGTTGAATCTAACACATTATATTGAGAGGATACAAATAAGTGATGTAGACACAAAATCATGCACTTACTACTTACATCACGCCTCTAAGTATGTCATTATATACACGATTCCTAAGTAAGAAAAGTAGACATTAACAACACCTATTTTACTTTTATATTGCTTTATCCTTTTATACTCTACTTTTCTACGGGACTACACCCTTAGTCTTGGACATTGGAAAACATATGACCCAACTTAGTATCTCCTGTTTTATTCTCCAAACATCTTGGACTCTACCACCCATTAGGGACAGGAGTGCCAGGGCGTTATTGTCCCCTTTGGTCGCTTTCTTTTCTTTTCCCTCATTTTCTCAAATTTGAAATTTCACATCATTTGTTATCTTTTCTAAAACCTTTCTTATCACTTTGGGTTGACCTTTTTGGTTGTTAATGAAAAAATTAAAACAAGGGAATCATATAAAGACATGAATTACTCACTATTATTAAGGGGCTAAGAATTTTTGGCTATTACTTCTTATCTACTACTTGGTCAAAGAGCAATATTCAAGGAATGGATTTTGGGTTGCATAATTCATTGCATAGAAGGGGCTATTTATGAATTCCATCTCACACATTCGGGTAAGTGCATGGAAATGGGGGGCCAAAGGGGGTAAAAAGGAACACATTTTTCTTGAAATCAGCAAAACATGAAGTTCATTTAATAATTCGACATGCATATGCTCAAAATTTTACAAAGTGATAAGAATAAGTACTCTAGATTTCGGAATCTAGTTTCTAAACTACTAAATTTTAATGAAAATGGTGGATATTAAGAGGGTCAAATGTGGTGCGCACACAAATTATGTCTATTTTTGTGTCAAAAGATAAGAACCTATTGTGTGTACACCCCCTAATTTTTTTGAGTTTTATAAATTATTTTTCAAATCCCTTTAGTATAAAGTTAGCTAATTCCATGTACGAGGTCCCACTATTTTTTCATAATTTTTGGATGAATATATAATTTTTAATTAATTTTCAAAGTGCACACATCCTAAAAATGAAATATTTGTGTGTACACCCCGTAACTTTGAGAAAAAAGTGTTTTTTTAGTGCGTGTAAAATGGAGTTTAGAAGAGGATTTTTTTTTGGAATTTGGTTGAAAAATCATAAGTTGTGTACAAAAATGTATGCATACGTTTTGACAAGAAAAGAAGGCACTAGTAAAAGAAATTAAGGATGAAAGCCTTAAATTAATTGGATTTTAGAAAGAAGTATATCGTCACCAAGGTAAAACCGAGATTGACGTCGTAGTATATATTTTTAAAGAATATTATGTTATAACGCATAAGATATTGGGGTGTACACATGAGAGTTTGATTTTTTTGTTAAACACAAATTTATTCATGGATTACACAGTCCAAGCCTTAGGGTGGGATATCCAAGGCAAATCCAAGCCTATGGATTGGGATTCCCAAACCCATAGAAGATGAAATGTGAGTGCATTATAACACACTCACGTTCCTATTTGTTATGTGGTATTTGTGATTATGAGAGGAATATATTTACTAAAATAAAGATTAATAAAATAAAAAAATTATACTTTAAATTTATTTTAGTAAATATAAGAAGTTAGGGTCACTTTGCACCTTATGGAACTAGTCTCACACTCCATCTGTCATGGTTTAGAAGATGGTTTTTCATATTCTAACCTAGTCAGTACATAGGTATTTTTCAGGATTTTAGCATTTAGCCTAAAGCTTTTAGGGTTTAAATTATACAATTGATGTCTATTTTGGGAAAGAATATAGTCATTGTTTAGGTTTTGGGGCCTTTTGGATTGGTTATTGACATTTGTAGGAGTGTTAAATGTGTCAAAATTAGAATTTACAAACCTCACAACTCCCAAAGGTAATGACAACTTATCAAATATATGAACTCATGAATTTTACCATAACCATGGAGTTCAATCCCTAATTTTCTCTTAGAATATGGTAAAATCATACTATGAATGAGTACCTACTTTACAAGCTTATGGAATGCATCTTTCACTTCTGGTTAATGTCTTTCCTCCGCCAACCCGCCTCAATACCACTCTCAACCCGGATCAAAAGAAATTATTAACAAGGTTTTTTTAAAGTTTGTTTTAATGTGCAGCGATGATTGGATATGATTATTTATGAGTTCAGTGTGACTTGATGGAACATAACTTCCTCCGGAGGCCTAAAAAGGCCATTCTCGAGCTAATTAAACACCCTCCGGGTGAGTTCAAGAAATATATTAAGTATTTGGACATGTGATGTCGAGAATCTTGGAAGTTTTAGAGGTAATTTAGGAATATGTTTTTAGGGCTTATGTTTTAGGATTTAGGGTTTAGGGCTCATGGTTTAGAGTTAAGGTTTTATGGTTAAGGGTATAGGGTTTAGTGTTTAGGGTGTAGGGTTTAGGGTTTAGGGTTTAGGATTTATAGTTTACGGTTTAGGGATCAGGGTTTAGGGTGTAGGGCTCAAGGTTTAGGATTTAGGGTTTAGGGTATAGGGCTCAAGGTTTAAGGTTTAGGGTTGAGGTTTTAGGGTTTAGGTTTTAGGGTTTAATGTTTAAGGGCTAGGGTTTAGGGTTTATGGTTAGGGTTTAAGGCTCGGTGGTTTAGGGTTTAAAGTTTAGGGCTTAGGGTTTAAGGCTCAGGGTTTAGGGCTTAGGGTTTAGGGTTGATGGCTTAGGGTTTAAGTTTTAAGGTTTAGGGTTTAGGTTTTAGGGTTTAGGGCTTAGGGTTTAGGGTTTAGGTTGAGGTTTAGGGTATAAGGCTCAAGGTTTAGGGTTTAGGATTTAGGGATTAGGGTTTAGGGTTTAGGGCTTAGGGTTTAGGGTTAATGGTTTAGGGTTTAGATTTTAGTGCACTTGTTTTAGGGTTTATGGTTTATGGTTTAGGGCTTAGGGTTTAAGGCTTAGGGTTTCATGTAGTAAAAATAGGGTTTATGCTATAGAATTTAGGGTTTAGAATTTAAGGTTCATGGTTAAGGGTTTAGGGTGTATAGTTTAGGGTCGAGGGTTTACGGTTTATAGTTTATGGTTTACGGTTTAGGGCTTAGGGTTTAGGGTTTAGGATTTAGGGTTTAGTGTTTAAGGCTTGGAGTTTAGGGTTAGGGTTTAAGGTTTAGGGTTTAGGTTTTAGGTTTTAGGGTTTAGGGTTTAGGGTTTAGGGTTTAATGGTTTAAGGGTCGGGGTTCAAGGTTCAGGGCACAAGGTTTAGGGTTTAGAGTTGAAGGCTTATGGTTTAGGTTTTAGGGGTAAGAGTTTAGGGCTCAGGGTTTAGGCTTACCCATTCACTCACTGTAATGTTCTATGTCTTACCCATTCTTATTAGTATTGATAGAGAGTATTCAACTAAAAAGGGTTCATTTGCTTCATAGGAAGAACATTCAAAGAGATTCATCACAATTTGATGCCTTTCATCTACTAATATTTTGAAGGAGGGAAATGCCAGATATCCAAGAACAATTCGGTACAAAGAAATGTTACCTAATATAGCTATCTTATTTTTCCCATCATATGGGAACTATTTCACTCGCAATAATGTTCTGTGTCTTACCCATTCTTACTAGTATTGACAAAGAGTATTCAACTGAAAAGGGTTCATTTACTTCATAGGCATAACATTCAAAGAGAGTCATCACAATTTGATGTCTTTCATTTGTTGATATTTTGAAGGAGGGAAATGCCAGATATCCAAGAAAAATTTGGTATAAAAAAATGTTTTTAACGCTCTTTTGAATAATTCTTTCAATTGCAATATGTCGAGAATGAAGGTTTCATTCGAAGAACAAAGCTTGATATGTCCAATGCTCGTGTAAGATGACAATTGGAGAGGATTTCTAAGGTTCAATTTTATTTTCCAAGATGAATTACTCCAATGTTTGAAAATGTTTTTCCAGATGCAACAACATTCTGATTCAGAAATGATTCCTAAATGTACAATCTTACCACAAACCCTAGTAGTCCTCAATCCTTGGATACAGGGAGACACCATTATTTGGCTTCCATTTATAACGATGGAGATATTTGTAAATTTTTGTTATGACCTCTAAATCAGTATGTATTTCAAGTTTCTTAGAAGTCACATCACACCCTTCACTAGGCTTGATGATTATGCCTATCTTTTTGAAGTCACTTTTGAAAGCATCCATGGGTTTATCAAAGAAGGAATTATCAATGAATGGAAGGTCACTAAGTCGTAGGCTAGCTTATTCACATTTAAAACTAAAAAAATATTTACTAGGTGATTGATAACCCTTGTGTGTTCTTAGCCATTCCCTATTGTTATGCTTATTTTTAACACTTCAAAAAGTTCTCTCAAATTTTTTATCCATTCCAGTATCAGAATAGCTTTCTCTTTCTCCAGAGGAGAGGATACTGAAGGAAATTTGGTTATGATCCTACACCTCCGCGTTGGTATATTATTTATGTTTCTTCCATTTCCTTTGAGATTAGTTTTTGTGTTGCGATGGTTATTTTTTCCAGCTTCCAATGGGTCATCGTGGCTTATACCATACATGGAATATGAGAAATGTGAAATTTATTTCAGAGTATGAAGAAATTGGCATTCAAGAGCACAAGTATATTTGGGGATAAACAGATTTGGCAGAGATGTGTAATAGGCATTGCAAGGCACAAGGTAGATGTAATATCCATTTAGTTGCTTGTCCCGCCTCTCATAAACAAGGTATTTGTACAAGTAGACTCAATGATGGTTCTAGGCATGAGACTAGGAAATATGGTCCTAATATTGATATTCAAAAATATGAACTCACTCATGAGACCTACTAGAAATATATGAGGTTTGTTGATCCTTGTAGTGCTAGAAGATCAAGAGCAGTTTTCACTTTGTAATCACTACTGTAGACTAGAGGGATTTTAAACAATATCTAGGTTTCCTTGTGGTTTTCATGCCCTCCTAGTCGAGTCATCAATAAAACTAAAGTTTGTTTGATTTAAAATAAAGAAAGAGTTAGTGAGAGTGTGAGAGGAAAAGAGAGTGAGAGTGAGATTGAGATTGTTTAGGGATTAGTGTTTAGGGTTTAGGGTTTATGGCTCAGGGCTCAGGGTTTAGGGCTCATGGTTTAGAGTTAAGGGTTTAGGGTGTGTTGTTTAGGGTTTATGGTTTAGGGCTCTGAGGATCGGGGTTTAGAGTTTAGGGCGCATGGTTTAGGGTTTAGGGTTTAGGGTTTAGGGATCGGGGTTTAAAGTTTAAGGGTTAGGGCTTAGGGCTTAGGGTTTAGGGTTTAGGGTTTAGGGTTTAGGGCATATGGTTTAGGTTTTAGGTTTTAGGGTTTAGGGTTTAGGGTTTAGAATTTAGGGTTTAGGGTTCAAGGTGGTAAAAATATGGTTTAGGATTTAGGGTTTAGGGTTTAGGGTTTAGGGCTTAGGGTTTAGGTTTTAGGATTGAGGGTTTAAGGTTGAGGGTTTTAGGTTTTAGGTTTAGGATTTAGGGCTTACGTTTTAGGGTTTAAGGCTCATGGTTTAGGGTTTAGGGTTTAGGGTTTATCGCTCAAGGTTTAGGGTTAAGGGTTTAACACTTATGGTTTAGTGTTTAAGGTTTTAGGGCTTAAGGTTCTAGGTAGTAAAAATAGGGTTTAGGGTTTAGGATTTATGGTTTAAGGTTTAGGGTTCATGGTTAAGCGTTAAGGGTTTACAGTTTATGGTTTAGGGTTAAGGGTTTAGCGTTTAGCGTTTAGGGTTTAGGGATCATGTTTAGGGCTTATGGCTTAAGGATTAGGGCTTAGGGTTAAGGGTTTAAGGTTCAATATTAAGGGTTTAAGGGTTTATAGTTCAGGGCTTAGGGCTTAGGGTTTAGGGTTTAGGTTTTAGGTTTTAGGGTTTAAGGTTTAGGGATAAGGGTTTATGGTTTAGGGTTTAGGGTTTAGGGCTCAAGGTTTAGGGTTAAGGGATTAGGGTTTAGGGTTTAGGGCTCAGGGCTCAAGGTTTATGATTTAATGTTTAATGTTTAGGGTTTATGGTTTAGGGTTTAGGTTTTAGAGTGGTAAAAATAGGGTTTAGGATTTAGGGTTAAGGGTTTATAATTTAGGGCTTAGGGTTTAGGGTTTAGCTTTCAGGGTTTAGTCTTTAGGGCTCAGGGTTTATAGTTTAGGGTTTATAGTTTAGGGTTTAGGCTAAATGTTGAATCCTAAAAATACCTATTGATTAAATAAAAATAGGATTTTTAACTATTTTATGAGTTAATCTTTATAGAATCTAAGTGCTATGTCAAAGTGCTAGATCTAAATATTGTGCCTTTTTATTTGAATTGATTGAAATAATAGAAATGAGAGGAATATGTTACTAACATGTAAATAAATTACCTCGTTGTGCATTTAATCAGAAGCAGATTGGTATACGGACTAGGCGGCTATGACCGAATGACTTTAGGAAGGGTAGGAGCTGACTTTTTGTCTATACTGAGGGGCCTTGGAGTGTATTGGGGTGCCATGGTATGGATTCTAGGTGATGCGAATTGTAAAAATATCGTGATCTATGTTCGACGTTGTCACAAGGAGATCTAAAACTCTTCTCGTCTCTCATGCTATATTTTTGGATGGCCTAAATAATGACTTGCAAAACAAAAGGTTAGTGGGGTCGGACTGTCCTTAGCCGCCAAACTAGTGGACTTAATGTTGAGCGCCTGCACTACATTACAGAATTGATGTAGTTCTGTGTGTGTGTGTGTGTAATTTTGTGCCTAGGATGCCCTAGCGCTAATGACGTGGTAATAAGGGGCAATAACTAGATGTAAAATGCAAAATAATGGATAGAATGGAAAGAATACAACCCTTTCCCCTTGTGCTTGTGTGATGCAGATGTGATGTAGATGTAGAAGAAGCCCAAATGCAGTCCCTTGCCTTAGTAGATAGTTGCCCTTGATGTGTGTGATGTCCGCCCATAATGTAGTGAGTATGCTTGATTTATATAGGGAAATATTACTCAAATTTTAACACTAAAGTGACCGAAACGCCAACTATGACCTAGGGGAATACATGAGGTGACCGTTAGGACTGACCTCGAATAAAGAAATTGAGACCAAAAATTATGATGATATGGGCACATAAAATCACGAATCGGGGGTCCCTGGGTGCCCCAAAGACAACCATAAAGCGCTGGATGTAGACTAAAAGAAGACAACTAAGCTAACTATGACATCTGAGACACTCTAAAAGATGGCCAAAACTATAGATACAATCGATGATTAAACTAGATAAATAACCAAGATGATGAATCATCGACCAAAAAACCCTAGAAATATGCCACTAGTGAATATTTTTACTGCGTAAGATCCATATATGAATTAACATACTCAGTGGTATAAATGTAATAGTAAATGTGTGATTTTGTGACTACATTTTCCCCCACTTTATGTTGGTGAGTGGAAATCTTGGTAACATAAAGTAGATAGAGATACGTACTGAGGAAAATTTGGAGAAGCCCTAGTTGTAGAATAACGCTCATTTGTGTAGTAGAAGTGTGCCAAACCATGGATCAATGAGTCGATCCATGCAACGTAAAAGTGTAAGTGTCACGATGAAATGTGGAAAATGAAAATGATGATGCGATGATTTTAAACGTGGTTAAATATCAAATAGGTGGGTAGGGAGCTATTAGTTCATAACCCGAACACTTTTATATGAATGGAATGATGGGAGGATTTAGGCGTCCTGACGCCAGAGGAAGAGTGTAGGGAGAAAAGTGTTTTATTCTCCAAGATTTAACTACATCCCCAAGATCTAGCCATTGCAGATGGACTTAGATAAAAAGGTGGTGATTTTGGATCCAGATGAATTCGGTTTAAACAGTTGACCCATATAGGAGTGATAAGGGGAAAGACACTCTTGCCCCCACTTCATGGGTGTCACCACAATGTAAAGGCTTCCAAGTTAGGTCATGAGGCGGACGTGATAGAGAATGAGATGGCTTCCAAGTTAGGTCATCTGGAAGTGAGCGCAAGAAAATGAGATGGCTTCCATGTTAGGTCATCTAGAAGCGAGCATGATAGAAAATGAGATGGATTCCATATTAGGTCATCTAGAAGCGAATGTGGAATATAGAATAAAATCCCAAGTTATGTCATCTGGGAATGGAATGGTGAATGTGACTCCCAAGTTAGGTCATTTGGGAGACTGCTCATGAATTTGAATGGTCTGATTTGAACGCGTTGATTTTGATTGGTTGATTGGTTGTTTTAGGTTGGTTACTTGTGGCGAGGTTTTTCACTAATTTCCCCCAAGTTAGGTCATTAGGGAAGGTTGTCATGAATTGATAAGATGTCTCGTAAAAATATTTTTAGTCACTTTTTGCCCCAAGTTAGGCCATTAGGGGGAATTGATAAGTTATGATATGTGAAGGTGTTTGAATGATTGTTTCCCCCATATTAGGTCATTAGGGGAGATTGGTATAAGTTACGAGGTGTTGGATTCACGATCTTGGAATGCGTGGTGTCAAAAGGGGTATTATATGGGGACCCCAATGATATGCCCCCTTTTCGGTGAAAGAGGGAGTGGTGAGTGGAATGAAATCTAAGCCGAAATTAACAGAAGAGGTTAAAACGTTGTTGTAAGGAATAGAGAATATTGATATGGTGTATAACATGTGTGAAACATGTGTAGTATGGTGGTAGGTGGAATTTTGAAAAGAATTCTGCAAACAGGGGTGCAAATTGGAGTAGAAACGCTTAAGATATGAGCGAAACAATGTTACGTGTATTCGTTGTGGTGATAAGCATGAAATGTAGACCATAGTAAATGTGGAAATTGTAATGGGCTTATAAATAGTAAAGTGAAAAGGTAAATTATCACTTCATTTGTTTTTGGCACAAGTGTAAGAGTGTATACAAAGTGAGTGAGGATGCTTCAAGCGAGACCACTACGTCCAACTCGGTTTGAGAGAGTAAAGAACAATCGCAACGTTGCGTACTACTACGCAGAGTTGGCAAGTGAGCTATTTTTGCTTAAATGTAGGGTGTAATAGGATGTTGATGTGCATTTTTAATTTTTGATATTTTTAGCTTTCTCGACATTTAGGACCTAGTGAGGGTGCTAGTGACCCTCTGGATTGGAGCGCCCAGATCCAGGCGCTAGTGTCTTACTATGGGGCGCCCTAGTCCTGTTGCTGGGCACCGTAGTTCAGAAAATGTTGATTTTGTAGGTATTGATTTGGAATGTGTTTCTAATATGTTGAGTAATTGTTTTTAGCATGGAAAGTGTTCTAATCATTGTGTTTGTTGTTTTTTTGTGTTATGCAGAGGGATATCCACTCGAGGGAGTTCCGTGGTGGTTGGCACTTGAGTACACTATTGGGATTGGGTTTTCGGATGATGAGTGGGATGTGTTGGACCGTACCAACCTATGGCATATAACACGGATGGGGGATGTGCCCTATAATATGCCTATGTTAATGTCATTGTGTGAAAGGTGGAGTGCAGACACATGCACATTTTGGTTACCATGACATATGTATAAGATGCATCTTGTATAAGATGCATGAAATATGTCGATGGATAGAGGAGGATGAGACATGATATGCATTGGTGTGGTGTGTGTTGGCCCATATGTATAGGGACTTGTATCGGTTCATGCGGGATGAGCATGGCAGAGGTATAGGGGCCACCTGTGCGCTACATGTATGGGCATATGAGCACACATAGTTGTATTGAGACCGATTTGAGACACGAGGAGTAAGGACACGAGGGAGTAGGCTTAAAGAGATATTTTATCGATGATGGGTGGATATTTGTGGTAGGAAGATGGAAACAGAGATAGCTTCGTGGCCCCGATAGACAAGATGGGATCCAAGTCGGTGATATGGAGGCCATATCGTGGTTACAGGGGATGACTTGAGGATGTGACAGAGTTGCGATGTATTCAGAGAACCATGTGGTTGGAGGACCGCTTTTCAGGTGTAGCGGAGATGTTTCAAGTGGAGAGAGTATCACGGCAGTTCAATATGGCACAGGATGTGCCCCAAAGCCATATATATGGCTACGTGTCATTAGAGCCCCTAAGAGGGAAGGCGTTAGACCAGGGGCCCATGGTGGAGTAGTTTGTACCACCAAAGTTAGATGTGGTAGACTTAGTGATATTGGTTGTGGATGTTGATGATGCGGGGAGTACGGTGGATTATCGAGCGTGGTGGGTAGCACATCAATCGGTATTGCTATATCCTAGTATCGAGGGTGTTATGGAGTTACCAGTAGGAGGAGCGGGTGAGGGAGGCATCCCTGACCCTGTAGTGGTTGCGATGGTAGATTGTAAGTATTTGTGTATGCTAATGTGGTTAATGAATTGTTTATGTTGTGTTTTGTACACATTTTACTAACATGAGGTTGTATGTTGTGTGTGTAGGAGATGCCTATTGGTCATTGATAGTAGACACTTCTATCCACACATTGACATGGAATGTGCCTAGTGATGTATTATGTGGAGGGATACTAAAGCACGTGGATGACATCGTGGCGAGCACTCCCCTCTATTTGAGACAAGAGTAGCCAGCAGCGGTGGCGACATGTACGGTGCTTCTTGGCGAGAGGGATGAGGCATGTGAGGAGACTTGTCTTGCCTAAGAGGCAATAGGTGGTGGTCCCTTGGCTCGGGATATGTTCACCCATTATGTGGATTTACAATGTCAGTTCTCAGAGTAGAACATGGATATTGTCATGTTTCTCGAGGCAGTGGAGAATTTTCGAGGCCGCGAAATGTGGCATCATGTCGGTGGCAAGGTGTCAAGTTCTAGGGCTCTCTTGATACACCAGAGTGATAATGATGATGAGATTTGACAGTGATGATTGTATATGATGTAGGGGGCCTTGCCCTCGGTGATGAAACATGTTTTTGTGATGATGATCATACGAAATCTATATGTATGGACACATATTTTGGATATGTATGCGGTCAACATTTAAGATGTTTTGTTATTGCGATATGATGGATATCATGTTGTTGTATGGTTATTATTCTAGCATGTGTATTGTGGTGTATGTGATGAATATGAATTTGCATGATGATATTAGTAATGGTAGATAAAATATGAGGATGTAGATAACTAATGTAATGTGATTGGGGAGATGAATAAAGTATGTAGCGCGTAGGTACTGTAATGGTGATAATAGCATAAATGTGAAAATAGGTAAGTGTAGCATAATGAAGATGCGAAAATGTAATACAATGGTAATATGATAAAGTGATGAAGATAAGAGGGGGATTAACGATGCCCTCCAGTGTATGGATGAATAGGCTCATATGATAAGACCCTCAACAGTCAAGGATGAGCCGCATAAGCAAGAGTGCGTCATCGGGAAATGATTGAGGTGTGTTAGATGAATGACAGAGCACATGGTGAAAGGTTCTTAAAACTAATCCCTCAATAGTCATGTAAGAACCGTAAGAACACAAGTGTGTCATCGGGGGGTAAGGTGATAGTGATCACCTACCGATGACCAGGATGATGGGTGGAGGTGAATGCATATGGAATGGATGGAGCATGAGTGTATGGACCAACATGCGTGTCATACGAAGTGACCATGGGATATGAAGAGACTAGTGAAAACCCATGGGATGGGTGTGATGGATAGTGTGAGTGAGGAAAATGTAATGAATATAGAGGTGGAAGCAATGGAGGTGGTGGATGGCATGCATGTGACGATGGTTATTGATGAAGAAACCGAGTACCATGTGGAGAAGGCCTAGGGGTGTATGTATATGATGTCATGGTGAAGGAGATACTGATCACTCACGAGAGGAAAAATATATGACACCAGTGCCCTCTAAATTTTGTAATCACTCACGTAAAGAAAGGCAATCATTATCATGATGGCCACCGATACGATGGTAATTATAGTAATATTGATCATGTTGATGTTATAAATGATGTGGAGGGTGTTGGTGATTAGAAGGAATCTGAATTAATCACTCATTAAGTAATATACTCAAGAAATCATGAAGTCGAGCATGAGGTGAAAAACATAGAGGCTCACAATACTGAGGTGAAGTAGTAGTGGTAGTAATTGGTCACAAAGGTGGAGAGACATGTGTAGGAGATGGAGGATGAGACTGAGGTTATTTCCTTTGCACTTTGGGTTGAGATAAGGGTTTCTTTGGATTTTTGTTAGGAGGTGGAGTAGGAGTAGCATGGTTTGTTTGAGTTTTAGCTAAGGGTGGAGGTTGCTAAGGATGTAGAATTGGAGGTGTAGGTGGAAGAGCAGAGGGCCTAGTAATCGAGAGATGAGGGAAGTCTCGTTAGATAGAGAAGCTAGAAGGTCCTATTCGAGATCAATAACCTTGTAACAAAAAAGTGTAAAGGAATCACAAGTATCATATTGTAAGCATTGCTTTAGAGGAGGAATAATACCACGACAGAAGATGAACTGATTTTCCAAGTCACTAGGATGAAAGATAAGTTGATGTATGCATGCATTAAAGCGTAAGATGTAATCCTGAATAGGTTCAGAAGAGCCCTGATGGAGAGTGGGAATATGATCATATGTGACCCTAGGACCAGTATTGATAATAAACCTATGAAGGAAGGCATCCTCGATGTCGTAGAAAGTGCTAATAAAACAAAAAGGGAGATGGGTATAACATTGTAGTGCATCATCAACTAGACTAAACCAAAAGGCCTTAAGTAATAGTTGATCATTGGAATAAGAGGCCATAAGAGTGTGATAATGTGCAATATGAGCATGAGGGTCACCGGTACCATTGAAGCATGTAAATGTGGGCATGGTGAAATCCTTAGGAAAGTCTGAGTTATGGATTTTTTTGGGAGCTGGATTACCATGCAAAGAATTGTTATCTATAGACGTGTAGTAAGCCCTAATTTCTAAGGTGAGAGAGTGAACCAAAGATTGAAGTTATCATACAACATGCATGAGGGAGAGGATGTCCTATGATGGAATAGAAGAGGATGGCAACAATGTATTAAGAGGTTAAAACTTACCATTGTGGGTGATCATGGGTATATCAAGAGGTGAGATAGTAGGCTCTGAAGTTAAAGACGCATGAGGAGTGTGTGTCAAAGGAGCCACATGAGATGATGAAGGGGAAGTTTTACTAACAGATACTAGAAGTAACATGTGGTGTGGGTGAAGTGGAAGAAGGAAGCGTAGATAAGGTAGGAGTATAATGAGAAGAAACAACAACAAGCAAAGACTCATGCACTATGGTAGAAGCAATCTCAGGAGAAGAAGAGGATGGAAGAGGGGAGGCACTCTCAACAGTGTAAAAAGAAGGATACTTCATAGGAATGAGAGATGAAGTAAGATGGTCAATGCTAGCCGAAACACTACTATCAATAGGATCATCAAGGTAATAATAATGTGTCGATGAACTAGAATGGGATGTTGGGGAAACACAATGAGAAGTGGTAGGAGACATGGGAGTAGTGATAGGAGTGGCTGGAGGAGAGGTAGAAGGCAGACCAGGTTGGGAATCAATGCCTAATAGATAATCAATGATAGAAGGATCTAAAACATCTGGTGGCATATCAGAAGAAGAATAAGAAGGATCACAGGCCATCGGATGGCATGACATACAATGAGTAAAATCAATAGGGTCATCAACAAGGAATATGTCGATAGGAGAGTCAACGAGATTGGTGGGCACATGTTTTTGACCTTCCAGGAGGAGTTGTTGAGTGACATTGGGTAAGGTCATAGGAGTACTATATAAATTTGTAAGTTCAGCAATGGTAGCCTCATCATAAATATGGTTGAAACTAAAATGTGACATGATAATAAAAGAAGAGCTATGCGCTGATGATAATAAAAAATCAACAATGTTGAAAAAATGGGTTCCTCAAAATAATTAATTAAAAATAGAAATTTTAACTATTTTATGAGTTAATCTAAATGGAAACTAAGTGCTATATCGAAATGCTAGATCTAAATATTGTGCCTTTGTATTTGAATTGATTGAAATAATAGAAATGAGAGGAGTATGTTACTAACCTATAAATAACTTAGCTCACTATGCGTTGGATCAGTGTAGCAGATGGTATATGGACTGGATAAGCTATGAACGAATGAATTCACGATGGGCGGGGAGCTGGCTTTCTATCTATATTGAGGTGCATGGGAGTGTACTGGGGCACCCTGGTCTAGATTTTGGGTCTTTGGGAATTATGAAAAGATCACGATCTATGTTCGGCGAGTGTCAAGGAGGAGATCGGAAACCATGTATGTCTATCGTCATCTGGATTCAACGGATGAACTAAATAATGACCTACAAAACAAAATTTTAGTAGGGTCGAGACCATCCTTAGCCTGCCAAACTAGTGGACTTAATGTTGAGCATTGCACTACATTACAGAACTTGATGTAGTTCGATGCGTGTGTGTGTAATTTTGTGCCTAGGATTCCCTAGTGCCAATGACGTGGTAATAAGGGGCAATAGCTAGATGTAAAATGTAAAATAATGGATAGAATGGAAAGAATACAACCCTTTCCCCTTGTGCTTGTGTGATGTAGATGTAGAAGAAGCAAAAATGCAGTCCCTTGCCTTAGTAGATAATGGCCCTTGATGTGTGTGATGTCCACCCATAATGTAGTGAGTATGCTTTGTTTATATAGGGATCTATTACTCAAATTTTGACACTAGTGACCCAAAACTACCAACTATGACCTAGGGGAATACACGGGGTGACCGTTAGGACTAACCTCGAATAAAGAAATTGAGACCACAAGTTATGATGATATGGGCACCTAAAATCAAGGATTGGAGCGGCCCAGGGTGCCCCTGAGACAACCATAGGCGCCTAGATGTAGACTAAAAGATGACAACTGAGTGACTATGACATCTAAGACACTCTAAAAGATGGTCAAAACTATAGATACAACTCGATGATTAAACTAGATAAAAAACCCGGGATAACTAAATCACCGACCACAAAATACCTAGAAATAGGCCACTAGTGAATACTTTTATCACGTAAAACCTCTTTCACATTCGTTAGAAGATGCCACTTTATGATGAATCGATCACCAAACCTATTTCAAAAATGCCACTTTATGATCAATCATATTCAAAATCCTCTTCAAAATAGACAATTAGTGATTATAAGCTAATTAAGCCTATTTTGCCCTTGTTTTGGTCAATATACCCTAGTATTGGCTTAAACCCCTCTTCCAACCACTCAAAATCACCCCATTCACCTCCACAATGTCTCAACAAGCTTCAAAAGCTTATCCTAGCCTCCTAGTTGACCCTAAGTGGTGATTAAGGCTCCACACCTCTTAATCACTTGGTAATTCACTAATTGTGATTAGCAAGGCCTAATCATGATTAGCAATTCTAATCTAATTTGGGGCTTTTAGTCCCACATGCACCAAAATACAAGTTTCTCCCAAAAGGAAAACTATAAAAAGGTGCACCTCATTCCTTTATACTTTACACCATGCTTTGATTTGCATCTCATATAATAAATATGATATATAGCCAAGTTCAATCCTTGCCTAAAGCCTTCAACAAGGTTAGTAGATGGATATCTAAAATGACCAAGTAGTCATTTGGAGAGGCCATTTCACCATTGTTTGGAGTAGCAACCATAACCATTTGATTTCCCTCTTAGGTCTATTTAGGCCCATGTTAGGTAATTCAAGCATATTAGTAGGCATGTTTAGTTAGATTTTGCATTGTTTTCATACTAGTTAAGCATTCTTTTAAGCTTCTATCTTAATGTTACATTCCTAGACTTAGAACCTTGGCTAGATGGATGGAAATGGTGTTAGCTTTCCTTGTTTAGTCATGTAATTTTCTTTGTAAAGTTTAGGGGTGCTTTCATTTGGCACGCCCGGTGGGACAATACCCATTACATTCAATTTTTAAGCTTTTTAACTTAGTTTCAAAGTTTTTCATTTCAAAGTTTTAGATTAGTTTCAAGTTTCCTAGATTAATTTCAAGTTTTTTCAAGTTTTTACTTTCAAGCTTTCTAGTGTACTTTTAAGCTTTTTAGATTAGTTTCTCAAGCTTTTTAGATTAATTTCAAAGTTTTAGAGTAATTTTCAAAGTTTTAGATCAATTTCCATTTTTAAAAGTTGTTTCAACTAGATTAGTGGTAGAAGTTGTGTTTTATTTTTTTGTAGGATATAAGGAGGTGAAGCCCTGTCAAAATTCCCAAGAAATACCAAATATTGGACCTTTTTCAAGAAATATTCTCAAAACAACATTCATCAAAGCATTTAGATATGTTAGAAAGGACTAGTTTTCTAAAAATGAATACCCTAAATTCTTGGTAACTTTTTTCTCCAATTTTATGTTGGCATTGCATAGTTCACTTCAATACCTTTCCAACACAAAAAAAAATGGAGTCATTTTGAGGTCGGGAGAAAAAGTTATGGCCTCTGAAAGATAGGTTGAGCATCTACAGGAAAAATGCATGCATGCATGACCGTGATGCATGAGACCATGAATTTTTCACAGAGTGAAAAAATGACATGCAAAGATGAGCAGATGCATGTGCATGTGCATGAATGCCTATGCATGACTTTATGATGTGCACCTTATGCATGATGTGCATATGCATGACTGTGAGCACTGTGCACTAGTAGGGGCCCATGCATCAAGGTAAAATTTTCTCAAAATTCCAAAACTTCAATTTTATGATTCCTATCAATTTTTAAGGGTTTTTAGATGTTGTTTTTGTCAAATTATTGATTTTAGAGCAATATTCCTAACAAAATTGTCCTAGGGTTTGATAAAGGATTTTTGAGTAAATTGGGTTAGGGTTTGAGGAGTGATTGTGTTTTCATACTTTGATTGAGTTTGGAATAGAGTTGTGTATGCTCTTCTCTTGCACCTAGTGTGATCTTGAGAACCAAAAGCACCTCTAAACCATTCTTTTTGCTTCTTGGGAGTAAGTAGGAACAATTATCATTCATTTTGTGCTTAAGAGAATAAACCTTCATTTTTGACATGTGCTTGATCTTTTAGTTTAAGAGATTTTTCACTTAATAAAGAAATCAAGGCTAAAATTTGTGTATGCTCTTCCTTGCACCTAGTGTGATCTTGGGAATCAAAATAAATTTTAGTCTTTCATTAAAAAGCACTTGGATGAATTGGGAATAAACCTTTTTTTTTTGCAAATTTTGATGGTAGTTAGTTGATTTACAAGCATTTTTTTTTATGCTTTTTTTCTATGATATTTGAATCTATGATTTTGAATCTTTTGGAACTACTAACCATTTTGTGAAGGACCTAATGCTAGTCAAAGAAAGGAGGACTAAACAATTTTTCTAACTACATGTGTGATTGTAGGTTTCAAAAGGAGCTAAAAAAAACCACATTAAATATAAAAGATAAAAAACACCACAATCATCACATTGTATTTAGATTCAGGTTTTGGTTAAGAGCTATGGCTCATCCACTCAACTAGGACATAACCCTTTGGCATAAGCCTTAAGCTACAACAATGGGGGTGGTCCTAGGAACCCTAAAGTAGTTCACACAAGAGGGAACCTTGTGAATGAAACAAGAAAGTGCTCCACACTACCGACTTGTCTAGTATGCCTTGGTGAGATTAGAGTCAAAGATATCATATCATGACCCTAGTGAAAGTATAACTGAACGCACTTTAGTGCTCATTATACTGAAGGGGGTAAAGTAAAGCCGAGATACTCCTTGGGAAACCTTGGTAAATCGAGCTCACTCTAGATATCTTGTGACACCTAGAGAGAGAACCACCTAGGAAGCTTGCCGGCTTGGAGCCATTGTTTTTGTCTTAGTTGTTATACTTGAGAGCTCTCACAAAGTGACAACTTTGTTAGATTCAAACTCTTGTTTTTCAAACAAGGGAAAGAATCTCTTAAAGTTGAAACCATGTGATTTTCATCACAAAATCTACTTAGTGTCATTTTTTCCTAGTTTTTCACTTGTCCTAAGACAAGGAAAAACTCTGCCAAAATAACACCAAGTTTATTTCAACACCATTTGGTCTACACCCTTGTTTTCTTGTTGCCCATTTTGGACAAAAGGAAAAAATATATACGGATACCTACTAGATATAATCGTGTCCACCACTTTTGTATTCTACTTTACATGACTAGGTTGCAGAATGCCTGAGCGCAAGTGTCAAAAAGTGTGCATGGTACGTACTCATGATCTAGTAGGCCCCCTTGTCTCAAAACCCATATTTGAGACTTATTATCATCGTAGTTAGGTGATTTCATCCTTGTCTTCTTTTGAGTTGTTACGCTGCCCACATTATAGCCATACAATTGAGATATTTACGTCTTGTTTCCATTGTGAAATTAGGCCTAAATCTCTATATTGTAGAGTTATGTTGTTCACACGCATAATAATTTCTTGATATACTTAGACGTAGTTTTTACACCCTAACTTTGTCTTGAGTTTTGTGAGTGTTGAGGTTACTTTGTTAGCATCACTATAACATCATTTTGATACTAAAAATCTTGCTTTTCGAAAGCTTGATTACGTGTCCAAATAGCATTGTTACGTTGCTCACATTTGTATCATCCATTTTACAAGACTTAGACTTTGTTAGTGTTTAGAAACTTGTTTTTAGTATATCTTGTTAGAAGATCACGTCAACATTCTCTTATCATTTAGGCCTTGTTTGTTTCAAACTTGACCTAACTGGTGATATTGTGTTGTCACTATTTGGTTTCAAACCTATCTAGATAAATTTAGGGAATAAACTATTTGTTGTGACTAAATTTTGAGTACTATACATCATCGTATTGTTCTAAAAAAACTTGTGTCATATATTACCTTGCTAGGTAGCTTATTCTTTAATTCTTAGGTTCACATTGACCTATTAAATTTGTGGCTATTTCTATAGTCACCTTTTTTTTAACAACTTAGGTCATTACATCGCACAAATTTGACTAAGGTCCTTTTTAATAAACCTTAGTGGAAATTTTCACGTTGTATTTCTATCTCTAAGTATGCCTACTACGAGAATGGGATCCCAAAGATTAGAACCAATATATTTGGAGGTGACAACCCTCTTTAGAGGATAATATCATGGTTGACATATAGTGGTGGAGAGGAAGATTCTCCTCATGTATGAATATAGAGCTTCATCCCCCCATTTTGATGATTACATTTTTCATAACAAACATGAAGTTCTTATATGCAGGTTATGGAACTAGGGGCCAAATTACCTTCCACAATAGACCCTTCTCTTATCACCAACATGGTTCAGGAGAAGAAGAAGTAGACCACCCTCATCATCACTCTTAATGAAATATTGAACCCAGGTCATGCCTCTACTTCTGGATGATGAAATAATGAGGAGGTACCTTTTGAAAATGATGGGGACTATCACATACCTACAGTTAGGGTTCATTGTGAAGATGATGAAGACCATGTTCATCATGCACAACCTCCTCCTAATGAAGATTGTCATGAAATACCTATTAAAGAGGTGATGTTAGAACAACAGTCCAAGCCCTCACTCACCAATTGGCAAGTTTGGCTTCACATATACAAAAGGAACAACCAAATTTTTTTGAAACAAGCTATACCAAAGCAAAACCTAAAGCTTCATTTCACGAGTTCCCAATAAACACTCCTCGATGGGAGGCACAAAGAGATCCTTATGAAGATATTCTCACAAAAAAAGAGGTGGGAATACACCTAGATTTAATCCTTCATATAGGCCTACACCACCCACACAAGATCCACTTTTAATCAAGAGTGGTCAACTATGAAGAACCCTTCAAGCATTACAAGAGGGCCAAACCAAGTAACAATAACAAGAAATATACCGGTTCGATGAGTTATGTCCCTACCCTTTTGACAAAGCCATGCTACAAGTACCTTTCCCAAGACATTTTGATTTTCCAAAATTTGATAAATATAAGGGAAAAGGTGACCCTCGTGATCATATAAAAGATTTTTATATGGCATGTCAAGAGGTGGCATTCAATGACAATTATCTTATGTGCTTGTTTCCATGAAGTTTAGGAGCAACGACGCTAGAATGGTTTGTGCACATCCCTAAGGGATCCATATCAACATGGCCATAACTAGAAAAATTTTTATATGACACTTCTCTTTCAATATAGAAAATGATGTCACCATGTTAGATCTCTGCAATGCCAAACAATGAAATAATGAAAACTTTGTTGCATTTACAATGATGGAGAGGATTAGCTAGCCACTTTCTCTTTCTCCATACCCAAAAAGTAGTTAATCAATATATTTTTCCCAACCTCCATCCAGACATTACATTCCACTTGCAAATGCATTGTGGAAACACATTCGAAGAGGTAATAAAAAAGGGAGTCAAATGAAAAAAAGCATTGTTAGCTAGGGGACTCTAAAACCTTTCTCCTCGTGATCAAAATGATTCCAAATCTAATGAAAAACCAAATTTTGTTCATAATAAGAAAAAAACATCATTGGTGATGGGATAGTAGACTCTAAACGAGTACAAGCCATTCAAAACAACACTCCTTTGAAGCTTGCAAAGGGAGCTCCACCTATGGAGTATAAGTGTCATACTTTCACTCCTCTATCTGACTCAATGTCATCAATACTAAAACAACTAGAGGTGGTTAATATGGTTAGATATCCTAAAACTATGCCTTATGAGGATGACATGCCTAAACCATCATGGTTTAGAGATAATGAATATTGCCAATTCCACCATGTTAAAGGTCACAAAAATAGATAAGTGTTTGAAGTTGCAACACTACATCCAAGACTTAATCAAAAGTGGCGATGTGGAGATGGATTCATCCACTCCTAACAAATCCCCCAATATGAAGACTTTTCCTAAACATAATCAGACAAGAATGCTAATTATGTGTCTAATGAGGAGAATCATTTTGATGCTCTCATTGGTTGTGTAGATACACTGTTGAACATGTCAACACAATAACCCCTGTGATATCCCCTAGACTATCTATGTCTAGGCATGTGCCGAAAAAGACTGATTATCATCACATAGTTCCACATACTTATGACAAGTAAGGAACCTAGGTTTCAACATTCCCATCAAAGGATGCCTATCACAACTAGACCTCATTTGATTCTTCGCTAAAGAACTCATTCACTTACCTCTTCCCCCATCTTCAACTCATGGTAAGTGGTATGATTTGATTCTTCTAATTCTTTCAAAGATTCCAATCCCAATGATTCTAAGTCTTCTAATTCTTCTAAAGATTCCAATCCAAATTATTATTCCTCTAATATGACTCCTAAGTCACCTCCCCCTCTCTTCGCAGACCCCATTTCTCAATCGCCTCAATGACCCCTTCTTCCGTCGAAGAGATCTCTCCAACTCAAAGTCCTTCTAATCAATCATCCAAGTCGACTCCCATGTCACATTCATCCAATCAACCTCTTGTGGTAGAAAACTACCCACACATCGATTGATTCATTTAGAATGAAGAAGCCATTAGAGAATTTATGAGGGTACATGAAGACATTCCTCTAGAATTTTGCAAGAAAGAAACCTCTTTAGACCTCGATATGTTCACATATTGGGAGGAAGAGATTGATTCCTTTTTTCAAAAAATAGAGGAAGACCCTAAGATCAAGTTCATGTATTGGGAGGAAGAAATTGATGCCTTTTGTCAAAAAACATAGAGGAAGACCCTAATATCATCAAACATGATCCTCCTCTTATTCTTTCATCTCCACATTCTTCATTGAGGGATGAAATGCCTGGGTCTAACATTGATCCATGACCTATCTTCTCATTACCTAATCATTCTTTATCTATCAGATTCCTCCATCACAATCTTACCTTGGGTCACCACCTAGTAGCCCATCATCTTCTTCTATATGTGGGCCACCTCCAAGTAGCCCCACATCATCTATATGTGGCTCACCTCCTGGTAGCCCATCTTCATCTATATATGGGGGCACATCCTAGAAGTCCCTCATCTTTGATTCTTGGGCCACGTCCTAGAAGTCCCTCATCTTTGATTCTTGGGCCACATCCTAGTCCCCATCTTATATATGGGACCCTCTAGTAGTCATCATCTTCTATATATGGGACACCTCTAGTAGTCCTTCATCTTCAATCTTAGGGCCACATCCTTGTAGTCCTTTATCTTCAGTCTATGGGACACCTCCTAGTAGCCCATCCTCTTCAATTCTTGGACCGTATCCTTCACATCCATCATATTTTCCTTCTATCAATGATTGTGGAAAACCCACCATCATTTCTCACATCAATTCTATTCATCCACTTTCTTCTCCCACTTCTCGGGATCAGAAAAGTCATGTTATAGCTTATAAAAACCAAAATGGTTCCTTCATCCAACTACGATTAAAAATTCCAAGAGCTCCAAAGCTCACAACAATTCAAACAATCTTAAAGTTCATAATCAAACGCAATTCAAAAATGCACATCAACGCACCATCAAGTATGGCGTAAAGTGCAGAAACCTCTGGATAGGGACCTCAAGCTCCCACACACAAAATCCATGTTTCATGATAAAACACATCATCTATTGAGTATGAGCTCACCACGATCATCGAGATCGGGGATAATATGACTCTTGATAAGAAAAACATGCCTAGTCTTCCTTATCAAGGAAATCACTAACATTGTTGTTGGATCTTATCATGCCAAGTGACCTTGTTGGTCCCACCTTTCAAAAAAAAAAAAATACAAAAAAAATGAGAAAACATTTCAAAAAATCAAAGGTAAATGAACACACATTGCAATCAAGGTATTACATACACATGGATGTTCTTTCTTCCCTTTCTTTTATTCTTCTTTTGCAAGTCTTCCTACCATTTTCATCCCTTTCGGTGATATTTTGGTTAGCCTATTCACACACATTTTGTGACATTTATCTCTATGGTATCCATTTGGCCTTGGTATTTTATCACCTTGGTAAATTAAAGAATGACTAACCTCTTAGAGATCCTATCACAATCAACATCTAAAAACTTTTTGCAAAGAAATTTTGGATATATTTGTTGACACTAGCCAATGTCATCATCACAATCACTTCCACCTCCTTCCATCAAGCCAATGGTTCTTAACCCCTTGTCAAACAAGAGAGCTGAAATAAGTTTTTAGAAAGCAAAAAAGAATCAATCAAATCAAAAAGCACAAAGCTAAAAGAAAATGCTAAAAGAAAAAGCAAATTGATATATAACTCTCTCTTGGGGTATTTCCAATAATCTCTACTACCAGGCTATGGATGCCTGACTGGCAAGTAGAGAAATGTTGTGATTAGAATCAAATGCATCTCATCGTTCGGGGCTATGGACACCTGGCTGCAATGGAGCAATGTATGGACTCTCCTTCCACAATCCATTCATAAAAATCAACTTTGAAAAATAAATCATTCCTACACATTGGCTAGGTGTCTTCACTTGTTGTCTATCAAATCTTCCCTCCAAGAGGTAATAAATTTCCACATGCACACACTGGATCTCTATGAGAAAACAAGATTAGTATGTTACCAAGTGTCTTTTTTTGGACCTTGTTCAGACTCTTACTCTAGTTTGTATCTTGTCTCACGATTCGTGCCTTTGGCTAATCACTTCTTCATCATGAGGCTTCTAAGCTACATTCACAACATTCATTCTTCTACTTAGTTTAACATCCATGTGTATAATATTTCCTTTTTTCCATGTTTTTGGGAACCTTTGTCCCCTTTCACAAAAACAATCTTCTACTTCTTTCTATCATGTGCTTCTTGGCCAACTTACGCTGGGGGCATCCTTGCTCCTTCCTAGCATGTCATTGGGTTACGTTCATCATCATGTTGAACCTATCCATATTGGCCTTGATCCATCTTTTACGCATGTGAAGAGTTTTCCTTTGAATATTCCCATCTAACGTTGGGGGCAATTTCACATCTTCACTTTCTTTGCATATACGCATGGCATTCTGCCCTTGTACATCCCATCTATCATGGGGCATCCACGTTTCTTCATTTCCTATACATAGCTTTAAAAATTCTAGAAAATAAAAAACATTCAAATATGTTTCAAAAATAAAAACATTCAAATATGTTAGTCGGAAAAGTCAAAACATCCAAATAAACATCAAAAACCCAAACAAATTGGTAAAGACAAACTCAAAATCCCAAAAAATTGGTAAAAAAATTCAAAAACCCAAATTTATCTTACCATTGTGTAGTTCACTTTGATACCTTTCCAACGCAAAAAAATGGAGTCATTTCGAGGTCGAGAGCAAAAGTTATGGCCTCCGAAGATAGGTAGTAGTGGCATTCAAGTGTGCATAGGTGCACCCAGTGCCCAGTGCCATGTTCAAAAACTTCAAAATGAGTGCCAGCAAGTGCCCAAGTGCCCATGCTGCATCATGACCTTGCATCAAAAACCAAAAAAATGCACCCCTTTGTTTCTCCCTTTCTCGTGTAAAGTGCCTTTTCTCCCACATAAGCTCCTTATCACACAAATTGATATTGATAATTTCACAAAATATAAATTCAAAAATCCAAATTTATCTTACCATTGTGTATTTCACTTGATACCTTTCCAACGCAAAAAAATGGAGTCATTTGATGTTGGGAGCAAAAGTTATGAAAAGTTAAAGTTATGGCCTCAAAAGAGGAAGGGTCAGTGCACTCAAGTGCCACAAGTGCCCATGCCAATAGCCAAAAACATGCACCATACCCCACATGCCAACATGTGCCATGTGCCCATCAAAATCAATCAATTATCAAAAAATTCATCAAAGGAGTCACAGCCGAGGTGCCCATGCCACAAAAATGCAAAAACTCAAAAAGGAGGCTCAAAGACAGTGCCAAAGCGCCCATGTTGCTCACAAAAGTCAAAAAAAACTCAAAAAAACATAGCATTTCACAAATGCAAAAATGCTCAAAAAAAAATCATAAAAAGTGCCAGTGCCCAACACTGGTGCATAGGTGCCAACCCATGTTGCCCAAAACCCAAAATCCAAAAAGGAGGCCAAACAGCGCAACTCCCCTGAGTGCATAAGTGCACACCCAACATTGCACAAGCCATAAATTTTGCTCCCGACCTCAAAACGACTCCATTTTTTTGTGTTGGAAAGGTATTGAAGAAATACACAATGGTAACATTAATTTTGGCTTTAGATTTACCAAAAATTTATGGTTTTTCATTTTTAAATGGCTTGCACATACAACTAAAGCCTATATCACCTGCATTATCCTCAACATCGAAATTGGTCCTACAAAACCATCTTTTTGATGTTCTTGCTTGTTCTTGTCTCAAATGACATGTGGATCATCATGATCTACCTCCATTAACAAATTTGGGTCTGCTTATTATGTCGGTACTCCCATGCAACAGTGAGTTTTCAAGTATTGTGTCATAATGCATGAATGCTTTCCATGGGACTACTTGTGTCCTCCATTTTTCCCTCGCATGTGTTATTGCTTGGGGCATCATTTTTAACCCTTGTCATTACAACACATGAACATTTGGGAACTACAACTTGATAACAAAAACATTGGTACAACTATCTTAAACATTGTTTGTTTGAGTATATGTGATTGTGTTTGTTTCTCTGTTAGGTTAGCTGGTTTACTTTCTCGTATTCAGTTAAGCATCGCATTTTACTTACTCATGTATGGAGTTTTTGAGTTAAGCATCATTTTACTTTCTTTTCGTATTGCATTGCATAATGTATGTTGCATGGAGTTACATATTTTTAACAATAAAAAATTGTTAGTAATTTAGCTTTTCATGTTATCTTACACTTTTGTTTATTTTAAATAAAGGTCGATGATGTAGACCTAGGGGAAAAATGATATAAACAGTTGCTTATGGAAAGGTTGGATGCAAAGGTTGGACTTGTCCTATATTTCTCCATTAATCATTTCTTCTCCATTATCATTTATTATCATTACTAATTTTTCTCCTAAAACTCACCTGGGCAATAAACAACCATGTTTATCCCTATCCTTATTCCTTCTCAATACCTAAGGGTTTCACACCCGTTCTAACCTATTTTCTTCTATCCATTTCAATCATATTTTGATCATCGATTGACTTCTTCTATCACCCCATCGACACTCGAGGGGGCATCCTTCATCCTGCTAATTTTTCTTCAAAATTTACCTATTTTATGCTTTTCTACTATGTTTGAAGTGA
Source organism: Taxus wallichiana var. yunnanensis (assembly GCA_018340775.1). Classification (NCBI taxonomy): domain Eukaryota; kingdom Viridiplantae; phylum Streptophyta; class Pinopsida; order Cupressales; family Taxaceae; genus Taxus; species Taxus wallichiana. The sequence goes on from CM031239.1 coordinate 427,768,461, forward strand.
AGTCACTAACTTCACCTCAAACAAGGGCAAATGTAGACACCTAAATTCCACTTTTGCAATCTTATTGCCAAAACACCAAATCACTCTTATTCTTCCCAATTCCATTATAATTAGTGCTCTTTACTAATTAACTAACATTTCTTGCCACTTTGGTCAATTAACAAGCACTTCGTTGATCACCAAACCTCTTTCACATTCAAGATGCCACTTTACGATGAATCGTAAGTCAAAAATCCTCAAAACAGACAATTAGCGATTATAAGCTAATTAAGCCTATTTTTCCCTTGATTTGGTCAATATACCCTAGTATTGGCTTAAACCCTCTTCCAACCACTCAAAATCACCCCATTCACCTCCACAATGTCTCAACAAGCTTCAAAAGCTTATCCTAGCCTCCTAGTTGACCCTAAGTGGTCGATTAAGGCTCCACACCTCTTAATCACTTGGTAATTCACTAATTGTGATTAGCAAGGCCTAATCATGATTAGCAATTCTAATCTAATTTGGGGATTTTAGTCCCACATGCACCAAAATACAAGTTTCTCCCAAAAGAAAAACTATAAAAAAGTGGTGCACCTCATTCCTTTATACTTTACACCATGCTTTGATTTGCATCTCATATAATAAATATGATATATAACCAAGTTCAATCCTTTCCTAAAGCCTTCAATGGGGTTAGTAGATGATATCCAAAATGACCAAGTAGTCATTTGGAGAGGCCATTTCACCTTGTTTGGAGTAAGAACCATAACCATTTGATTGCCCTCTTAGGTCTATTTAGGCCCATGTTAGGTAATTCAAGACATATTAAGTTAGCCTTCCTTGGCATGTTTAGTTAGATTTTGTATTGTTTTCATACTAGTTAAGCATTCATGTTTTTTAAGCTTCTATCTTAATGTTACATTCCTAGACTGCACATAAAGCGACCTTTTTCCAAACTTTAGGTATTTCTATCCGAAGGAGTTTTAGGTCCAGCTTTTCTAGACATGGAAGCACTCTCAGTTAAGATTCAACATCTTTCACTCATTTGCTAACCTTAATCAGCCAAAATATTTAAGTACAAGAAAATTTACTCTTATCTCCTTATTGTACAACTTGATTGTATTTTGCATGATAGATATTGCTTGTTACTCGTATACTTAAATATTTAATTCTGTTAAATCATTTGGTGAACACGATCCTTGTGTGTTCTTTATTAGATCTATTCTTCTCCAAGACCAAACCCTAGTTGCATTAGGGTTCATATCTACATCTTATCTTCATATTGACACATGATTTTCATCTATCATCTACCATAAATATGATCTAAAAGAATTCCTAGGGTTTCATGGTTGATCTACCTTTGGGTCACTTTCTAGGGTCCTCAATTTTCAAATCACCTTTTATTTCATATCTCAAGCATAATGACTCTATTTTCAAATTACTTTGAGGTTATTTTTAATTTTTACATATCTAACGAAAATTCAAAATTACAATTTTTGGTAATTAAGGCATAATTCGAAAATACACACTTTTGAGAAAATCCCTTAGAGGTTTTTATTTTAAATCATTAGATTTTTTATTAATGGAAAATAGTTTTGGAGGGACTATACCCAGTTACAAGGAAGGCTTAAAGAACTAGATCAAACATGAAAAAACATCAAAAGAGGATCAAAATCTAGATAATATATAAAGTCCAACAGTAACCCAAACAATAGCTACTAGGAAAAAGCAAAACATGGAAAAGCGAAATTAAGTAGCCAAAAAACAACATTCTATCTCGAAACAGAGCAACAACTAAAACGAAACCAGCTAGACCAAGGGGTGTTATTTCTTGGAGGCCCTATCAATCCTTGATTTTATTGTGCACAAAGAAGTGAATAGCGCTAGAGTGGTAGTGTGCATGGATCATTCACGTTCAACTTTGAGATAGCCTGATTTCTTTCCTTTTCAGTCCCCCAAATGGCTTCAGGGACCCCGCTCAACATTGAAATGCTTCTAACCTGTTGCTCTAGGAACTCACTAATGGCGTTGAAAATGGCCATATTATGATCATGTCTGTCTTTGGCCCTCCCCAATCTATTGTCCAACGAGTTCAAATTTCTATAAATATCCTCAGTTTGATCAATTTCAATATCCACATCATCATTCAACTTTCTCTTCCCCTTCTGCTTGGTTAATTGATGCAACTCCTTAATATTCTCAACCTCCTTTTCCAATAAGTCCAGTCTAAGAAGAGTATTATCCCTCTCATCCTGTGAGGCATTATCCTAACCAGCATTGCCTTTTTTGTAAAATTAAAATTCTATTTCAAGATATGGTCATTTTATTCATTTGACGACAATCACTTTTTTATCAACATCACTTTCAATACAAATCTATTTATCTATCTGGCTTGTTTGTGTAAAATTATTTTATGGCTTACCATACAGTTGATGACAATTCTTATATTCAAGTTCACATGCATAATGTGCTTGTTACGCATGTTTTAGTTGATAATGGATATGGTATTAATATATGCAACATTTCCTTTCTCCATCAAATAAAACTTTTTGGCTATTGATTTAACTCCATCTATTCTATGTATTCGTGGCTTTGATAACACACCTAATTGAGTGTTGAGATAAATCACTCTACCCATTACTATAGGACCTTACACTCTTAATGTTCTATGTTGTGTTATGCCTCATGATATCACGTATAATATCCTTATAGGTCATCCTTTGTTACATACTATATATGCAATCCTTTCTACGCATGCTATAAAGCACATGATTCTCTTGCCAAACCTTCTTCCATGGATAATGTATAATATATTCTACACCTCATGTTGCTACTATTTTTGATATCCCTTTCATTCACAATAATGAAGTTACTACTTACATTTCACGTCATTCTTCTCCTATGATGGACTATAGTGCTATTGATTTACACAATGAAATTTATATTGCACTCATGATACTCCTTCCATTATGTCTCATTTTCATCCACATGATGCTCGATCCCTACCGCATATTTTGCAATCTTATCTATATCTATAACTTTCTCCCCTATGATGGTTGTTACATCTATAATACCTAAGGTATTGGGAGACACTCATAGCCCCCTTCACAATGTCACTATGACCATGGATTTACAATTTGTTGCTTGACACAACTCTCAATGCACTTTTAATGATCATATGCTTACTAATTCCAATGTAACATCATGCTTTGTAGGTCTTCTTCATCACAAGTTAGAACACAATGTTATGATTTGATAATGATTCCTAGTTCCCTCCCTATCCAAGATTCTATGCACATGACTCATTTATTGTGGCTACACCTCATATTGTTACATCCATGGGGGAAATCAATTCCCCTCTTTTCATATTTATGCATATGGTCATATGGGCTAGTTCATACAACTTTAATGCTTTATACCTTCCCAAATTGTACATATTTTATATGATGAGTCTTGTGTCTCTCCATCCATAATTTTGGTTGATACTGATGAGCCTCATAGCACTATATATGTTACACATCTCTTGACTCACACATTGATCCTTATGTTTGTACTTACTTTTTCCACTATTTCCAACAAACCCAATGTTCCACCTATTCTATTTTCTCCTACTAGACACACTCTTATTGTTTATACACTTCCTACTCATGCAACAAGAATCTCGGACTCTATAGGGTTATCCCCTCACCCTTTTAACATTGTTCTATAGTATCTTTTGTTTCCCCCTTGTTACCCGATGACACACTCTTGTTCTAGGTTCAAACATGACTATTAAGGGTGCACTTACCTACATGGACCTCACTTTGCACACACAATAATTGGGGTAACCTTTTTCCCTCTCGTAACCCTTGTATCTCATATTTTAATTTAAAAAAATTATAATATATGCAAAAATTCAAAAAAATCTTAGATCTTGGTTACATATATCATTGCTTGCTTATACTATTCTATGTTACACACTTAATCGCTTATTCTATTAATTTGATTCATAATATGCTCTATCATTTTTCCATACACACATGTGCATTCACATGGTACTTTGAGGTGAATACATGATACTTACAGGTTATCACATGATATATGATGTTTGACATTGTTCTCTAACAAGTCCCCACCGAGGTTCTTAGGGGCATTTACCTTTGCATACTTTTCCATATGTAGGTGTTATCAATTCAAAATATACTACTTTACTTTATATTCCAAGTTTTATACATTGTAAAATACTATCAATTTTTATTGCATGCTAACAATGCTTCATGTGTAAGATTTGTCTTGTAAGCTCCTCCTCTCAACCATGCTTATCTAATTTTCTTGTATCTTGTCTTTGTTTATATCTTAATTGTCATTGTTTGTGGGCTATGCCTTATGTTTGATTTATTGTTTGATTTTATCGTATTGAAGGATTGTAGTGTATTTTGACATCCCGAGTGGTGTCCCATGTATTCAATCGGATACGCTTGTGTTTTTTCATGTTAATGCATATGTTTTAACTATTTTCTATTACATCATTCCATGCTTATTTGTGACTAATAATTTATTTGCTTTCCTTATTTTTTTAAATGTATCATGGTTGTTACCATGAAAATTCCCCTTTCCCCGTATGAGTTCTATTCTAGATGTGCACATCAGTTTCCTCTTTCCTTGTTTGGGCCACGCTCACATTCGTTCATCTCACACACCCCAAAAAGTGGGGAAATCATCGGTTGATTATTTTTCCCTCTCATCAGTCCAAAAACTTGACAAAGATTGGTACACAACAAAATTATAATAAACAAGAGCTAAAAACTAGTTTAGAATTAGAATTGGGCAAAAATTAGTGTAGGGATAGAAGTGAGTAAATCAGAAAAGAATGATGGGTGCTAGTATCCCAATTAGGTGGTTCTGTCTCGGGGAAGATGCGGGTGCATTGCATTTTTAATAGATAGTGACAATATCTTCCAATTTCCACCAAGACATGCTCGATTCAGTACTACAGTGCAACAGAACAAAATCGGTTGCAAGTTTCGTACTTTGAGCAAAGGAACTAATTACTCTATTTTCTCGGATCAAATAAGGAATGAAACCTAGGGCATATGTAGGACAATGATATGCCTAGAATGATGTGTCATTTATGACTAGTTTTATTGGGTTTGTGACCATCTACAATGGAACTTATCTCGTGGGTAAGTGTTAACGGTTAGAAGGAGAATCCTACAACTCTCCCAATACTCTTTCGTTGGTAACAGGATGCCTAAATCCTCAGTATGGTGACATGATACTTAAATCCTCAGTTAGGCAATACGATTCCTAAATCATCAATACTATTCCAACCATATCCAAGGAAAAAAAAATGGAACAATTCTATCTCTTCTCTCACAACATTCAGGTGTATTCTATCCTTGATTCACTTATTTTTCAATACTCCTTTCTAATATCATATTCTCTAAGTTAAAGTTTAATTTCATTTATCATGAGCATTAAATACACTTATCTTCTTTTGCATGTCCGACCTTACTCTAAAAAAAGGCAACACATAAATGGAAAAAGGAGAGATATCAAGCATAAGATGTTGGGTAAAGGAAATATCCTTTAAACAAACACATGCATCATTTCCACTACACACACAAAGGTCACCCCTAGGATCCGTATCCTCTCTCATATTCATTGATACACATCCTACAATTTCTATCCCGCACGATATCAAGTACGATCCTCATTTGACATGCTATCATTCATAACTCCCTTTAATTTTTCATAAGGTACGCTCTTCCTATCTACTTATGATATTGAATAATCATTCACCAAAGCATAAAATGGGGGAAAATTTAGACACAAAATAGTGCACTTACTACTTACATTACACATCTAAGTATGTAATTATATACATGATTCAAGTAAAAAAGTTAGACGTTAACAACACCTATTTTACTTTTATATTACTTTATCCATTTATACTTTGCTTTTCTAGGACTACACCCTTACTCTAAGACATTGAAAAACACATGGCCCAACTCAAATTATCTCATTTTTTATTCTCCAAACATCCTAGAAACTACCACCCATCGTGATAAAAGTTCCCCAGTGAAAGGAAATATCCAAGGAACAAATGTAAGCATAAATTTCTACTACGCATGCAAGGTCACACCTAGGATCTCGTATCCTCTTCTTAGATTCATGAATACACACTTTACAATCTCAATTCAAAGACAGATCAAGTACAATATTCATTCGACACGCTATCGATTCCATAACTCTCTTCATCTCTCCACAAGGTACAATCTTCTTATCTACTTTATGCTACCAAATATTCATTCACCAGCATAAAATGGGGGAAAATGTAGTTTTCAAATTATTTTACATTACACCTCTTAGTATGTCATTATATGCATGATTCCTAAACAATAAAACTAGACATTAACAACACATGTTTTACTTTTACATTTCTTTATCCTATTACACTCTTGTTATTTTCCTTTCTCAAATGGTCACTTTACTTTTTGACATTGGAAAACATATGACCTAGCATTGTGTTTTCTATTTTATTCTCCAAGCATCCTGACAATAACACTCATTAGGGACATGAGAACCCGACGCTATTGTCTCCTTTGGTGTTTCGTCCTTTTCCCTCCTTTTCTCAAGTTTGAAATACCACATGATTTGTTATCTTTTCTAAATTATTACTTATCACATTGGGTCACCTTTTTGGTTATTAGTGACGAAATTCAAACAAGGGAATCATATATACATGAATTAATCACTATCATTAGGGGTTGAACAATTTGGGCTAATACTTACTATCTACTACTTGGGTAAAGAGAAACATTCAAGGACCGCATTTGGGTTGCATTATTCATTGCATAGGAGGGGTTGTTTCGAATTCCATCTCAAACATTCATCTTGGGGGAAAAGTTGTTTTGTAGATTGCTATCTTGGTGTGATTGGCACAATGGCAACCTAACTTCAAGGGATATAATTCAATCACACACACTAGAACTATATAGAGTCTAAAATGTAGTGCAACACTTGGTGACAATTACATTGGGGTAATTATCGAGGTTAGCATGACTCAAGCATATGCATTATTTGTTTCATCTAATGTTTTCTAGAGATTTTATATAGGTAGCTAGGATTTATTTTGTAGGTTCAGGTGCGACACATGAACCCTACAATGAAGTGGATGTGACAAGGAGCGAAATGAAGAATAAAATTGTAAACCCTATAAAAAATAGAAGCGAGAGATATTACTAGGACACTAGCACCTAGTTAAAACACCAATACCGTGTGGTTTTGTCCTCATCCTGGTTGTCATGTCGAAGAGGTTCCAGATTCAGTTTTAAGACAGAGCTTAGATAGTTTAGATCCAACCTTCTTAGCCTATTTCCTAGCCTAAAATTAGCCTAGATCTCCATATATAAGCTAAGTCATTCTTATCTCACCATTTCTTACACTTGCTTGTTTCTTGCATGATAGATCTTGTTTATTATTGTATATGCATTTGATCTCAATCCTTTGATAAAGATATAAATTTATGTAAATAAGAGGGAACTTCAATATGGTTCTCTAAAGTTACGACAATAGTAGATACATGTTGATCGTGAGTTGAAGTGATATTTTGAGAGGAGACGAAGTGGCCAAAAATTGACATGGGAAGTACTTCTTGTATGGTGAGTCAATATTCAATTTTTAGCATTGTTTTTTTATGTGTTTATATGCATATTTTTGTAAAGATCCAATTTGGGAAAAATTGTTAATGTAGTTATTTTTACAATCCTTATATATTGCATTAGATTGTAAGACCTCAAGTAGGTAAAATTGTAAAAGTGGCGACTGTTATAACACCACTTAGTATGCAATATTTTTTTCACCCTTATTGAAAAATTTAGTAAGGAGAGTATGAAAACATCTTCGATGGACAAGCATCACCCTAGCCTACAAGTAATGTAGCAACTAAGAATATTCACTAAGTTTAAGACCAAGTTACCGAGTATGTGAGAAGGTCAATTGGTAGAGATAGGAGGGAGGCGTGAACTCTCTTCATCACCTAGATTTACAGGCTCCGGTTTGGGTAGTTGGCCTCCAAAGAAGAGAAGTGAAGTATTGTTACAAATGTTGGTGATGTCTGAGAATAGCCCCCACTTATGGAAGAATAATATATGATGCCCCGTATTGGGATAGACAACCGTGTATTGCAAGAGATTGTCATGTATTAGGAGAGACAACCGCATATTGCAAGAAATATCCCCATATTGGGAGAGAGCCACATATTGTGAGAGACAACTCCGTAATGGAAGATAAATGGCCTCGTATTGGGAGATGCAACCGCTTATTGCGAGAGACTACCTGTATTGGGAGAAACATCCCCATATTGGGAGAGGTAGCTTTGTATTGTGAGAGATCGCCTCGTATTGGGAGAGACTTACTCGTGTTGGGAGAAGCATCCCCATGATGGGAGAGACAACCTCATACTAAGAGAGATAGCTGTTGAAGATCGTTGAATCAAGTTGAGAGATATAATATATTCTATTGATATTTTTCTCTTGAATAGTTATAAGAAGAGGTTATTTACGTAAGAGAGAAATAGCTAGAAATGAGGAAGTTGTACCTTAATTTTATGAGAATGAATAATTTTGGAGGAGCAAAAGTATTTTTGTGAGGAGTGATCCTGAGGATACCTACATGTCAAAATTTGTACACAAGTTATAAAAATCCTTTCTTATGGAAGAGCTCGATGAGATATTTCCAACACACTTTCAACGAGACGAAATGGACTTTTATGTAGAAGTTCATGCTTCGAAAAATTAAACACTAACAAGTAAAAGGGGAACAAGATGCAAAATTATGACCAAAGGCTTTCCATATCGATTTGAGTGGCATGAAAACATGTGGAAAAGATAAATTAGTGAAAAATGGGCTTCAATTTTAGCCTTCAATCTTCAACGGTCAAGATGGTCGAATATGGGTCCCACAACATGTGTTAGATGGGGGCCAAGTAGCTATATTAGGAGGGGAGCCCAACCACCTTGTCTCCATAGTGCTCACTAATTAAGTTGAAATAGAGCCAACTCAGCCATCTCGAATGGCAATCTAATTCACTACCATCAAGCCTAATCATTGAAGGGCGAGCTAAGACACCAAGCCTAAAGGGCATGCATAATAATTCACCATGTATGGCCTAAGCCATGTGCAATTTCCCACCGCCTAGTCTTTTTAAAGCCTCCAAAAAAATTCTCTGCGATGGATGTGGGACCTTGTCCCAACTAAAAATGGAAGGCCTAATGTAAACGGTGGAACATAGAGCCAAGGTATTCAAACCCCTCACCCCACAATTAATAGTTTATTAGCCAATCATTGAGCTGCATAGTTTTGGATAATTTAAGACAAGAGGATATGTAATATATCTCGTAAATTTTAGGGCTTGTAAACCTTAATAAAGACACCCAAACATGGAGATTTTGATACCCAACTCAATCTACCCGAGTGAAGGACGATCTCAAAGAGAGTTGGAGAGGAGATGGGTGCGAGACGACCCTTTCTGTGGAAAAGGATAATATTAGCTTTGTGTTTTTACGGATATCGATGTTTTCAGAGCCCTGTTTACGAAGACATATTTTTGAAGCCCATTGTTAATATGGAAATTATAGTCACTTGATTATTACGGAGAGCCCGTTTTGTGGAGAATATTATATGCTCCTTATTGTTAGTTATATATATATATATATATATATATATATATATATATATATATATTATATTGTTCTCACCACAATACAAAGATTGTGCCCATCATATCATGTGATTATTTCCCATCATTGGATATTTTTCCCGCTTTGTAACGAAGTGACTATTTTTTCCCATTTTAATGTAGAGGTATTATTATTGCTCGTCATTACGAAGATATTGTAATTACCATGTCGTTGGAGAAATTTGTATTTCCTCCGATCATGATATATTTTGTACTTGTCTATTTGTAATAGAGACATTTTATGTTCCTGTCAATATGAATATTTTTCCCATCATCGATACAAATATTATAAATGTTATCGATAAAGAGATTGTGTTTGTTGTCAATATAGAGATTGTGTTTGATGGTAACAGAGATATTGTTATTACCCGTCATTATAGAGATATTGTAATTACCTGTTGTCATTGTGGATATTGTTTCCCATCATCATTACAAATATTTGATAGCCCTTCATTACGGAGATTGTTCCCATCATCATTGTAGAGATTATAGCTCGTCTTCATTACGCTGCAAGATTGTGAAAAGGTCGTCGCCAAGTAGAGCTAGATCTTTCGTAGAAGTCGAGCAAGAAAGAACAAAGGTATTTTTGTTTTACAAACCAAATACATGATTGATGTAAAAATTGTACTCTAAACATATGTATGTCGGTAATATAACGGTTTAGGAGTTTTTATGAACCCGAAGATGCAACCCATTAAAGGGTGAAATCCATTATCAATTGGTATTGCATTGTTATATGAACTCTTGTCAGTTGCCCATCATTTTAAATTCACTTTTTTAATGTTGATTTTAATATTTGCCAATTTTTACGAAAAATTGAGAAATGAGTTTGATCAAATCAATTTGAATGTGAAATAGCGAAAAAACATGAGAATTAAATAAATATTTGGAATTTAGAGAAAACTAAATCAGTTTATTTAAGCCCATTTTCGATCACGCGTAGAAAAATAAGATTAATGGGATTGATATTTCTTAAAATATGATATTTGAAAGTTTTAGATAAATGAAATTTCCATTTATATATTAGATAGCTAATATGTTTTCTTCTTTAATAGAACTTTTTCATGAGTCACTATGCTTTGAACCAAATGAAGCATACCTCTCAAAGAAAATAGAATTATGGCGACACGATTTAATATAAATTGCATTAAATCTAATTCTAGGTGTATGATATACAAAAGATAATATACAAAAGAAATGGACAAGCAACAAACATGTAATAATATAAAACCCTAAGTAAGAGAGAGAGTAGATCAGTTAGTTGATTTCACAAAATCAAGATGATCTAGGTAGGTGAATAGCTGAAACAAACTAGAAGCAACATCGTCAAGGCTCACTAAGGTTTTGAGACCCAAAAATGTGCAAGACAGAAGCGCCCACGGGAGGACATGAGCGCCAAGTGCTAATGACTAGATCTAGGCTCTAGTGCCCACCTAAATTCTCGGGTTCTACTCTTTTATTTTCAAGAGGATCTTTGTTGTTGGTATTTATTTGTCACTTTGATCTTTCTCCAATGTCACCGATTGTACCTATAACCTACAAATAAATATACGTAGCTGCACATGCCCACAAACCACATCAAATATAAAATTAAAGATGTAATATGTGGAGTCGAGATTGACCCCAATGATCACCCAAAGAGTGAACTTAGTACGAGCACTGCACTACATTTTAGATCCATGTAGTTTTGTGTGAAAGTGTGTGTAATGATGTCCTAAGATTCCCTTATGCAAGTTGCATAGTGATAGTGGGCTATATCTAGACTATAACAAATGTATAGAATGTGTGGGATGGAATAGAATAAACTTCCCCTCCTATGTTGTGTATGCAAAAGTGATGCAACCCTTGTCCCTTGAGTGAATGTGCTATATGGATATTTTGTAATGCTCTTGTGCCTTTGGATGCAAGCTTAGGTGATAGTATATAATGCTAGTGCTTGGCCCCTTATTTGAGAGCTATAACTATGCATATATATGATTCCCTTGTTTGATGCCCAAGAAGTAAAAGAGACCCAAAAGAGTGATTTAATGCTAGAGAGGGTCGGGAGTGCCCAAAGGGACATGAACACCTAGGCACTTTTCCCTAAATGGGTGCTAGTGTCCAAGGCCATAAAAGATAAATAAGTCAAATACCGATCTGGGTTGTAGGGTGTGTAAGGTCAATAAAAGTATAAGAGGAAAAAATACCAAAAATACATTGTCAATTACTAGTTTTCTTGCTTAGGAATCATGTATATAATAGTATGATGTAGGACCTATAAATGTACCCAAATGCATAGATTTTGTGTCTACACAAATAGATGAACAAAACAATACACCATAATTTTTGTCTTACCAAAAATGATAAAAAAAAGTTAAAACGATTTAAGTGGAAGACCTCAACCATTCAATCGTAGTTGATGATAAATGTTTTTCCAATCTTGAAAGTAGAATGTTATGATTAAAGATTGGTTTTATTTGCAATCTCTTTTTTTCATATTCAATTAAAAAGAAACTAGTTGGAGACGAACCCCTTTCACACCACATAAGGTCATAATAACTTGGATGTGGTATTATATTTCAAATTTTAATTAGAAAATAAACATTTTAATGAGGATACATAATTGACATGCATTAGAAAATTTATTTTACTAAATTTAAATTTAGTGAAAACAAAAATCACAATGTGATTAATCCATGTATTAGTTTCAAAGAAAGTTAATTGAACAACAATAAAATGGATATATTTGTTACATGAAAACAAATACTATATATATATATATATATATATATATATATATATATATATATATATATATATATATATATATATATATATATATATATATATATATATAAAGCGGTCTCTCGTGGAAAATAAGTTAATTGATTAAAAATGGTAAAAAATATTATGATCATGACTTAGTAGTATGTCATTTTAGAAAAAACATAGATTGCTATATCATGATGTTGTAATGAAGTGTTTGGTAATTCAATGGTGTTTATCAAGTCATAATTATTAATATAGGTTGAGGTGTCTTGTGGTGGTATTAAATAGCTTAAGAATTAAATATTTTACATGACATGACAATTATTTATGTAGACCTTGTTAGTTTATTCTTTTTAACGCATGATTGACATACCACGTTGTATTAAATTGTTTAGTAGTTCAACGTTGGAAGAATTATTATATGTAGTTAAAGGAAAAAAACATTCCACTTCTTAACCTATAAGAAAGAAGATAAATATTTATTTTAAATAATTTTGAATAAATTATATGCAATTCAAAACTTTAAGACATAAGAAATTAATTAATTAATTAATTAATTAATATATATTATATATATATATATATATATATATAATGATACTAACTTGTAATTGGCTATAATTATGAAGTAATAAAAACCATTAAGCAAAATTGATTCCTATAATACCATACCTTTAGTGGGGACTTGTTATCCAAAATACCCCTCTAACTCGCTATTTTGATAAGTTATGATTCGTTTGGACTTGGACAAAATTAATCGATCAAAATGGAATAAATCAATGTTGGGGACATTCCTTTCCTCCTTGCCTAGTTCCTCATTTCCATACTTAGCCAAAAATTAAAAAAACTAGGTCATTTGGGAAAAAATCGGCTAAATCGAGCTTGGAAGGACCATGAGGAAGTGTTCCTTTGTTCCTCCTATTCTCTGCATTGCCGCATCGTCCGTGGGAGGGTTTGGGGGCATTGAGGGTGGATGAAGCGGGCATAGAGGGAAAAAATGGAATGTTTCACCAAGTCGTTGGTTCTTTGAACGGAAAATTTGGCCGACTAAATGAGGAAAAGAACAAGGTAGAATACGATACAAAAATGTTGATAAGGAAGGTAACAATGCAACAAATGGAGCTATTCCACAATTCCACCCCCCTCGATTCTCTCGCCCACACACAAACTCCGCGGCAAATCAGTTAATTCGGGCCCCATGGGAACATTAGGAACAATTCCATCCTTCCTCTATTTCTTCGTCGACTGCCCATCAAGAATTCATACAAAAGGCATTAAAGTAGACTGCAGAAGTTTATAGGGAACCCTCCTGCTGCGACCCTCCCAAGCTCCGTAACTTCGAGAGGGCCATAAATTTCACCATGTAGCTCCAAATTTCACAAACTTGGACTCATTGGAAAATTCTCATCATGTTCCAAGTATCTTGAAAAGATAAAAACTATCTCATCAAATTTAGTGAGGTTAGGTGGAAAAGAGAAAAAACTATCCCAAAGATTAAGGATGCGCAGTTCTACGTAGCTCAATTACCAAATTTGATGAGGTATGGTGCCTATTCCTTCTCCTATAAGCAAAGTGACATGGGGGAATGGTCTTGGAAGGGTGTCCATGCCTATTTGCATACATTCGATGCATGTTATTGGTGGTTGAAGGTGGAAATTTGAGTTTCCCTCCCTTTCTTTCCCATCTTCTATAAATTATAAAATTATTCCCATTTGTAAAGGTTGGATACTCTTAGAATGCAAGGGCATCATTTCAAAGTGTTGCACAAGTGTTCTTGAGTTGCAGGCCTCAGATTTAGATTTTGCAATGTGTTTATGCCTTCTTCCTCCATTGTAATGATATGTGCATCTTCTTAAGGCAATAAAATTCATGTTTTGTGGCTATCTTCTGCCCTAGCTGGTGTTTTATTGCATTTTCTTGCCTCTTCATCTACTTGCAGGTATATTGTGCATGTTTATTCTCTTTTGTAAGGTTCATTTATGTTATGCTCCATGGAAATGAGAGTTTGGATGTTTTTTGGGACTGTGGTACTCATGTCTGCCCTCTCCTCCTTCATTTTCCTCCCATTTCCACTCATCTGAGAGTGTCTTTCCCCCTCTTCTTGGTGTTATCACCTCTCTTTAGCTTAGGATTTCCATTTTTATGCATTTCCCTCTCTCCTTGGTCCCTGTGGATGTTAGAGTAGGATTAGATAGCTACATTTCCTTCCTTAGGAGTAGTTTAGCATTAGGAATAGGTAGAGGAACCAACCTTCTCTGGAGATTTTTTCATGTAGCAAGTCCCACAACTTGGAGACAATCCCATGTTACCCAAAAATATTGATTTCTCATCCATTTATTCATGACAAATAAGAGGGTGTTTTTTGGTGATAATAGGAATAATAATAGTATATTGTAATTATTATTCTACTAAGTTATAAACTTGGTTGGATATTGAACTAACAATTGTATGAAAAATTCCAATAAAATGTCAATAGGGTGACACAAGAAGTGAAGGGCGAACATTATCCAGATAAATATTCAATTCAATCTTCTACTTGTTAGTGGTTACCCTCTTTTTATGACAATACAAATGTGTCATCATCATTAAATAGGATTTTATGATCCCAAAATAGTTATTATATTTAGGCGTGCACATTGGTGTAGCTAAATAGATATCATTTTGTCTTTGATTATCTACCATAAGTAGATGCTTTAATTTTGATGAGAGGAACAAAAATTTGAAGGTATTATTTTGATAAGGCATTTTCTATAAAATCAATTCTAACAAGACTAATATAAACACCCAATGCAAGTGGTATTGAGATAAAAATTTGGTTATCAAACGGATACACTTCTAAGTTGTTGGACATTGCACAAAATAAACTATACCTCTAGTTCAAAAACATTAAAAAAATTACACTTAAAATCAAGAATTTAATACGATTGGAAACAATTAAAAACAAAAGGGTGAAAATTTTGTTCTTATTTTTCACACACTTTAGACATTATTTAGTCTATAGTCTCATGAGTGAAGAAAGTAATAATTAACCCATGTCTTTTGGCCATTTTACTTTGGTTTCCATTTTTTGATTAATTGTTACTAAATGAGAGGATAATATAATTGGTCAAGACTTTCATTTTCATTTTTATCAAATAAATAAAAATTACTTTGTACATAATAAAGTTTGAATATATTTGTCATTTGGCATCATTTTACCTTTAGACATTATTTAGGTGTCCTTATACCCTAATATATGGTTTTTAAGTGAATAAAGTACTAATTAACCCCCTTTTGGCCATTTTACTTTGGCGCCCCGTTGATCCAACACATACTTTCTACACTTTCATTTGGCCACTTTTTTGGGCACTTTCGTGCACACTAACCATTTGAGCTTCTATATCTTTTTAGTGGTTGGCCTTTTCGAGGTTAATTATGAAATTAGAACAAGAGAACCATATAAATATAAAGTTATGAGACCATAATGAGGGACCAAGCACTAAGCACTACTATCATCACCTAAGGTTGCATCCATCAAAGGCTCCATTTACATCCATCTAGCTCCATCACAAGGCACAAGGTTGGTTCATCTACATCACACTACATAGGAGGGAAGTTTATTCTATTCCATCCACCATTCTATTACATTTTCTACACATAGTTATTGCTTCACTACTTTCACAAAGTGTGACTGCACAAGAGCACCTAGGGCATGATTGCACACACACACACATAGAACTACATCGGGTTTGAGATGTAGTGCAATGCTTAATTAGTAAGTCCACCATTGTGGTAGTTGAGGTCAGTCGACCCCTTCATATGCATATTTCTTTTTTTTAGGGTTTGATGTTTGTCTTGGGGTTTTTGTAGGTCTTTTCTTCATCACTAATTACCAAGTGACATACAACATAAGTAGTAAGCAAAGTTAGTGTGATAGGAAGCGAAGGCAAGAAACCATCAAGTGACACCTCGGAGGAAGGTTTATAGAGCTTTTTTTCAAGACCAAGGGCCCATATTACAGACTAGGGTGCCCACAAGTGCCCCTATACCTCTCCAGAGCATTCCCAGTCCCCTCAAATTGCCAAGATCGCACTTTTTTTCTAGACTTTGGCACATAGTCATTTCCTCCTCCTATTCTCCAGCCATCTCTGTGACATAATCCAACAAGCTCGTTGAATCAACTAAGTTCTTTCTAACTCTCTTTACACTTTAGGGTTTCACATATCTACTTTCTTAGTTGTTTGGGTCATTTTCTTTATACATTCATATTGTTATTTATTGTTGTCCTTAATGTTAGATTAACTATAGAATTAATTATAATTCCACATTTTAGTTAATCATTTTGGTGAACCCGAACTCGATCTTTCATGCTTAGGATCCTCATTTTCCTCTATCATGGCTCCCAAAGTTCCTCAAGTTTCTTTATCTGATTTACTTAAGAGATATCCCAATTGTCAAGATGTTTTCAAAAATCCCTAGACACCATGTATCATCCTAAAAACACACCACCACATGAAATAAGTCCTATATTTGATCGTTTATTCGAATGACCCTAGTCCTAGTAATCCTCCATCTAATCAACCCCTATTGGAATCAATTCAAGCTTTACATTCTTTATTTCAAGACAAATTTAAGGCCATGGAATCCATGATTACATCTCTCAAATCTGAAATTCAACATCTTAAGGATGCTTCTCAAGCACATGTTTGTTCTCCTTCTACATCTCATCTCATTCTATGACTACTACATGTGCTCATATTAGTGAGCCTCAAGTTCATACCATTACTAGAACCTCTCATATTTGATCGCAATACTAAACAACATGACCTTCTTATTGAGCTCCTTAGTCATCAATTGATCACTTTACCACCTACTCATTGTTATCCTCCTTATCGACTACAAAGTATCAAGGTCATCCATATTGCAATTATCATCGAATCAATGGACATAATGACAATGATTTCCATGCTTTACAATGAAGAATCAAACATCTTGAGTGTCAAGGATTTATCTCATTTCATTGCACAACATTCTCTTGCATGCCCATCTACAAATGCTACACCTCAATGGGTTCCTAAATTTGATTCCACCATGTCTAATGTCTAATGAGCATCCATCATTCATCACTTCTAATGTTGCCTTCTTTGGTCACTCAAGCATGCCACCTATCAATCCACTCTCAAACTCAACCAACCTCTTAAAATTTAGTCTCACCTCCTCTCTCAAGGCATCTATGACATTAACAAGTCAATCTAAGAAACCTCCTTTAAAACTCAGTGCAACTTGGCCTCCTATCAAGCCTTCGATACAATCATCATCAAACCCCACAAAGCTACCACCATTCAAGATACCTCCCCATCCTACACCACTTCAACAACCAATCATTTTTTCAAAGCAACTACCCCTTCTACTGTTGGTCAAGACACATTGCAAATTCCACCACCACATGGTCCTACTGTTACTCTTTCCCACCATGCTTCCACCACTTCACACAAACTTGGTCTTTGGTAGGTGACTCTTGTCACCCTACCCCTCTATGATGACACACTCATATTCTTATGGTTCTTATATGACTGTTGAGGGGTCTGTTATAATAAAGAACCTCGTTTCATCTTACATTAACATATCTATCTATTACATAACCACTCATACATACATACATCTACAATCATCTATCGCTCATCACACATACCATATGATCTCTCATTATTTATCCCATCACTGAATCAATCTTACAAAATCTATGATACTTCACCACCTTCATACATCACTTATTTATTAGTTTTCCAACATCATTTATCAAAAAATACATACACATCACACACTTGGGGGCATAACATCCAACACATCCCCCCCATATTAGCATCAACACATCTCTCATCTTTCATATCATACATCAATCTCCTCAGCATAGGCATACTCATCACACATTTTAGCATCATCATTACCCGATGACACACTCTTGTGCTTTGGTTCACACTTGACTATTGAGGGCTTACATACTACACATGAACCCCACACACACTACACAATAGGCATTACACACTATGTCTCTTCACATGTCTAGCATCATATGTCTTACATCTTACATCATACACTCTACATTTAGTCTACATCATTTTCACATCTAGGCATCACACATCATACTAGTCATCATTATACATGTATCACACTTTTAGGGTCTACATTATATACTCCTCATCTTACATACCACATAGCATGCACCTTACACTTTTAGTCTACATACACAACTTGCATTGCACATTTATACATCATACATTCTCTACACACCATACTAGTATTCATCATACATGTGTCACACTTCTATTTTCAAGTCTACATACATATACTACTCATCATACATACATACTACATCTCACATTATTATCCCACCTATACATTCATTTGCATCTTACACATACACTTACATCATTTTACACATCACATGGTCATCTATCATCATCATCTTACATACTACATCTACTCTATACGCGTTGCACTCATTACCCTATGACACACTTAGTTCCTCGGTCCATACTCGACTGCTGAGGGTTTACAAATCAAATGGACCTTATCATACACACACATTCATCATTCAACCTTCTATCATGTGACATTACTAGGTTAGTGACATACGCTATAGGATAAATGGTCACCTATCTCTCTTCATCTTGTAGTGGTACACATTTAGGCTACATCACCACTCCCTCTATTCATCTATAGTGATATATGCTTTAGGCTACATCATCACTCTTTTCATCATCTTGTCATGATATACGCTTTGGCTATAAGGGTCACACACACATCATCTCTAGGTCGCATATCATCACACACACACATACACATCATCAAATTGCGCTACACAAAACACACTATTCGACCATTTCCCGATGATGCACTCTCATTTATGGTTCATTCTTTGATGCTTGAGGGGGCATACTAAATGAACCTCACTACATACACTTCCATTCACTGGGGGCACATGGCTCCTATCATCCATCTTGCATTCCATTCCATCCATCCACAACATGTTGCATATCTTGGTTTCTTTTACTCTTGCTTACTTTTCTTGTATACATTCTTTATTACACATGCTAGCTAGATTTCTTATATGTCATTATTATTTACCATACACACATGCACGTTCACATGCCTTTTTCTAGTTGTGATCACAGATATAGGTCTCTTACATGCACATGGATGCTCACCTCCTACCACTCCTACAACAATGGTCATGGGGGCATCCACATTCATCTCTTATAGGTGTTATTGTTTCATTTTGTACTTAGCACTTTACATTACTTGCTTATACATACTTTTGACATATGGGTTATCTTTCTAACATGCTAATGGGTGCTTCATGTGCAACATTTTTTTCAGGATTATTTACTTCCATGGTTATCTATTGTTTGTACTTTTTTTTTGTTTGCTATTGTATGGGCCTTGCCCTTTGTTTGGTGTGCACACTTGTTTTTTTGTATGTATGCCATTATGGCCTTGCAGTGTCTTGTGACATCGTGAGTGATGTCCCATGTTTGAAACCCACTTTGGTGGTCTATACTTTTTCTTTCTTTGTGTTTACTTACATTCTAGCTTATACATTGTTTGTGTAATGTACACTTATTTTTTACATGCATGTTTTTCATACTAACACTTGTTTCTAGCCACTTGTTTGTGTGTGCCTTGGTTTCTACCAAGTGCATTCCCTTCCCCCTGTAAGGCACAATTTATGTGGTTGGTCCTCTTTTGGGGCCACATTCTCCTATCAACAATGTCACATGCACCCCAAAGAGGGGGCATCATTTGGGGTTTTACACATTACAAAAGCTTCTCACTAGTACAGTTTAGTTTATTTTTCATCCTTGACATTGTGGGTTATACAATGAGTGGGTTTAGACTAGTCTACGAACCCCATACACAATGGATTTTATAGGACATGGTTGTCCTTAGCATTTTGGGGAGTAGTTACATAGGTTAGAGGATACAATGGATTTCCTCTCTACACTACTTTAGCCAGTGGCATCGGATCACCCAAAAAACTAGGAAGTATAGAGATCTCTTCACACACATTTTATTGGGAAGTAGTTATAAGTTGGAGAATAATGCAACTTTCTCCCTACACTTCTTTGGCCAGGGTGGCATGAGATCACCCAAAAAACTCACAAGTACATGATATCCTTCTACACTTTTTCTCTCGACATGGATCAGGTGCACATGTTCCATTTTTCATTTACATACTTTACATTTACATGCTTTCACATACATATATGCATTTATACATGCATATTTTTACATATATATGTGTATTTGACTACTTGATCATTTTCTCCTTGCAGGTCCATCCGTATGAGAAACAAACAAGTCAACAACAACAAACAACTACAACAATGGGGGAAACAACAACAACATTTGTGGTAGCACACACATGATACTAACCATGTAGGTACATCACACACATCGGAAACTACACATGTTTTCCCCTAGGTTCACTCTCACCACTTTTTACACTTTTGCATCTTTAGTTTCCACGCTCCACTATTTTCTCATTCCACATGCTTTGTCTAGTCCATCAACATGCTTTCTACATCACTCTACATGGACATCAGTATACACATCTCTATCTACTTTATGTTACCGAGATTTTCCCACTCACCAACATAAAGTGGGGGAAAATGTAGTCACAAAATCACACACTTTAGACATTATTTAGTCTTGGTCTCATACTACTATTCATATGGTTTTTGAGTGAAGAAAGTACTAATTAACCCATGTCTTTTGGCCATTTTACTTTGATTTTTTTGTCATCACTTTCAACCTTCAACACATACTTTCCCAATATATTTTTGTCATTTGGCATCATTTTACCTTTGATTGGGGTGTCCAAGCCCAATATTGGGGCACCCTAGGCACCCTAGGCACCCTAGTCCCATTTGGGGTGCCTGAGCCTTTTACACTTTCCCACCACTTTTTGGGCACTTTCTGACCATTTGAGCTTCTTATCTTTTTAGTGGTCATCCTTTTCGAGGTTAATTACGAAATTAGAACAAGAGAACCATATAAATATAAAGTTATGAGACCATAATGAGGGACCAAGCACTAAGCACTACTATCATCACCCCATTTGTATTCATCTAGCTCCATCACAAGGCACAAGGCAAGTTCATCTCCATCACATGCATGCATAGAGAGGAAGTTTATTCTATTCCATCCACCATTCTATTACATTTTCTACACATAGTTATTGCTCGTTACTTTCACAAAGTGCAACTGACACAATAACACCTAGGGCATGATTGCACACACACACACACATAACTATATCGGGTCTAAGATGTAGTGAATGCGATTAGTAAGTTTGTCATTATGGCAATTGAGGTTAGTCGACCCTTCATATGCATCTTTATTTTTAGGGTTTGATGTTTGTCTTGGGGTTTTGCAAGTATTTTCTTCATCACCGATTACCAATGCGACATGTTGTGTAGTACAATGAAGTTAGTGTGACATGAAGCGAAGGCAGGAAACCATCAAGTGAAATCTTGGAGGAAGGTTGCAGAGCTTTTTCACAAACCAGGGCACCCATAGACACCCGTGTGCCTCTCTAGGCATCCCACTCCACTAAGATTTCCTAGATCTACAATTTTCTAGACTTGAGCAGTCATATCCTCCTCATGTTTCTCTAACCATCTCTACGACACAGTCCAACAAGCTCATCAAATCAATTGAGTTATTTCTAACTCTCTTTGCACTTTAGTGTTTAGATATCTATTTTCTTAGTTACTCGGGCCATTTTCTTTATACCTTCATTTGTTATTTACTATTGTTCTTAATGTCGATTTTCAGCATTTTAGTTAATCATTATAGGTTTTTCCTAGTTTTCCTAGAATGGAAGAGCTCCTTGTTCGGGACAGCCAGAGGTAGGCACGGTCTTTGGGAAACACCCTCGACTTCAATTTTAAGTCCGATAGTACGATTGCTAGTGGGACTTAGTCTCTGAAGCTCCTCCCTGCAAAATATACCAAGCAACATAAACCATTTGGTGATCGTATCTAGCGATACTGACCCCACCAATTAATGTTAGAGTCTCAAGGGAATACTCCTGGTGAAATTCATTGTCTCCACTCAGACATATGAATGCCTCACGGCTAGTTCCACTGTTCTTGAGAATGGGGGCCAAGTGGAGGAAAAAATCTTCCAACAAAGGGCAGTGCGCATGACAAGAAGGAATTTCCCTACACGACTATAACTACCTTACAAAGAGGATTTAGGAAGTGAGGAATTGGGATAAAATGCAAGGGTCATATAGATCAATGTTCTTGTAAATGTAAATCCATGGACAAATAACAAATGAGCAATATGTAACTTATATGCCTAGTTTTATACAAACGTACTTAATGTTTATACTCTTCTTCCATAAAGACCCTCATAATTGTATCTAATTATTTCTCGATTCAAATTTGAAATTTGTAAGAAGATAAATATCGTTGAATTTTTATATCTAATGTGATTAACAGAAAATGGCTTATTTTATGTGAAACATGGTTATTCTCATGTAATAATTTTTGCGGGTGTGCCAAAGATTCTAGTGTTGAAAGGTTTTGTTTGAGAGAATAAATCTTTTGCCTAATATGTTGAAGTATAAGATATGAGTGAAGTTTTGATGTTCTTTGATAGCTAAAATAAGACATGAGTGATATTTTTCTCATTTGGTACAATGCACCGTTGGATAAATTAGATGCTTCGGAAGAATATAATTTAGTTTTGCATCCAATCAATCATGTATTATTTCTTCCCGAGTTTAAAGGCCTTTTTGTATTCCTACATTTTGTGTCGATGGGATGAATTTTGATCAAGTAGATGTTTTAGGGCACCATACTCATTTTTGTGCAGCGTTGGGAAAATCATATGTTTCTCAAAGAATAGTTCAATTTTGCATCTAATCACTCACATATGGATTCTTCTAGAGTTACATGTCTTTTTTTAATCTTGCATTTCATGTTGATGGAATGAATTCTAATCACCAAATGTTTGATATTTTCATACTCATTTTTGCGCACTTTGTTGGGAAAATCACATGCTTTCCCAAGAATACAAATCATTTTTACCTTTAATCACTTATGTATGGATTCTTGAAGAGTTCGTGGATTTTTTTGTATTCCCGCATTTCACACTAATGGAATGAATGTCAAGGATGTTTAAGGGTGTCATACTCATTTTTGCATAATGTTGGGAAAATGATATGCTTACTAAAGAATATAATTCTATTTTTCGCATCAAATCACTCACATATGAATTCTTATAGAGTTCAAGGCCTTTTTTATTCCTACATTTCATACTAAAGGAACGAATCCGGTCACCAATGTTTAAGGGTGGCTTCCTAAAGAATACAATTAATTTTTTATATCCATTCACTCAAGTATGTATTCTTCTTCCAAAGTTAAAGGTTTGTTTGTATTCTTTCATTTCATGTTAGTGGAATGAATAAGAGCCTATCCATCACATATGTTTGCAAGGTTGAATGTTTAACCAACTAATGAGCTATTTACCACTTTTTGGGAGTTTTTTTTCATAAGTTGCTTGACCATTCAACCTTGTAACACATGTGATCTTTAGATGATACATCAAAAATTAATCTCATTGATAAGTTGGTTTCTTATGAATTAAATAACATAACCAAACATCCCACATATGAAGTTAGAATCACCTATGAATCACCAAGTATTTCTTCTAGTCAAATAGGGAATTCAAACTCGATGAAAGGGTTGTTTGGTTTTGTATTTTCCATAAAGAGAGGAAGGTTATGTCAATATTAGCTAAACAACAAACTCGTGTTAAATTGAGGTGAATGATATCATGAACTAAGATCAAATGTAAATATATGAGGAGCGGGTTATCCAACAACCACTTTTCACCTGATTTGACAAGTATCTTAGCTTCCCCCTTCCACTTCGTTGATGTCATGCTCGGGGTAGATAAATTTGATACAACTCTCATGTTAAGTACAATGGTATGCACAACAACACCGTAACATAGCTTCATCTAGATTTAGATTGTTGCACAACCGATTTTCACTATTGAAAAATCCTCAATCATCTCTCAAATATTTGGTATATTTGTAGACCCTCCGATTCCACCAACACAATTCGATCCTCAAGTCTTAAAAAGGAAACATGTTTATGAAAACGGAGTCTTAAATTTCTTTTAAAACCTCATTAAAAAGTGGATTTGATTCTCTTAGAAACTTGTGGAGTAGCCCCAGAATATAGAATCCCGTATTTGAGATGGAAAATAATCAATGGTGATTTTGTTTTACTATGAGAAAAAATAGGAGAGAATTTGTTCAAAAATATGAGAGAGGATTTGCATTACATATGAATGCGTGGTCATCAACTACAATGTTATGGAACATACCATACCCAATGTGACTAAATATTAGTAATTGCATATGAGTTGCAAGATATATCGGATGGGATGTAAATGGAATGTTTTTATTCAATAATGCGGTTTAATTTTAGTCTATTTTTAGTATGAATTTCAATTTTCCTAACAAGAAATTCCCAAACATCTTGAAAATTTGACAAACCAAAACTTTAAAGAAGTAAAATTCTTGCACCTTAATTATGAATCCACATTTTCCATACATATCCACTAGGGTATTTCCAAATGTAAAATATGTGAAAAAATCCTTTCCCATAATTCTTTGATGGATTTCTATACCCAATTTTAAAGCTTCCATTTAGGTGGAAGATGAGAGGATGTTGGAAAATATTATGGATTTTGGTTTTATGCCTATTAAACGCATTCATTTGCAAGTTTGCAAGGCCTTCTCAATAACCCTAATTTTTTAATATGTTGGAAAAGGTGAATTGATCCGGTTGGAAATCTTTTTGTTTTATTTGGTGAAATGGTCTCAATGGCTCTTGAGGAGATGCAAGTATGATATCCCATGAAAAGATATCATGTTATATCATTTGGTCAAACACTTAGCATCTATCTACTAAATTTCTCATTTTGGCATTTAAATTTTTCCAAGGCTTTTTCACCACATTTTACATGTACATGTCAAACATGGCAGCTACAACTATAACTATAACTATAACATTCATAAAAATCACTTACTATTATGCCTTATTGAATTTCAAAGCCCTATTCCAAAGTTCTTATTTTGTCATGGGTTGAAAGTATGTTAGCAAAGATGAATTGATCGGTTTGATTATCTATTTTTTGCATTTGGTGAAACCATTTCAAAAAAATTACATATTTAAAATATGACCACCATTATTTATATAGTTTTATATAAAAACCATATTAGTATACCTAAATATACATTTAAAATGGTTAAATAAATATAGGATAGTAATGTATAAAAATGTGTTGTTTTATATTTTGAAGGGCAATATTGAAAAACCGCCATCCCCTAAAAATTGTTTGACATGCAAAGGTTGCCATAAAATTTAACCCCGCTCTTGAGAAAGACCATGTCTAAACCTCCTTCAACACCATCTATTACCGATCAATAAGAAACTTAAAAATAAAAATATGTAATTATTAATTATTTATAGTTAAAATCACATAATCATGTGTGAATGGATGTCAATGTTAAACATGGGCTAGAGTCATGACCATAAAGTCTCCCTCACCTTGGACATATCAAACAAGGAATCCAAAAATTAATGAAATATCTCACTAACAAGTTGATTGATTAAAAATAAGAACACAAAATATTAGAAAAAGACAAACATTAATGTTAACGGGATTAATTTCCCCTTTGAATGCAAAGTTCCATAACACTCCATTGACATGTGTAATGTGGTTTAGGTAGAGAGGAAAACATGCAAGAGGTCGTGTGGAGCTACTACTCTCGAAAATATCAATGTTATTAATATTTATTAAATATTTTAAACCTTCTCCTTTTTATTTACCTTTATATTTGATTAAACCTCCTTTGGGCATACTTAGAAAGTAGTTTTGTGGCTTTTTTTTTCATTTATTAAGATTTTTAGAAGACAATTTGGGAAGTAGCTAAAACCCAAAGAAGCAACAAAAACAATCCAATTTTTCCATATTCAGGTGTTCTCATGAATTTTACAACATAAGCGAGATGCTAGCTCTTGAGGAGGAAAACGACCTATTCTAAATCTCCCATTTGACAGAGGCCGAGAGGAAGCTTGCAAATGTTGTGTACTTTGGCTTTACACTGCTAATTGCATTTGCTTGAAAGTTTCTAAGATATTTTCAACAAACCCATTTTTTTACATATCTCACAATCATTACAGTCCATAAGACCACATATCTTTCAATAATTTTGTCAAATAGTTCAAATGCTTCCACATTTTGTAGACACATCTTCAAGGGCACTTGTAATTTAAACATCCGCCAAAATTCCCTTCTTCGTAATGCTTTGACGGATTTCCCCACCCTATTTCAAGCTCTTATTTTTGAATAGTTTAGTAGCATGGTAGCAAAGGTGAACCAATTTCCACCAAGATTCCCCTGTTTGAATTATCCCTCCACAAAAAAGCAATTCCAATGCCAAAATATGGCATGAGATTGCACACCAATTGCCTAAATATAAATAGGGCCATCCAACAACTCTAATTTTGGTAGGTGCCAAAGATAGCGGCGATCGGGGTGGGTAGTTTTTACATAGTCCAAATACAACCAATCTATCGATTATGAGAGAGTCAATCTTGCACATGCTAGTAGCATGCTAACAAAGATGAACCAATCAAATTAGATATTTTTGGTTACATTTGGTGAAACAACATCAATGCTTCGCGAGGATGTCAATGCCGTAAAGTAATGTCGAGAAATTTCTATTGGAAAAGTTGGTAAGAAACACAAAGACTCACCAAAAATGGCTCCTCACAATTGGATGCCTCGGACATAATAATATAGTTGTTAAAATATTTATATATTGTTCATTATTTTGTATTGTTTAAATATCGACACAAAAAAGTATCCAATAATAGGAGATGGTAATGGCAAGAAATAAGAGAGATATACGCACGACGTCTTTGGAACAATAGTAAGGATGGTAGAAATAGGTTTGTAGATAGTTCTCACAAGAGCGAAAAAGAATAATACTTAATTGATAATGACAACATCCATGACCAAGTGTATTATTATAAGTGTCACATTTTTTTACCAATTGTGTATTGTTTCAACCAATCTTATTCAATTTAATATCAATGATCAAGATTTATCATTTCATGTTATAAACAAATCCTAACCATTGATTTCCATGGCTCGTATTGGCTGAAAGGTCTTGCCTATGCTAGGAATTGTTGATAGATTTTTTAGATCTAGCTATTCCACTATATAACACCTATTAACATAAAAGGGATGGTGAATGATGAAAGATAAAAATATAATTATTTACACAATCAACATGATAGAGTATTTGATATTAAGCTTAATCCACTTGATATATATTTGGAAATGACTAAACGATGTTTTTAATAATTTAAAAATAAAATAGAAGAATTGTACTCACTTTGACATTTGAACCTATTTGATAACATACAAGTAAAACATTATAGCTTTTATACGATCACTTTACACTTTAATAGATTAAAATATATGTCAATGTAGTTGTGCCTAAAGATCACATATGTTTGCATGGTCAAATTTTGACTTTAAAGTCAAAATTTCCACAAGAAATTATAAAATCTCTTGTAGTGTCAAGGTAGGTTACGTGTGTTAGAAACCATAACTCTAGGGTTCAAGTTTTGTTGTATTTGGTTATAGTTTTTAAAAACATGTGTGATGTTTAGGCTCTTATGTCTTTAGTTTAGATATTGCAATTAGTTATTTAAATTTGTTGCTTGAGTAAAGTTTGTTGAACCACATGTGATTCAAATTAAGAAGAAAGTATTAGAAGATGAGCACCAAATGAACATCAACCACATTCTTATATGAGGGCCATATTCTAATGCAACATACATTGTATGTATTTATAAGAAGGAAATTATATCACCCTTAATATTAAGAAGAGAACATCTATATATTTATTATAATAAAGTTTAATTCGCAAAACAAAATTCTAAATCTAAAGAAAACTATTTAAAATAAAATAAATATAATTTTATTATATATTTAAAAAGATTAAATATGATTGTAACGTTGTTACATTAAAAATGTGTAAACCACCTCTTAGAATGGTGATGGACTCCATCTCCAAGGGTATATTCCCTCATTCAAACCAAATAGATAGAATGTACATTGTGTATATATATATATATATATATATATATATATATATATATATATATATATATATATATATATATATATATATATATATATATATATATATATATATATTAGCTTCTTTACTTTACATATGTTGTTTTTCACATGGTTTGATTGATAGAATATATTATACTCATTACACATGTGTTTTTCACAAAGTATAACAACATGATGTAGGATAAACAAGACTCTACATGATTATAGATGCGGACCTTTCTAGTTACCAAGTGGCCATGCAACATCCGATGCATCTTCAACACTATTAAGTTTCATTGTTTTATTACATAATGCTCTTCCACACCTTGATTATACTTATATTGTATATTGTTATGTATGCTATTTATTCAAAATTTTGGGACTAACACATATTGACTATGCAGGACTAATATATCTTGTTCCATGCACCTATTAGCTATTGTATACTTTTTATCATCTAATATTTTCTTGCATACTTACTTGTCTTGTGTGTGCAACATTTTCCCCCTCTCTTGTGTGTATGACACTTGGGTGTCCCTTATTTACATCTTTATTTTCCTTTACTTGTGTGGCCATGTGGCCCTTGAATGTGCATGCGACACTATTGTGTCCTTGTATGTGGTGTTGTCCTTTTTGCATTTGTATGTGTGACATTTATAGTTGTATTTATATGATTAAGTGATTTTATGCTTGTATGTTTATTGTATATGTTATGTCTTTGTTCCATGGTTTTTCACCATACACTCTCTTAGTGATCTAGGTTCTATATGGTGACCACTTAAAAACATCTTCTATGTGATCTAGTAATGGCTATATGCTATATTTAATATGGAAACACTTCAATCCTTTTTAGGGAAGTGATCTACAAGGCATCTCACTAATCCCAAAAGAGGAGGACATTAGTGGGGTTATCACATGAATATCAATGTAATTCAAGCACAAAGATAGATTACATACTACATAATACATGGACACAAAAATAAGAATAGGTACAAATTATTCACATAAATCTAACACGTATAAAAATGTCTAATAGGGATGGAACCATTAGATATTACTATTAAAATGGATGGTACCATCTTTAGTAGCTTCTTGACAAGTTAAAAGTTTTCTATAACATACAAGTTTTTGATATAAATTCAAGGATAAATCACATAAAGAAAAACAAAGTATATTATATTTCGGTACAAAATGTGGTGGGCATGAAAAATCCATCCCCTTTTGGATTTACACATCTTGGAATCATAAGCACTTTTACAATGCATGGTATTGGGGCATGTGATTTATTTTATTCCCTTTCATCTTTGCACATTTGATACATCGACACTTATACATTACACAAAGTGGGGCATAAATGTACTTTACTCCCTTTCAAATTTACAGTACTTTACAGATTTAGGATCTATATCATTTTATAATGGTGTGATTTCATGGGTGGAATATATAAGGGGAAATTAGATGCCTTGTGACACTCTTCCTCTCACTCTCTTTAGAATATTTAAGGTGTGGATAGAGTCTTTGTGTGTGTGTGTGTGTGTGTGTGTGTGTGTGTGTGTGGAATAATTTGAGGGCTAGCTAGATGCCCTACGACACTCTTTTTTAGTGCGTTGGAATACCTAATTCCCTTTATGGTTCTAGTTACTCCTCCAAATTAGGGACTCATCATCTCCAATCCTTCATTGGCAAAAATTCAATCCCTCTCTCCAAGTGCTTCAAATGGGAAGCTCATTTGGTAAGGAAAACAAGTGTATTCCTTCCATGTCTTGTTCTCTTTCAATTTCAAATTCAATATAATGTTAAAGTTAAATTCCTTCTAAATGGACATCGACTACACTCTATGTTGTAGTTTTTAACATTGGGATCTTACAAACACCTCAAACATCTCTAGTAATCAAGAAAAGATAAAATGTCTTTACACAGTCAAGTATCTTTTCTTTTAAGTATGTAAATTTCATTTCTAGCTTAAAGAAGGGCAAATGTAAACACCTAAATTTGATAATTTATCCTGATGATATCAAGTAGTGGCGATACCTAAGTCATGACTTGTGCACAAATTTTAGGCCTCATAGGTATATCCTAGTCTTATTGCAAGACTTTCCATCCTCATTACACCACTTAGTCGCTCATAGAAAATATGACATCAATCCAAAGTATAGGTCTATCGGTCATAATTATCATGCAACAAACTTTACAACACCTTATCTCCCTCCTGACCAAATGGTCTAACAATTTGGTCTGAAATTGGTGGTTTTTTCCAGATCCACCCAACAACCACTTTTTGAATTTGATCTTTTATAATTCAACACTTTCCCCATGGGTTGACCTTAATACAAAATTTAATCTATGGAACCCTATATAAATAAGTCAAATACACTCATTGACTCACCCGACAATTAGTCATAATTGTGATTATTGATAAGATCAAGAATCACCTTAAACAACCGCATCAACATGATACTTGCACCACCCGTAATTAATTTTATGTTTTACTCATACCATTCAAACTAGGCATGATACTTGCACCACCTGTAATTAATTTTATGTTTTACTCATACCATTCAAACTAGGCTTATTTCTTATATGTGGGACTTCTAGACTCTTTGACTATTCTACTTCGATTTCTTAAATTCTATATATATATTTTTAATTCCTTTTAATATTGAGGATGACTGGGCCAATATTGAAAAGTTGGATTGTAACTCGGCTTAATAACAAGTGTTTCTTGCCACTATATGGTCCTTAATCCCGATTTCTTAATTTTTTAATGACTCCAACATCTTAATTCAAAATTACCATTGAAACATTTTTAATTTTCTTTAAAAGAGATTTTTATACTCTCACACTCAATTACATAAGATTACACATTTTCATGATAAATCATGAGAAATGAGATGGAAAAATTCACACACATTTTTATCCAAAAAAATTATATATACATAAAAAAATCCCAAACAGGCGGGGATAAGGGTGATCTGCCAAGAAGCGTGAAGGTGTTTAAAATTTATATATACACGAAAGCGGCTCAAACTCATGTCGGATGAATGATGTTGTTTAACATTCATGAGTAATAAATTTCACAAACCTCTTCTAACCACTACCCCGACGCAGCATATTTTCAGCTCCAGTGCTCTTCTTCAAAGAAACGCAACCAAACACCTCAACCAACAACAGGGAAACATCAATGCCGATTGTATGAAGAGCTTCTTCAAAGAGGAACTATTGAAAGAGGAAGTGGGTGTCTTCCACCTTGCGCAGCTCTTGCAGGCCTGTGTTAGAAATCATTCGCTAGCAGATGGGAAAAGAGTCCATTCAATCATGAAAAGAAGAGGATATTATGAGCCAGATAATACATTTATTGGGAATCATCTTGTCAACATGTATGTGCAATGTGGCAGTATATGGGATGCTCGCAAAGTGTTTGAAAACATGTCTCAACGAAATATCTGCTCATCCAATATGATGATTACGGGGTATGCAAAGTGCAAAATATCCAGTTTGCACGTCAAGTGTTTGATGAAATGCCTCAACGAGATATGGTGTCGTGGACTGCTATTATTGCAGGATATGCACAGAACAAGCCGGAGGAGGAAGCCATAGAGTTGTTTCGGCAAATGCTACGCGCAGGTATGAAGCCAAACCAGTTCACCTTTGCGAGTGTTATGAATGCATGTTCGTGCCTTGGAGTTTTTGAGCGGTGTCTGCAAGTTCATGCCTACATTATTCGCACAGGATTAGAGTCGTATGAATCAATTGGAAATGCTCTTATCACCATGTATGCTAAGTTTGGGAGCATAGAAAGCGCACGACAATTGTTTAGCCGAATGCCACGGCGCAATGTGGTTTCCTGGAATTCTATGATCGCAGGATATGTAAAATGCAGAAACTTAGACCTTGCCCACCAACTGTTTGGCATAATGCCTGAACGAAATATGGTTTCGTGGACTCTAATGATAACTGGGTATGAACAGCTTGGGTATGCAGCGGAGGCTGTCAAAACCTATGGTAACATGCTGGGTAATGGTGTGATTCCTGATCAGTTTACGTTTGCCAGTGTTCTCACTGCATGTGCTAGTCTATTAGCATTAGAATGGGGAAAGCAAGTCCATGCCCATAGCATTATTACTAGGTTTGAGCCAGATGTGTTTGTGGGGACTGCTCTTGTGGATATGTACTTTAAATGTGACAATACTGAAGACGCATTCAGGGCGTTTGACAAAATGCCTGAACGGAATGTGGTCTCATGGACTGCAATTATAGTGGGGTATGTGCAAAAGGGCCGTGCTGATAAGGCATTCAGACTCTTTTGCCAAATGCAACTGGCTGGCATGAAACCCAGCGAGCAAACGTTTGCCAGTGTTATAAGTACTTGTGCAGCTATGGAGAAGGGTAAGCAGGTCCATGCGCACATTGTTAGAAGCGGATTTGAAGATTTCACTGTCGTATCCAATGCTCTTCTAACCATGTATGCCAAATCTGGGAGCATAGATGATGCAGAGCTCGTATTTAACAAAATGCTTGAGCCAGACAAAGTTTCGTGGACTGCAATGATTGTAGGCTATTCTCAGCACGGACTTGGCAAGGAGGCCCTTAAATTATTTAATGACATGATAAGTTCAGGTATGTGTCCAGATCATGTCACATTCATTGGAGTCCTCTCTGCTTGCAACCATGCAGGTTTAATAGATGAAGCCCGTCAGTATTTTGATTCCATGATTAGGAATCATCAAATCACTCCGAAAGTAGATCATTATGCGTGCATGGTTGATCTTCTTGCTCGAGCTGGTCACCTCGATGAGGCAAAGGATATAATTGATGCCATGCCTTGTGAACCAGATGCTCTCGTGTGGGGAGCACTTCTTGGTGCCTGCAGAACACATGGCAATGTAGAGCTAGGAAAATGGACTGCAGAAAAACTATTTGAGATGCAACCAGAAAATGCTGCAACATATATACTTTTATCAAATATATATGCCACAGCGGGCAAGTGGGATGATGCGGCAAGGGTGAGAAAATTAATGAAAGACAGGAGGGTGAAAAAGAAGTAGGATACAGCTGGATTGAGGTGAAAAACAAGCTGCATACATTTTCTGCGGGGGATAGATCACACCCCAGCTGAAGGAGATCACTGAAATGTTGAAAAACTTAACTTGGAAAATGAAAGAGGCGGGTTATTTGCCTGATACTAATGCTTTGATGCAAATTGAGGAATAGATTACATCACAAACCTTTTGATGCCGCCGTAGGGAATTTTCCACTTTGTTTGGTTCTCCTACCATAAGTTTATGGGACACTTATCCATATGGTGAAAGGCCTTTGAATGTTTGGTGATTGCATTACCATTGTCTCAGTGATAAATTGTGGTACCGGATAGCAAATTACTCGTTTCAAGCATGGACTTTAGGTTTGCAGGGGTTTCAGGTAATACTCAACAAAACAAAAAGGCAATATCTCTGCAATTTTAAGCGAGTGCGCTAGTCTAACAGATCTGGAGCAGGGTTAGTAGGTTCACATTGTTGAAGTAGATTCAAAACATTTACTAGCGGGTGCAATGCCCTAGTAATTATGCATGTCAATGGCATGAGTTAGGCAACACAGAGTTATTCAAGAAAATGCTTGAGCATGACAAGGTTTCCTGGATGGCAATGAATTTCAAAAGTATTTGACACTGCTAAGTTCAGCCATGTACCCATAGTGCAATGAATTCCTTTAAGTATTTGACACTCATAAGTACAGTCATGTGCCAGAGAGTATTCACATTCATTGGAGTCCCATCTGCTTGCTGCCATGCAGGTTTGAATAGATGAAGCCTGTGCCTATTTTGATTCCATAATTATATATCACCTGGGTACTCAGAAATTGGATTTCTATGATTGCATGGTTGATCTTTCTTGACCGAGCTGGGCGTCTGGATGGTTTAGATAATTTAATTGATAATATGCCTCTTGAACCTGATGCCCTTGTCTGAGGAGCACTTCTCAGTGCTTGCAGAACTCGTGGAAATGCAGAGCTAGGAGGTTGCAAATTTTCTTAGATGAAATTAGAAAACACTGCAACCTATATACTTCTTTAAAAGTATGCCATGGCTGCAGGTGAGATGATTCAGTATGGGTGAGAAGAATGATGAAAGTAGTGCGAAAAAAATGCAGTATACAGCTGAATTAAGGTGGAAAACAAGCTGCATGCATTTGTGTTAGGATAGACCAGGCCCGCAACTAAATTTGATTTTGATTTTTAAGCTGGTGAGACGTCAAGGCTCAACCACGAGCCTGTGCTTATTACCTGTCTGAGTTCTATATCTGGTAGCTGGGGGAGATATCAGATGGGATTCGAAAAGGTCGCTTACCAAGCAATCCCAGCGACCTAGTAATTACATCAATCAGAGAAGGATTTTTCCCGAGCCCTGTGAATGGTAAACATAGTAAACACTCAATAGTCACCTTTGTGCACCCAACAACAGAAGAACATTTCTGAAATGTTAAAGAAACTAGCTGGCCAGATAAAAGAGGCAGGTTATTTTCCTGATGCTAATTCTTTCATGCAAACCAAGTAGCGAGTTCAATAAAAAGCATTTAGTTCCCATAGTGAAAAATGGCTTTTCTTCTGGCAATCCCAGCATTAGATTTTGGGACAACTATACCGTACAAAGAGTAAAGATTCAAGAAGCTTTACATTTTGGAATTGCTTTTCCAATATCTGAGTAAGCAAATTGTAGTGTGGTATGGCAAATGCTTCCACCATTTTGATAGTGGAGTCTAGGCTTGCAGGGCTTTGTGGCATGAGTTATTGCTAACCCTAAGAAAAAGTTAACATAAATTCTTCTACTTTTCAACTAGTCAGGTCAAGTATTTTTCTATCTAGCAAAATGCTGCCATTCTCTGTTTAATGCAGATAAGAAATCCATTAAATGATTTTATGTCGATTAAAGTCTTGCTATGGGTACTCGTAAAATTCAGGATTGCTTGTGCAGATAAAAGCAGTTCGTCCTTCTCCTATTAATTGTTTTCGCTGTAAACAGCACAGGTGAGACTGCTTCCTTAGAGCCAAATACATAGAGCTTGTTGATTTAAGGAGATGTGCAGATTTGTTGGGATGGCATGTGTTGCAAAAATACCTCTTCACCTTCTGCTTTGCCAACCTGAATGTCCAAGAATGTGTCGCAGGCTTACATCATCATGGGATGTCCTTACATCTGTTCAAAAGGTTAGTAAATCAATTAAATCATTTGGTTTGTGGCCTGTTAATCTACAACTCTGCAAGCTTTATTGGTTGGGATTAATTTGGGCAATATCTTGTATTAAAAACCCTTAGGTTTGGAGAATTTATGGGTTTGGGAATTTGCTGGTATTTTTTAGGCTATTTTTGTTAATTAATTTTTTTTTTTAGTAAATCCATAAAATTGTTTTGTGGTTTCAAGAACCATAAATTTACATGATATGTTGGGTAGAGTTTCTCTCTGACTGCTTATTTGGCCGGTATTTTGGGGGAAATATTCACACATATCCCATCTACTCTTCAAGCTTTCATGGTTGTATATAAATATGTGTTCCAAGCTCAATCCTCCATGTCCGGGAGACGTTTTCTCTTCAAAAACATGTGGTACATCCTTTCTAACTTTCTGAAGCTCAAAGAATGGCATATGATAGCCTTCTTTCCATCAATGAGCTTCAAGATGCTGGGAATCAAATGACCCATGATAAAGCTCAAGTCATCACCGGCTTCCCTTATGAATTTTGCCAAATTCTTTTTAACACTGTCAGCTTGGATATTCATTAGGTATATTTCTAATCCTTGTAGAAAAATCCCGAGGGAACCCACTAAACAAGGGAAACATCAAATTTATCCCCAAGGTTATAAATACAAAGTTTATATTTTAATTTCTCCCATAATATTATTACAAAAATTATGGCTTCAATGTCGAGAATTTTTCTTTTACTCATCGTTTGCCAAGAACAAACTAGTTTGTGTAGTTTATATGTTCTTAATAATGTCATTTTTGTTTGAGAGGGAATGGCATGAGACTTGTTTCACTCAATAGAAGGCCATGCTTGTCAATATTGACTTTGAGAAACCCCGTGATCAGTATTGAGGATGACCGTAAAGAGCACACATGAATCTACCGACGGTTTGCCCAAAGTCAAAAACTTTTGACCAAAAAATGTACCATTTCCCCTCCTCTCATTCAACCCTTGCACCTGCCTCTTTCGACACCACGTTGCCCTTATGACGCTAGTCGGTCAGTCAAGACAACCCTTGGTTGTTTTGCAGAGTAAAACACAACAGAATTAATTTAACCACGGCACAAATTTCCTTAGCTCAAAGCATTTCACGACATCTACAATCGATTTCCCTCTATTGGTGCGATTACAAAAACTTGGAGCAAACGTAGGGACTACAAGGGGTGGTGTTTATGGACTGCTACAAGCTTCTTTTCTTCATAGGCTCAAGAATGGCTCTCTTTCTCTCTCTCTAAGCTCACCGTAAGCTCCCAAATGAGGCGAAGGGCGGGGTTTTATAGATTGTCTTCCCGCCCATTTAGATTTTGAATTTCCTTCTAGAATCTTTTCCTCACGGCTCGCTTAAATTCAAATTTGAATTCTTGTGCATTAATGGCATTCAACAAGCCTCCTTTGGTAGTTGGGAGAAATTTATTGGAAAGCTCATCGTCCTTGGCTAAGTTGGCGGTTCCAATCTTCACTTACCACTTTGTCATTTTTTGCCTCTACCTCCAATTTCTTGTGATACTTCAAAACTTACACACCCCTTGGTTGCCAAAACTCCTCACACATGCTTACACTATCCTTTTCTTGTAATCTCGATGCGCACCACCTATCGCATTCCTCACAATTCTTTATTGCACAAAACCTTTGTGCATGGTTGCACAATATCTGTCGTGCCCTTGCTTTTAGTTGACCTCTACCATTCTTTTGTTCATTCCATCACGGCTCAAAGCCTCATTTGATTCTCTCGTGATGCTTCTGCATCAAACACCCTGGATAAGACAAAAGTGAGCTTCGTCTCACGAGTTAGGTTATGGAGTGTGGCCCAACTAACCAAGCTCCTTCGTACTGATCCAAGTTGCATCTTCTTCCGCACGATCCTTCAACTTCACCAGGTACTCCTTATATTCAGCACACCTTCTTTATTACCCTTGAGTGTAAGACAACCTCAATCTCCTTTGCTCTCTTCTCTAGTGTTTGCCTACTCCGATCTAAGGCTTCTTTCATCTTCCACGTGCTCTCATCTTATTCATCTCGCGCATTGGTCCCTTGTGCTTTGATCCTAGGTTCTCCTTCATGGAACTCATACAAGTCCGCAACATTGAATATTTGTGAGATATCCAATCCTCGGGTAACTCTATCTTATACACATTTGGCCCTATCTTCGCACCACCTTACAAGGCCCGATTTTCTTCAACTTAAACTTAGCATATGTTCTTTTGGGAAACCTTTCCTTGTGTAATGCACCAACACCTATTCTCCTTCCTTAAATTCCTTTGTTCCACACCTTTCATTTGCGCACTCCTTGTAAGCTTGATTAGTTTGTTTTAATTTTTGTGTACCTCTTCATGTAATTTGCGCATGTATTCTGCATACTCTTCTACTTTTGCACTTTGATTGTTCAAGACTTTGCTCAATTCTCGTGACTCCTCTTGGACTCGCTCCATAAACAATCTAGAACAAAGTCCTTCACGTGCTTTGGTTGATTAAGTCATTATAGGTGAATTTCGCTTGTGCTAATGCCATATCCCATAGTTTAGACTTGCCTTTTACTAGGTTATGCAACAAATTGCCTAAGATTTTCTTTACTACCTTCATTTGTCCCTTTGTTTGCAAGTGGTATATTGAGCTAAAACTTAGCCTCTTTCCTAATTTCTTCCATAAGGTCCTCCATAAATGTCCTTGGAATTTTGTGTCCTTATCATACACTATACTCATTGGCAGTCTGTGCAATCAAACAACTTCCTTGAAAAATAAATGTGCAATGTCCGACGTATCATTAGTCTTCTTGCATTCAATGAAATGTGTCATTTTTGAAAATCTATCGATTACCACAAATATGGAGTCATTTCCTCTTTGTGTTCTTAGCAATCTTAGCATGAAATCCATTTTGATATCTTCCCATGGCCTCCTCGTACAAGTAAACGCTGATATAACCATGTCTTGTTTGCACATCTTAAGTATCTGCAAACTCGCACTTCATCACATACATGTGCACATTTGTGCTCATCTTTAGCCAATGATATCTCTCTTCCAATTGTGTTAACGTTTTCTCACCTCCAAAGTGACCTCCCAAAGCTCCAGGGCTTCTCCATGATTAGATTTTCACGCATTGAACCTTGTGGTATACACAACTAAGCTCCCTCGAACAAGATTCCTCTTGGACGAAGTAGTCTAACCATGACGTTTTATTCATGCTCGCAAGCTCCAAGCATGCCTCCCATGCTTCCTTGAAATCGTCATCTTGCGCATATAGTTCCTTCATATTTCAAAACCCACAATTTCATTGTGCATCTCTTTTAATATTAACACTCTTCTACGTGGTGCGTCCGCAACTTGATTAGACTTCACACTTTTGTGTTTTAACACAAATGAGTAACTCTGAGGAACTCTACCCACTTCATGTGTCTTTGGTTTAGCTTTGCTTGACTGTTGATAAATTAGGTGCTCGATGATCGATGTATACAAAACAAACTCACTTGGCAACAAGTAATGCCTCCACTTCTTCAACGCTTGTACAATTGTGTAGAATGGTTGATCATAAATTGAATATCTTCTCTTTGCATCATTCAACTTTTCACTGGAATAAGTGATGGGTTTCCCTTCCCGGCTTAATATCGCACCAATTGTGGTTCCACTTGCATCATAGTCCACCGGAATACTTTCTCAAAGCTTCGCAACACTAATAATGATTGCGCTGTAATATTTTGCTTTAATTCTTGGAATTTGCCTTTGCTTCTTTCATCCATACGAATTCCATGTGATTCCCCTTCATTGTCTCTCGTGATCGCCACACATATTCCACTTTCGAAGTTCCTTATAAAATTCCTATAAAAACTTGTTAATCCGTGAAAGCTTCATGCCTAGTCATATTTCTTGGTGACGGCCACTCTATTATCGTGCAATTTTTTTGGGTCCATCCACAATCCTTCATGGGATATTACGAAACCCAAATAAACTAACTCCTTACACATGAAACTACACTCCTTACACATGAAAGCTTCATGCCTCAGTCATATTTCTTGGTGACGGCCACTCTATTATTGCGTGCAATTTTTTTGGGTCCATCCACAATCCTTCATGGGATATTACGAAACCCAAATAAACTAACTCCTTACACATGAAACTACACTTCTTTATGTTCATCAACAACCTCTCCTCCCGCAAGCGCTTCATCACCTGCACAAGTGCTTGAGATGTTCTTCCTTTATTATGCTAAATACCAATAGATCATCTAGATATATAATCACAAACTTCCCAAGAATGGCTTCAACACTTCATTCATTAACCTCATGAATGTATTTGGGGCATTTGTTAATCCGAATGGCCTAACCAACCACTCATATAACTCTTTGGTTTTCAATGTTATCTTCCACTCGTCTCCTTCTCTAATGTGGATTTGGTGATAACCACTCTTCAAGTCGATCTTTGAAAAGTATTGCATGCCACTAAGGCAATCCATCAAATCATCCATCCTAGGTAATGGGAACTTTACTTGATCGTAATCATGTCGATGGTTCGGAATCAACACACATGTGTCATTCTCCTCCTTTCTTTGGTACTAGTATTGTGTAGTCGCACATGGGCTCAAACTCTTGTGTACTAGTCCTCTATCTAACAACTATTGTGTTTGTTTGCATATCTCCACATTCTCCTTTCGAGTCATTCAATACGGTGTTTTGTTTGACAAATTGGATCTAGGTATCGATCAATTTGGTGACCTGACATCACGACTAGTGGTAATCCTGTGGCAAATCCTCTGTCACAATGTCTATGAACTCTTCCAATATTCCTTGAACTTATGTTGGAACCTCTTTCTTCTTTGTGCAATCTTTGTGCACTTCCTTTTGCACTAGCACATAACATCCCTTCTCTTCCTCAACTTCTCGCAAGAATTAATTTCGACACAAGTAACACCCTTGTGCAAACTCTATTGCACACTTCTCCTTCATCCTTGTCCTTTGGTGGTGACAAGTTAAACATGTGTCCATCTTTCTCAATGCATTTAACATTTGTACACCCATCATGGACAACCTTCCTTTCATATTGCGGTCTTCCGAAAGTAGACAAACATCCATTGGCATTACATCGCACAACACCTCATCGCAATAATTCCCTATCTGGAACTTAACAAGGCTTTGTTCATTCACCGGAACTTGGTCCCCCTTATATAACCATGACACCTTGTAGGGGTTGGGATGCACAATTTTCTTTATCCTCAGCTACTCCACCATTTCGCAAGAGACAAGATTGTCCATGCTCCCACTATCGACAACCACCTTGTAGTATTTCCTCTTAACTTGCAAATTGTTTTAAACAAGTTCTTTCTTTGTGCAGTTTGTCTTCTATTAGAATTTTCTCAAGCAATACCTTTCTTATCATCAAAGCTTTTATGCTTTTGGGCCTTCTTGAATGTGTTGTGGATCCCATTGATTATGTGTCAATGTGTACCACACGTGCACCTATTTTGGTGTGCCTACTTCAGTAGCTTCACCTTCCACATTTGGACACTCAAATGCACAAAGTGTCCAATAGTTCCGCACTTGAAACATGTTCTAGAGAATCCTCTTCCCCTGCCTCGACCAAATCTTCCGCGCCTTATTCAAGAGTGTGACACTCCATCATCCTATGCACTACCTTGGTTATGTGTTTGTGCATTAATGTGCTCATATTCTTGTGGCTTGTTATATCCTCTACCACGTACATTACGACTTCCTCTTCTGGTTGCATTTCGACATTTGCACACCAACTTCTCTTCCACCTTTAAGGCTAGTCGATAAACCTCCTCCACTATCTGGATGTACAATAGGTTGAGTTCTTCTTGAATGCCAAACCTCAAGCCGTTAATATATCGTGCGACCTTCCCCTAGTCAATTTCACATGCCTGACCGTATCATGATCTGTTGGAACTCCTCTGTGTATTCTTTTACCGACATCTCCTTTTCCTTTAAGTTTTGCAACTTCTTGAACAAACACATTTCGTAGTCGAACGATAAGAACTTACTCCTCATTTTAGCGACCATGCAATCCCAACCCGCTATCTTGTCCTTGCCTCTCCTTTGTCGCTCATTTTGCACATTCACCATAACGCCGCATGCTTACTTAACTAGGTTTGCACCACTACGCGCGTTGTGGGTTGACTATCTCCTCGAACTCAAAGTATTCTTCTATGCTCGTAATCCAATCCATGAATTCTTCTGGATCCAACCTCCTAGAAAATGATGGGATGTCCATTCTTTGTCCACAACCCATTCTTGAAATAACATGTAACAATTGTGTTTCTCTTGTGCCTACGACTCTCGCCTTGTTTTGTTCTTCATCTCCAACAACTCCTTCATTTCGCGTGCCTCCTGTTGTTGCACCTTCATCATCACTTTGCACATTTGGCACTACAAATCCTCTTCTTCAATCTTCTTTAACAACCTCAAGCCTAGTCCTTACACCCCTTAGTTCGGTCATTATCTGTTCTAACACTCCAATAATAATTGCATTTGTTGCATTGGTTGCGTTCACTACTCCTACATTGGTAGCTCTTCTCAAGTGGCATCTTTGCTCCTTTGACTAGATGTCTCACGGTGGACGTTCTACCATGCCTTCCACTTCCTAGCATATTTCCTAGGTGTGTAAACTTGCTCGATACCAATTGACGGTTAGCTTGGTCAAATCGAGATGACCCTAGGCTATTTGTGGAGTAAAACACAATGGAATTTGTCGAAAGTGACACAAATTTCCTTAGCTTAAAAGCCTTTCACGATATCTACAATCAATTTCGCTCTACTAGGTGATTACAAAAACTTGGAGCAAACTTGGGCACTACAAGGGGTGGTGTTTATGGACTACTTCAAGTTGCTTTTCTT
Organism: Taxus wallichiana var. yunnanensis; assembly: GCA_018340775.1. Classification (NCBI taxonomy): domain Eukaryota; kingdom Viridiplantae; phylum Streptophyta; class Pinopsida; order Cupressales; family Taxaceae; genus Taxus; species Taxus wallichiana. Next base: position 427,811,192 of record CM031239.1, read on the forward strand.
CGCAGCTTAACAATCTCTCTCTCTCTCTCTCTCTCTCTCTCTCTCTCTAAGTTCACCAAAAGCTGCCCAATGAGGCAATGGGAATGGTTTTATAGATTATCTTCCCACCTATTTAATTTTGATTTTCCTTCAACAATCTTTTCCTCATCCCGTTCAAATTTGAATTTGAATTCTTGTGCATTAATGGTGTTCAACAACCTTACGCTAATAGTTGGGAGAAATTTCTTGTGCATTAATGGTGTTCTATGATGATTATTGTTTAAACCTATTCTTTCCTAGATATAGATCTGTCATGCACTGTATAATGATGTATTAGTTATGGATCTATATGCTTTAAGTCTTCATCATGTTAACATTCTGCTACAACAACCCTAAAAAGGGACTTGGTACATTTGCGCGCTTCAGGTGAGTGCTCAGTCTAGGCTGAGTGATGTGCCAACGTGTCTAGGGTATTATCTGATGAAAATGTTGATCAGAGAACACTGTGAGTAACTCACACAAGAAGTCCGTGTGGGAAAATAGGCCAAGCTCAAGGGCGCGAAGGGACATGAAGAACTTGCGCGTGCAGAACAAGTCAGCATTCGGGACTTAGCCATTTTGGGCATGAAGATCTATTTTTAAAAGATAACGTGCAGAACACACCAATGATGCAGAGATGTGCGTGCCACGCATTGTCTATTTCTAGAGGGTCGGATTCAGAGCGTTTTTGCATGGAGACAGTCTAAGAATAAGATTGTCACCTTAGTTAACTATCAGTAGTCTATAGATAGCACACTCGCATGTGTGGCTATACATGAAAATGGCGCGTGGCTATTAATAACATGCGACCTATTTTTGGGATAGATAAGCGATGAAGGGAAAGTCCCCACCCTATATATATATATGTAGTGAATTACCTGGTAGGGAGACGATGGATATAGAGTGATAGATAACATAGTGTGTGTGTGTGTGAGGGATAAGTATACAAAGACATGTGCATGTTTCTGGATTACCGTATCAGATCCATGCACGCATGATTACCGTATCAGATCCATGCACGCATCGACATAGATTGCCAGTATTGTAAGAAGCTTCTGTGTTATTGTGATAATTAAGAGATGGAAGATATTGATTGAACCTAAGTGTCATTCCTGTGTGTAATTGGGTAGTGCATGTTCTTATTTCTATCATGATTATTGTTTAAACATATTCTTTCCTAGATCTAGATCTGTCATGCACTGTATAATGATGTATTAGTTATGGATCTATATGCTTTAAGTCTTCATCATGTTAACATTATGCTACAACAACCCTAAAGAGGGACTGGTACCTTTGTGCACTTCGGGTGAGTGCTCAGTCTAGGCTGAGTGATGTGTTAGCGCGTTTAGGGTATTATCTGGTGAATTCTAGGCTGCATCATTGATTATAGGTAAATCATTTCATTCTCTCGAAGCTAATAGTATTTTTCGTAGGGTTTTATACTCCTTTTAGTCTATTTTTATCATTTCCTAACATTTTTGGTTACATATCTAACACTTGGTTTTATAGATCTTTTTAAAAATTGGTGCGGAGCTAGTTCATGAATTGTGATTGTCACGCGATGTTTTCTTTAAAAATTTAAAAATATGGTTGTAGGTCAATCGCAACCACAACTATCTTGCGATTTTTGTTATATATATATATATATAGTCAGAGGGTATTCACACACACGGCTATGTTGTAATTTTGTTTCCAAAAAAATTAAGGAAAAGAACTTTTTTTTGTTAATCATGTAAATCGTTTTTATATATGCTTTTCCCTTACGTCCTCGGGTGATCTTCTTAATAAAAAATAGTTTCGATCTTTTTACTATTATGTTGTGCACAACATGAGGCTACTCATAGCGGTACTTGGTATTTGTGGAGCCTCCGGGTCACACTTACAGTGGGAAGCCATCATGATTGACCTACCACATTCATTGCCTAACACAACCGCAACAAGGATATCTATGGAATTAACCTTATAAATTGTTGGGAAGAGATAAGGACACATCATACACATTTATTCATCCATTTCCCATATTCATTGGTTTTCGGGCATAAACCACAAAGGTTTGAGACATAATTGGATTATGTATGAGGGATCTCATTCAAACAAAATGCCATCGAGTTGATGAGTCTCTTTCATGTACCATTCACGGTATATCAAAAGACATGTCTTATTTGGAATGATAACTACTAATTGCATCTATATCACAAAGATATTCCATTGTAAAATAACACAAAAATCCACTTTCACTCACTTCTTGATCGCATCTCGCGATCACACCGACATCTAACACAATTTTCCCATATTTCTACATTATTTGTATATTTTCCCATTTTCATATTTTTTTCCTACACCGTGTCGTAGGTGCGACTACCTTGTGATTTCCATCACTCACATTTATGTAGTCTTTTATTACTCAAACCAGTCTCCATCAAATTTTCTCGCATTTTGTCATTTTTCAAAATTTTCCCAAAGTTAGTCATGGGCGCGACTACCCCGTAGTTTTGACTAGATCATTTTCCTATTTTTCTTCCATTATTGTCATCATGATCATTCTCTTCATTTGTATTTCACACATTCCTAATTGCATGTGTGATTGCCTTCGTCTTTGCTTCATGTTGCATGCCCTAGTCCTCAGATGATTTTTTTTTCCCTTACGAGCTCGATATGCTCCTCGCACACTCTGGTCTACCCTTGTGCGCTCTAGTATGCCCCTTGCGTGCTATTGTCTTCCTCTTGCATGCTCCGGTCCCTTACACACTGGGTCTTCCCCTTTCACACTTTATTCCCTCGCAAGCTCTAGTTCACCCTCGCACTCTCAAATTTGCCCCTTATGTGCCCCCGGTCCCTCACACGCTCTAGTCCTTGTACACTCTGGTCCATCCTTTTCTCCATCTCCCCACTTCGTTCAAGTCGCAAGTATGACCATCTTACAACCGTCCTGTAACCTTCTTATAACTTGCCTGACAACTTCCTGTAACCACCCCACAACCTCTCGCTCTGCACTTTCCTGTCTTTCCACTCCAACTCCCCCACTCATATCAAACTACCTCACTCACCTCTATGCTAGTCACGATCATGACTGCATGTTATTCTCGCGACAATCACTAGGTTGTACCATGTCGCTTCTCCGCACTTCTCTACTCCACCCCATTTGGTCATGCCCACGATTCAACCTACCTCAACTTCCTCGCTACGCTTACCAACCAACCCACTCTTCCTTTCCGTGCCTCTCCACCTCCCATCCCGCTTGGTTGTGCCTTCAAACAAGCCTACATCTAGTGCTCCATAACGCTTACTTGTCGACCAAGAGTGCCTTGTTGAGCCTCTCCACCTTCTCCCACCCGATTGCAACCACCTTGAGACCAACTCTCTCACCTCACCACACTTACCCATCATCTCGATGCACTTCATAGTGCCTCTCCACCCCTCTCGCTCAAGATCACTTTCAATCGAACACAATTTTCTATTGTGATACTCACTTGTTGACCTGTGCACCGCGACCACCTTTCTCCATAAGTCAATTGCACATGTGACTACCCCTTTTCCAAAACCCTACACTTGTTTTCCAACCCACATAACAAAAATAAATATAACTTCCTAGTCGTGGTTGCAATCGATTTAATCCCTTTCCCCTCGCGTCAATTGGTCCCATGATCGACCACTTCACGTGTTTGTGTTCGGGCTAGGCCCCCACCTTATGGTGTTGGTCATGCTCATGACTTCCTATCCCCAAATTCATAAAGAAACACAAAAAATTTAAAAGCCTTCATGCTCGGCTACAAGCATATCTCGACCCCATTTCCCTATTGTCATTTGTGCCTACGAGTGGCTATTTACGAGAAAAAATTATTAATCGTGTCCCAAAATAGTCGCTACTTTGTGATTGAGACGGACCTCTCCCTAGAGACAATTACACTTGAGATCAAGGCGCTTCATCTTAATGCAAAAAACAAAACATACAATTAAAAAAATCGGGCATTACCCCAAACTCTGACACATACCCCTTGGGGGTCTTACCGTGGCTTCTTGCTAGTTTATTTTCCCCACCTCCTCACATTGCATCCTCCGCCACCTACTTACACGTTCCACATCCTTATATAGTCTAATCTTACCCAGTGTGCTCTTCACCCACTCTCGTTACCTAGTCATTCCACATGGTGTCTATTCACCCCCATGCTCATTCACACCCCAACTTGCTCCACCAACACCTCGTTGACCACATTTCCAAGCTTGATTCCCAACTCTTGGGGAAATTCCACCCACATCGACTTATCACATAACTTGCAATGAGCATATCCACCATATTTTAAATTTCCCACATTTAACAAATTTGATGATATTAAAGACCCCAACACCACTTGCATCTATTCCGCTACACATGCCACCTCATTCAACATGATGACACTCCTTTTTGCACATTTCCAATTTCCTCTCTAGCCAATCTCCCGATTGGTATTATCGTGTCCCACAACATAAAATTTACGCTTTCACCCAACTTCCGACACGTTATTATCTCACTACTCCATCCATATTGCGCCTAGAGCAACACTAGTTGACCTTTACATGTTTCGACAATCCCATAACGAATATATTCTCGACTTTGTCGAGTATTCGCATGCACTCATTCACCACCTCTTGTTTCCACTCCCACAATCTGAGCTTCATCGACATATTTTCTATAAAAATTCCCCTCACATCTCACGCCACTTACACTCCATCCATTACATACTTTTAATGAAGGTGTGCACATGGCACAATGCCTCGAGGATGTCAATTTTGGTCATCTTACTATCTTGCCACACATTTCTGCTTCTCCTCTATCTATTCCACTATCACACTCCCGTGTTCAAAATGTCATCCAAACATATTCTCCTTGCATCTCATCACCTTTTACATACACATCTTCACATTTGTCGCGTAATATTAGGGTGTATTGCTCCATCCAACCCCTCTTGCAAGTTCACTCCATTAACTAGGTCACTTTCTTCTATTCTCCATAATTTTCTTCGCACCCATCTCATCATTCTCCCTCCCATAATACCCCCATCACTATGGCATGCCTCCCATGTAAGGTGTACCTATCATTGTATCAATGGCCTTTCCATTAATTCATGTCCCCAACTTCATAATATCATTCAATACCTTCTCAACAAGGGTGACATTGTTGTTGTGCTTCCATCTCCTCCAAATTCACCTACTAACACCAATCCAATCACTTCACACACCACTACTATTCTCACTTCTTCTCGATGTGTTATGTCTAATGTTAGGAAATAAGAGATAAAATATGTGGAATAATCCCTCACGTAATCACAATAAAGAGAAACTAATATGCGAAATTATTATAGATCCGAAATAAAATTGCGTAATAAAATAACACAACACAATAAGACAATATTTAATGTGGTTCACCCAATTTGGGCTACATCCACCAAGATTACAAGCCACCACTCTCTCAATACAATACCTGCATTTGTTTGGAGCTATACTCAACAAACTCTATAGAATTCACACTGAATTCAAAACACATCTGCAATGTTTTTCATTTTTTTCTATCATATGCATAAAACCATATAAATAAACAACTGCTTAAGCAATTTTACAAAACCGTGGGTATCAAAACCATGGGCAAAACCCGTCCCATAAACCTATGGGTCAAAAACTCGCCCATATGAGAAGAGCACGTTTCTCGATATGTCGGGTGCATTTTTGAGGCCAAAAAAATTTACGCCTAATTTTTTTTTTGGGTCAGTGCCTCAACTCAAGCACTGGGCGCCGCGCCCGGACCCTCACTGGGGCCCTGGCCGGCCTCAACTCCCGACGAGGATACATGAAAAGTGTACAGTACTCTTAGTGTACATTCTTCAACACTTTCACACATGAAAACAGGCTCCACAACCTAACATCTACATCGTTTGAACCATCATTTCCCATTACCTCTTAATCATCATATGCACTTCGTGTCTCCTCATCTATGTTATCCACTTCACACTCCACATCATCACATGTTTCCACCATGGACTCCACACCATCATGTTCCCCTCATGTCTCATCATCTTCATCATCCCCTTCTAAATATCCAATGTCACGTGCTTCCACTTGGGATGGGGTCTCATCCTCATTCTTTTCGTAGCCCTCCACATTGTTACCACATCTATTTAGATTAGCACAATCTATATCATCATGTGATTCTATCTTGCCCACCACATCCTCCAAGTCATCACTTTCTTTGATTGTATACACCCCACTTATAATATAACCCATTACGACACATACATTGTGCTCTTCATCACATCTTGAACCACATATCGCTTCATCTCTCTTAGATCCTCTTCCATATGCATTTTCTTTCCTCCATCGTCACTCATTCAAGCACCCTTATTGCTTCATATTCCATGATTGCATCATATACCATCTATTATTCTTATTCCATGATTGTATCATATACCATCTATTCTTCCTTATCATTTGTACCCACTCATTCTTTCATATCTTCCTCGCAAGTCACCTACACTTTCTCCCATTGTTTCACCTCTATTGAAACATTTTTCCACTCACACCTTTTTCCTCTATCATTGTTGATTTAAGTACACTGTTAGTGCAAAATCACAGACCCCCAAATGAGTTCTAAAAATCTGCTTTTCTAAGGCAAACTCATTTGGTGTGATTGCATAACATTGAACTTTCCCCAAGGTGTGGGACCTTGCAAAATGGGAAAGCTCTCCAAATTAAAGGTTGGTTCCTTATTCCTCTGTTTAGATGCATACGTGAGAACTTACAGAGGATCTATCTCTATACCTAATCTAAAACTTGCCAAGGAGACAGGGATAAGAAAGGGGTACAAGAAATAAACAATAACTAAACTACAAGGTGATGCACCAAAGGAATGATGAACACTAGTTCTACTGATAGACACAAACCAACAAATACATGCAATAATCAAACACAAATAACCAGATTTATAACGAAAGACCAGATGCGAGCAAAAGAGACAAAGGATCTAGAATCAATCACAAACATGTTTTATTGCTCTGCAGATTGATACAATACATTACAAAATAGCCAGGAGGTAAGAAATATATTGCAACTTTGATGGAAGGCCTGAAATTCCACAAATTCCTTTTCTAGAAGAAAAAGGGAGCCTACAAAACAAGGAATGTCCAACCCTTTACAATGAATCCCGCCCTGTATTTATAGATTCAATCAAAGAGGAGAAAGAGAGGGAGAAGCGGGAAAAGTAGGTTGAAGCTCAACCACTGCTATTAATGCCTTTGATAAAATCTTCCCCCAAATCTGTCTTTACTGCATCAATCCTTGGTTCGACGCCTTGAAGGAAGAGGAAACGGCGGAATAGATCGAATCCGATCTGGTTGTTGAGGCAAGGAGATCCTGCATTAAAGGCCTGAAGACATTTCTCCATTTTTCACCTACTAGGGCCATACGACAGCCTGGCACTCGTTTGGGCTTCCCTCTTTAGATTCATCTTTGGAGAAATGCCATTAGGACACGTGGTTCTTTCCGCTGCCTCCTCCATACTTAGTCGATTTCGGACCTTTCCTGAACTGTTTTGAACCCGAGGACTTCGAATCTTCACCGTTTCTTCCCCTTTCTTGCTCCTAGCTCCTCTGCGGCACCTCCCCTTCTTCTCTAGCCCTACTATTTCATAATTGAGTCCCTCTCGCAACTAATTTACAGATCCGAACGTGTTTTCTAAGGTTCCTTCTATGCGGGGTCGTGGTTGATCCAATCTTTGGCCCGGGGGCGAAATATGGATAACAGATTCTTCTTATGATTGGCTCCTCCTTTGTTGTTCACATCATCTATCATGACCACACAACCATTTGTTCTTCCACATTTTCCTCACAAGGATCCTCCACATCCACGTACACTTTCACATTGTTTCAATTATCTTCCTCATTCTCCCCACTTAGCGTCACCTATTTCATATCCTCTCCTTTTCCATAAAATCTTCATCTTATCACACATATTTATTATAAGACCACATCATTTTTTTCATACTTACTCTAAACATCAATATGTTCTCTACTCCTTGTTCACTTGACATCATCACTAACTAACACTATGCTTCATATCGCTTTATATCCTACCATCGATCTTTTTCATGTTCTCATCCACCCACAATTATCTCACATTCACCACACAAAACATTTATCTTATTTACTTCATCTTCACAATCACATTATCCACTCACTATTGTTTTATGGATTCTATTTGGCATCATTTCTTCACTCATCATCCACATCATAAAATCCAATCCCATTATCTACCTCATCTATCACATACTTATATACATCATGTCTCTTATTCATCTAGCCCCTACACGAAATGGGGGGAATCTCATTTATATTCACTACCTCATTCTGTGTGCTCCATACATTCTACTTCTCTTCATCCAACCTAGATTTTAAACACTTCTTGATTCTCCACACATCCAACACTATCATATTAACACAAACACTTTGTTAGAGTATGTATTTATCTTAGCTCATGTTCACCTATGTACTTTATTTACTTTTATTGTATTTATCCTCACCTACTTATGTGTGTGGATTTATTTTATCTTATTTATATATTAGGAGATATTATCTAGTTAGGTATAGTTCTTTCCTTGATCTATGGTATTGACTAGATTTTTTATGTCTAGTTCTATCCTAAATCTATGGTCTTGACTAGTTCTTTGATGACTAGTTATTTCCTTAATTTATGGTTTGATATATGACCTTGACTAGTTCTTAGATTGTTATTCCTCGCATATATAAGCAAGACCCATTCTTATTGTATTTCATTGAGTTCCGAATAATATATGATATTGTTGCTCATTTATTTGCAAAGGTTTATGTAAAGTCATTTTAGTGAATTATTTTCATGTTATTAATCGTGGTGTTTGATTAGCATCTGTGTTTTTGACTTGGTACGATCTGGTTATCGTTCCTTTTATGGTATCAGAGCAAGAGATTGCTATTGACATTTGTCAGTAAGTTTTATTTTACAAATAAATTCTTTGTATATTCATATATTTGGGATTTGGTCGTATTTTGTTGTTGCATGTGGTTTTATGCAAAACAAAGGCTTCCATTGGATCCAGAGGTGGCAAAACCCTAAGATCGACTATAAACTCGACCATTTCTAGAGGCAGTTATTTTTTTGTTTTATTGTTGTAGAGAAACACTCGGTTTGCCTCGAGATTCACACCACCCAAGAAAAAAAGTAGGAATTATTTTTTTGGTTTTTGTTTGGGTTTGTCGAGATCTCGAACTAGGTATTTTGTTGTTGCGGTGTAGCTTTTTTGATTTACGTGCAAGACCATTGAAATCCTTAGCCTCTGGTCATATGGTATGGTCATATGAGGGCTTAAGTTTGTGATTTGTACTAGTAGGTGCTTAACTCCAGCGCCCTTGCATTTTATTTGTGTGGTGAAGGAAAGAGCATTTTATTTTGTTTTAGTGACAACTAAAATAAATAACAAAGCATAATATTGAAAAACTTGTATTTTTTGATCGGTAACTCAGTTTTGAGTGCCTTTTTTGCAAAAGTGCTTATTTTTTCATGCTCGTTCCATTGAAAATATTTATTTTGAGAATTGCACTATAATTATAAAATGTCATATTGTAATACGCACTCATTATAAACTGTCAAATACGGAGGAGTGTTGTAATCAATTGTGGACGCAATTTCAGCTGACCCGACATTCTAAAACTTTTGGGAGTTGCATTCTTGTATCTATCATGGATTCTGAGAATGATATGCTTTTCTCTAAAGTGTGTGGAATTCAAGAGGATATTGTAAAATTCGTGGAAGAAAATAGATCGCTTAAGAAGCGAAATTATCTTCTACAATCACTCATTCACGATAAGGATACACTAATACACTCCCTCGCAGTTCTAGCCTAGAACATTGACATCATATTATGGACAACCATATCCATGCTTCTAGTCCACTTGCAGTTGTTTCTCTTGTACCAACTGACATTAATGCCAATCTTTGAGTTTATTCGCTCTTGATGCTCCTAAGCCTACGAGGTTTCATTCGCATGCTCTTCCACATCTCTGTGCCTATTAAAGTAATACATATTGTATAACCTACTTCACTGGGGTATTGGTAGACATTCACATGATATTGTTTCCCTATTCCACATGTTAAGTGGAATTCGCTCCATGACATTGGTTTTCGAGTATATACTTCATTAGGATCACACATTGTGAGCTCATATTTTTGTTCGCTCGACTCTTTCTAAGGATCATGAGCAACACATGAGTTCTGCACCTTCACTCAAGCTTGAGAAATCTGATATTTTAGTTATCATACATGATCAATCTAACACACATTATGATGTTCCTTTGCATGCACCTATTGTGCATTTTGTACCAAGTCATATGCAAACATCTTCTTCATCCATCCGTGTTGATTTGGGGTGGATATCTGATCACTTGTGGTGGTGATATAGGCATTCGTTGAGATGAGCCTACAAGAGTGGATCCTCCACCATTCGGCCTCTTACTCCACTTTCTATACCTTCTACATTGTGATGCTTCTTGTTTTGAGCATTTTTTTTAGCGGGTGTAGTGTATCAGATCTCTCTTGTTTGTTGGAAAATTTTGTATCCGTATTTTCGACACTTTTGACATGTCGATGATCTCTTATGGGGGATCTATTCTAGTGAATTCAAGTGTTATTGTGTTAGTGTTCAAGTAATTGATTTTGGACAACTCATACAAATTTCAAAGCGTCACTCCAACCATTCAACAAGATGGGAGGGTGTGGTGTTGATCTTGCTTATTTGGTTTTCGTGTCATTTCCTTGTTACCTTGGATTTTCTTGGATCGTGACACTCGGAGTTCGTGTCCTTACCTTGTTGTTTTGGTTATTGTTCTTGGATCGTGGCACACCTATTTACGCAGCAGATTGATCGAATTATGTTTGGTATTTTTTTATATTTTCGACATCACTTTGTTGATAGTCTCCTTGTATGAAGCTATTTTGGTGAAGCCAGTGTCAGTTATTTTTGAGTTTTGTGATCGAGAAGTGGATTCAGACTATAGTGCACACCAAACTTATTCAACATTATACGATTTTTTGAGTGAGCTTCTTAGGATGCCTTACAAATGGTTTTTACTCTCTTTACTTTGTTGTTCTTGGTTTTGGGTACCTCATGTGTCCCTTTTTCCCAATTATTGTACATGAGTACCTCATCAAGACTAATTGCCGAGACTCATACCGTGGACATGCCACTTCTATTTTGGCCCTTAGCTTCACTTGAGGGGGTGTTAGAGTAAGTATTTACCTTAGCTCATGTTCACCTAGGTACTTTATTTACCTTTATTATATTTATCTTCACCCACTTATGTGTGTGGATATTTATTTTATTTTATTTAGATATTAAGAGATATTATCTAGTTGTTAGGTATAGTTCTTTTCTTGATCTATGGTATTGACTAGATCTTTGATGTCTAGTTCTCTCATAAATCTATAGTCTTGACTAGTTCTTTGATGACTTGTTATTTCCTTTATTTATGGTTTGATCTACGACCTTGATTGGTTCTTAGATTGTTATTCCTTGCCTATATAAGCAAGGCCCATTCTCATTGTATTTCATTGAGTTCCACAATAATATATGATATTGTTGCTCATTTATTTGTAAAGGTTTATGTAAAGTCATTTTGACGAATTATTTTCATCTTATTGATTGTGGTGTTTGATTAACATTTGTGTTCTTGGCTTGGTACGATTTGGTTATCGTTCCTTTTAAATATAAACACACATCTCTACACAGCGAAAAATATTTCAAAAATCCAAAAAAATCTATACATCCCAAAATTGTAATAAACCAACATTTCCTCACGAATGCTCTTCTACAATTGTTCCATTCATTCACATTTCATTCCAATTCTCGGTTTACAACTACGCATCGCACTTATAATTCATCTACATTCCACATATTGGTTTGTTTCACAACTTTTGGTGAACTTATGATTGTCTTGTTGTCACATTTTGTGAGTCAATAGTCTCTACTATAGTTTCTCCTTACTTGGTGAATTAAGAATGTTTATGATCCTAAAGATTCATGCACTACTACACACTTAACAACTTGTGAAGACCCCATGACATTATCTGTTGACACTCACCAATATCTTCTCCATAATCACTTTCATTCCCTTCACCACGCCACTAGTGATTCTAAACCCCTTGGGAAAATGAGAGAGATGAATATCGTGTCAAAAATAAATCCAAAAAATCAAAAGCAAAGTCAAAAAAGAATAGAAAAATAAATATTAATAAATATTTCTCAAAGGTCTTTCTAGTATCTCTACCAGGGGTATGGACACCTAGGTGACTAGCAATAAAACAATGTTGCGACTAGAATCAAATGTATCTCTATCAGGGCTATAGATGTATGGTGATGTGTGAAGCAATGCATGAATTACAATTTATTTTCATTTCATCTATTACCAATCACATGTTTCACTCACACCTACACATTGGATTGTGTTTTCACACACCACCTAATGGGTCTTCTCTTCAAACAAAAATTAACTTTGGTGCACACAAGATTTCAACAGACATAAGGCTAGTATGTCTCATTGTGATGGTTAGACCTTGTTCAAGCTCATGTTTAGCTCACTTTTGTCTCATGTCTCGTGAATTGTAGCTCATCGCATGCTCACCTAAAAATATTGTTTTAGACCATCGCAATCTCATCCACCACCAATTATTGCACTTTTTATTACAACCATGTCACTTTCATACTTACATTCCCCTCATTTGGAATGAACATCCATGGGCATTCAATGCCTTTTGAACACTTTTTCATAACCACAAATTTTCATATCATTTAGTTTGCAATCATTTCTTATCACATTAGGTTGGGAAACATTTCTCGACACTCTCTAACTTGCATTCATTAATGTGCATATCAATCATCACATGTCACCTACACATAGTTTGGGAGACACTATCCCTACTTTCACTCATCATTCCTTCACCAATGTTCATTTTCTATCATTTATCAATTGCCACTTTTCAACTTGCATTATGTTGGCATGACAACATGCAACTCTAAAAATTGTCACTGAAGCAAATAACACATCAAACCATTCTCACAAAATCCTATGACACTTAAATATCACCTAATTTAGTCATTTGAATAAATAGTCTCGACTATAGAAATTAGCCTATTGATCCCTTCATAGACTCCAATAGAAGTGGCTTGTTGATTGTGTCTCTAGGTTCTTGTCTATCGTTTTAACAATCTAATTTGGCAACTATGACATTCATTGTCATAGGGTTGGATGAACCTCATCTTGTATTCATTTTTTTGTTACATCTTGCATGTTACAACATGTAGCCCAAAAAGGGGTAAAATGCAGATACTAGAAAATACACCTTGCACATAAGGTCTCTTAATGCAAAAATACCAAAAACAATATATAACATAATAACCTCAAAAAATCAAATGATCTCAAAAAAGCAACTAAAAAATATAACACCTCACCAAAAGGTGCTAAAAGACACCTCATCACTCATTTACTAACCCTCACTTACTCACATTTAATTTTTTCCATCCCACCTACCCATTTGCATGCCCAATGCACTATGAAAACTTATCATCTCACCAATCTATGCAAATTGCACACATATCCATCCCAATATTCTATGCACTCAAAAATATTAAACACCACTCACCCCATCATTTCCTCTTCTTGACTCTCATCATTCTTGTCTCCCTTGACTCTTGATGCACTAGAGACCATACTTGAGTTTTTGCTTTTTTGTTTGTATATTTTGGTATTGCGGGTTTGGATAGGCGAAGGAAAATCAAAAATATTCGTGAAACTCGCAACATCATTTTTGGAGATATTTCAACGTAGGTGTCGGGCCAGCACCCATGACTAGCCTATAACCTCCATGTAATTTTTGGAGAATCACGGTCACGACTAGTTTGTGACTTATTCAAGTATACCATTCATTTTTATGCATTGTTTTTTCATTTTTCTATAATAAAACATATTTTATATCCTTAAATGGTTAAGTATTTGATGAAGTAGGTCCCCAAACCACCAAAAATAAGTAACATTTTTGAAGTGTTTTAATATAGGATTTAGATTCAAATCAAGAAGTTTACCCACTTTATTTATTGAAATAACCCACAATTGTCCTTGTCATTTTGAATGGTAATGTAAGATAATTTATTTAAATAGCATTGATTTGGATATTTCATATCTACTAACACATCTTGCATGTGATCTAAATCTAGTTGTATATTATTAGTTCTCTTGTGGTCACCAAAATGTATGTTAGATTTGAATCACCACCACGGTCACCAAAATGTAAGACTAGATTTGGATCACTGCAAGATATGTTAGTTGATATGAAATCTCCAAATCAATGTTACTTCAATAAATGGGCTTACATTGGCATTAAAAATGAGGACAATCATGTGTTTTTTTAATAAATAAAGTGGTTAAATTTCATGATATGAATCTAAAACTTACATTAAAAACTTAGAAAATGTTAGTTGTTTTTATGGTTAGGGTACCTACCTCGGTTATATTCTTAACCATTTAAGGAGATAAAATACATTTTATTGTAGAAAAATGATAAAACAATGCATAAAAATGAATGGTATACCTGACTCATTCATAAACTAGTCACGATGTGATTAACCGAAAATCGCATGGAAGTTTGCCATTGCAGAAAGCGACTAACATCTATGGTGAAATATCACCCAAACAATGAAGTCACAAGTTACACCAATCTTTTTTGATCTTCCTTCACCTCTCCAAAACCTACAATACCAAAATATTTAAGCGAAGAAACAAACTCAAGTATGGGCTCTAGTGCATCAAAAGTCAAGGGAGACAAGAATGATGAGATTCAAGAAGAGGAAATAATGAAGGTGAGTGGTGTTTTATATTTTTGAGTGCACGTAAGATTGAGATTTATATAAGTTGGCGTGCCTCACTCGGCGTGAGTTTCAAAATATATAAAAAGACAACTATGAAAACAAAGTCTAGTCGATAAAGGGCAAAAATAATGGTATCATTTTTTTGTTATTAAAATTTGAAGTATAATAATCGAAGGGCGGTTTAGCATGACAAGGTACCTAGGACGATGAAGCAACACCAAACCACATTCGCAAACAATAATTTTGGAATGAAAGTTATCACGTCATGACGACCACATTGCAAACACAACTATGGCCGAAGAGTCGGCGTAACGCCACTTTCACGGTTTGGTATAGTTTTATGATGAATTCTAATAATAATAAGCGTCGGCGATAGTTATATCATGACGTCGATAAGTGTTGAAATAACCATTAGCTATTCGCGACCATGCACATGATAATATAGCGATTTATTTGAATTTCTACCAATTAATTAAATTTTGACCCATTTTAAAAATTATTCTAAAGAAAATTAAATAAGACATTAGCTAAGTCCACGTGAGATAAAATAACGATCATGGCTCCTAATGTGGAGAGTTAATTAATCCATTTAATTAAAAAAATATATCACCAAAATTAAGTCCCTTCCCCAAAATTTCATGTTAATTTAAAGTCCCCTAATAAATATCAACTATAGGACTTAAATCATTTTCACATTAAAACACATAATAATACAATTATTTTAAAAAATCAACCTTATTCACACAAGTAAAAACCTAATTAAATCAGGGACCTAGATTTGACCTAATCTCCACCGCCAGATATGTTAACCCTAAAACTCAAATGTGAGGATATATTTTTACCTTAGCCTTATTATTTCATTTCTTCTCTTATTTTCATTCGGGTGTTTTTCTCTATTTTTTTTGCAAGGAGAATGGAGGGAAGGAAGAGCCAGGGCAAGAATGGAAGGAGGGTTTCAACACATCTATCAATTGTTTGTATATTTGACTCTTTTCTATGTGCACACTGATTAAAAATTTTTAACAAGGGTTTTATTCTGATTTTCTACTTCTCCCAAGTTGATCTAATGCATATGTGGCTTTCATTGGCCATTTTATCTAGATTTATTTTTATTATGATTTTTGTAAATGCTAAGATTGTAAGCTTGAAAAATATGGTTACTTACATATTTAAGAGTAAGTTGTGTGTATATGTTAGATAAAAATTAGAGATATGTAGGCCGCATTTGTTATGGCCCCAAAGGGGTGGCAATAGGGCAACAAAACAAGACACTTGACCTTTTGTAATGGCAAGGAGGGTTTCAATGAAGTGGACCTATGGCCAAATGGAGGGAGTGAGGCAAGGCCACGTTTGGGCCGTGGCCAATAAGTATGGTGGTTGTGTGGGGGACTAGTGGGATAGCCATCCCACGCCCCCTATATATATATATATATTTTCTTATAAAATCAGTACCATCCCTTCCCAAACGGAGTTCGACCATGAAGATTTCATTAAAAAAATTAAAGGAAATTTTCTTCCTTACATATTAATATACTTAACTTTTATTTTTTATAACACACACACACACAATATATATATATAGAAGTAGTATTTAACAAAAGATGATTTATTTCATACATACAAGGAAAATAACCGCTTAGTTTTTATAAGAGATATAATGGAAAATTCATATTTTCAACCCAAAATATAATGCAATACATAAGAAATTTCTACCATTGAATTGCAAGGATGTAAATACTATAACTTTTATATTTAAATAACAACCCTTACCATTCAAGCAAACAAAAAAACAAAACGGAACTTGAATTGCTACCATTTCCTTTCCATTTGCACAAAGTAACAACAGTAAATATGGAGTTCCTAAACCCAACAAACCCATTAACTTAAAATCCCATTATGGGTAAGATAAGGTGCACAATTTCCAGATTTCAACCAAGAGAGAGGAGGATAAATTTCATTTCATAACATTCAAACATTATTTTATTCCTAAGTTGAATTACCCATTTCTAAATAAGGATACTAAAAAGGAAAACAAAAGGAGATATTTTTAACCAACTTTAAGTAATCTTTTACATTTTGCAACAACATTTCCACCAATGGTTTTAACTATTCAAAATATAGGTCATAACAACTACAACAAATTATATTGTTCTTTACATAATGAAAAGAATAACTTTAAAATGCAAGAATTACAAGCCCTCCTCACAAGAGGAGACAACATGCCCAATTTTCCAATGAAATGTAACTCCATACACATAACAAAAACCTGCAACTTTTACAACTTTTTAAAGACCATTCTTCAAGCTCCATTCCATCCAAAAGTAGCTTCAAAACCCATGAGAAACCAACATGTTTACCTCCCAACCTATAGGAATCATTACATACCTTAAGGTGGACCAAAAGGACATGCTAGCCTCCCTCCAAGCCCATGGGAAAGAGGGAGGGGCATGCCTCAAACCAAAAATAGAAAATGGTCACAAAAAACACACCCAAGGATACAATACTTAGAATTACACCCCAAAAAAATGCAACATAACCAACCAAAAACTAGAGAAGCACCAAACTTCTCAATGAGGGAAGAGGGGATAAGATATCCCATGAATTTCCAAATTTAGAACCAAATTAAACATAGTAAGCCACCATCTCCTTATCTCTCCATGAGATATCAAAATCCTCTCCTTATCTCTCCATAAATTCTCCCCTTATCCCTCCATGCCCTTCAAACCAAATGAAGGGGTGAACCAAATTTCCCTCAAGATTTTCCATCAAGCATGAGGGTGAGTAAAAGGGGATTCTTCCTCTTCCCACACATACCCAAAATCCATTCCATGCAAGGTTGGATGGGAAAAAAAAAAAAGAAAAATAATTTAAACAACCAATTTCAATCCACACAACACAATTTTAACCATTTAAAAAAGAAAAAATTTGAGGTAAGATCCTACCTCAAGATTAAGCAAGTGTTCCAATCCAAGCTTCCACAATCCACTTCCTTCTCCTTGCAAGCTCCCAAAAGTAAACCCAAAATCAAGAAAAATGAAGCAAGTAACCCCAATCCCATCCACAAGAGGGGATGATATAGAAAAAGAGCAACTCAAAGAACCAAATGGGAGGGTGACAAGTGTCACCCTCCACCTATGCTTCAACCAATCCAAAAATCTCCAAATATTTGCACCCAAAAACCTAAAATTAAAAGATAAAAAGGAAAATATCCATGCAATCATGGAGGATCCCCACATCCCAACACCATTCACATACTCAAGAAAATTTCATAAAAGATGAGGGAGAAAAAGGGGGAAATGGGAAAATGGGCTCAATTTTCCTTGGAAAGAGCCCACCCACCCCTAGGTATAGGGCCTAGGGGATCTTTCCAAGGAAAATTTAGTCCATAACTTGCCTTATACACCTCCTAAATGTCACCTTTTTCCCAAATCCGAGTTTGGGGAAAATATGGCATTTAGGAGAGGTAGTTGGGCTCACCTAATCCATGATTAGGTGTCCCAAATCCCCCATTAGGAAGAACAAAGCAAGACATAAACCCAAATTTGCATAAATCCAAGGGGTTAGAGTTAAACACAAGATCAAAGCTAATAGAAAAGAGGATTAGAATTATTAATAACAATGCCATAGAAAAGGGGGTTAGCAAAACCAAATAAGTAAGAAGGTAATGATAATACAACATCACAAGGGGGGTAATAATCCACAACAATAACCAAGGTCAAGTAAAGTGACCCATAGAAAAAATAAACTAGGAAGGAAACTTTGGCCCTTAGGGCCCATTGTGTTGGTTTGAGACATCCCCCCCTGAGTCCCACATTTCTCATGGTGAAACTTGTCATCTACACACTCAAGTTAAACATTATACCTGCCCAATAATAGCTAGCAAATATGACAACAATATAACAATATCTCAATGATAATCCACACATGATCAAAAACTAGCTAGTGAATAATCAAACTATGATCAATCATTAGTGTAACAAGAGGGAAAACATGATAATGCATCTACGAAAAATATATATATATATACCATCATGTGAGATCTCATAATCTAGTCATAACATCACATCGATACCATAAGATAATCAAGCATATTGGCATCATATGTACATCCCTGTCATGAAATGAGTTAGCATCCAATATCGACATATAATTATCCATGTAATGTAACAACATCATCATCAAAATGAAAGATATATGATAGTCAATGTCTCAATCAAAATAATATGATGCTACAATGAGTCAACATGGTCCAAAATGGGAATCAAAATAGGTGGGCACTACATCCCCTCCCCTAGGAATTGATTCCTCTAGAAGTCACTAAAAGAGGTAAGGATATCGAGGCCCTCAATGGTGTCACATCCTCCCAAGTATCCATAGTCTCATCATACTTGTCCCACTAGACTCTAACTTGGTCTAGGTCACACCCCCGAAGGGCCAACCTCTTATGCTCTAGAATATGCATGGGCTCCAAATTCCACTGTCCTTGGCCTCCACCTGCAAGGCCGACCAATCCAAAACATGAGCTATATCAGTACATACTTTTCGCAATATGAGACATGAAACACATCATGTGCACGGGATAGGCGTGGCGGACAAAGCTAAGCGATAGGAAACTAGACCAATAATCTCCAAAATCTCGAAAGGTCCCACAAAATGAGGGATAACTTAGAGCCCTTTCCATAATGGATTGGACTCTTGTGTGGATGCACCCTGAGAAATACATTATCACCTATAAGGAAGTGATGGTAAACCTCTTCGTATCAACATATGCCTTTTGGCATGCACACATGCCTACTCTAAATGTTGTCGGATGAGAACAACCTGTTACTCCATATCCTGAAGATACGTGGGACCCAAAACAATCCTATCATCTAATTGTCCCATCTCAACGGTGTCCTAAAAGGTCTCCCATATAAATCCTGATAAGGCACCATGTCGATGGAGTGTGAAAATTATTATTATATGCAAACTCAACCAAATATCAGATAATGCTCCCACTTTGTCTGTTGATCCATCACATACATCTAAAGCATGTCCTCTAACACTTGGTTCACCCTCTCTGTCTACCCATCTATCTGAGGGTGGTATGCTGAACTAAAATTAATCTGAGTCCCCAAATGACTGATTGAAATGAAGTCCAAAACTCAGAAGTATAAACAGACCCATGATCACAAATGATCATCCTAGGAATACCATGCAACCTCACTACATCATCCATAAACACATGTGCAAATGAAAACTACATTATAAGAGACCTTCATTGGAGAGAAGCAAACAACCTTGGTCAACTTATCCACCATCACCATGATGGCGTCATGATGAAACAATGAAGTGGGAATACCAACAATAAAATCCATGGACACCACGTCCCACTTCCACTCTATGGAATATCATGAGGGTAAAGAAGGCATGGGGTGAGAATGCTCTTAACCTTCACCCTATGGCACTCAAGACAGTGGGATACATAATTTAATATCACGGCGTAACCCAACCAAAATTATAGTTGTCTCAAGTCCACATGCATCTTCTTAACCCCAGGATGAGCTACATATGGGGCTTGATGTGCCTCTAAAAGAATAAATCAGTGAAAATCACCCAGTCTAGACACATAGATGCATCTCTAAAACCGAAGTAGACCATCTGAATCCAAGGTGCAACCTACATACTTTCCCATTAAGGGCCCCTTGTGACTCAACCATCCGCTCGACACCCTCATAAAATTTATCTATGAAGGAAGTTTTAAAGTATCATTCCCTAAGATCTGATCAAAGGTCAAGGAATAAATCTCATGTCGCCACCTACTCAAAGCATCAATGATGACAATTCTCCTTCCCTTGATGTACTGGATATCCATGTCATACTCACAGAGGAACTCCATCCAACACCATTATTTGGTGTTGAGGTTGGGATGAGAGAAGATATGTTGAAGGCTCAAATGGTCATGTCCTCAAAAAATGGTCTTCCCAAAAGAAAGTGCCTCCAATGAACCAAAAGCATGAACCACTACTGCAAGCTCAAGATCATGAGTGGGGTAGTTAAGTTCATAGTCCTTGAGCTTGTGAGACTCAAAATCAATGACGTGATGCTCCTGCATGAGCACCACTCCAAGTCCCTCTATAGATAGCATCTGTGCAAACCACAAAGTTGGCCAAAGGTTCAAGAACTATAAAAATGGGTGCATTTGTCAATCACTCTTTGAGAAACTGAAAGGCCTGCTCGCACTTCTTTGACCAACAAAACTTCTTCCCTTTGCACTAAAGGGAAGTGATAGGATTGACAATCCTAGAAAAATCCTAAACAAAAATGGTGTAATAACCACTAACCCCATAAAACTCCTAACCTCAATCACTATGGTGGGGTTGGCCAATCAATAATAACATAATATTTGAGGGATCTACTGAGATACCCTGCTGTGATAATGTGCCCCAAATATTGTATCTTGGTCTGAAAGAAAGAACACTTCTCCAAATTCCCAAACAATTGGTGCTCCCTCAAAACCTGTAATACCTATCTCAAGTGCTCTTGGTGCTCCTCTATTGAGTGAGAATAAATCAAAAAATTTCATAAAACACAATGAAAAATTTTCCAAGAAGGTCCTGAAAACCCCATTCATGAGGCTCATAAACACTGCAAGTGCATTTTCAAAACGAAAGGAACCACTATGAACTTGTAATGCCCATATCGAGTCCAAAAAGTTGTCTTATGTATATCTATCTCTATGATATGCATCGATGGTAACCCTAACTTCAAATCTATCTTGGAGAACACTTGGCTCCCCTCATTTGATCAAACAAATCATCAATATGGGGCAAAGGATAAATGTTCTTCACTTTGTTACCTTCATTCAATTATTTGAATTAAACACACAAATGAAGGGATCCTTCTTCTTCACAAAAATCACGAGTGCCCCAAGGAGACACACTAGGTCAGACAAGGCCCTTCTCTAATAACTTCCTCTAATGGAATCTTGAGCTCATGGAGCTCAAGGGTAGTCATCTTATGTACAGAAGCATGGGACACGGGTGTTGAACCCGAATAAGATCAATAGAAAATCCACCTCATGACACGATGGCATACCCAAAAGCTCCCTAGGAAAAACATCAACAAACTCTCTCAAGATAGGGTGCTCATCTAATGGGGGAAACTCTAGAATCTCCTCAGATCTATCACTGATCATGATAACAAACATATGACATCCTTTTTGCACATGCTTCACTTGAGATGTATAATGGAGATCATATGCAAGGACATGGGTCTCTAAACCCCAGATATAACTACAGAACTACCAATATATCATCACACACTCTATGAACTTGTTTCTGTAGTCAACTTTGGCCTGATGAGAATCAAGCCAATCCATACCAAGAACAACCTCATAAGATCCCAATGGAAAATATAGAGGTCTAAGGTAGTGGAGAATACCCTAGGTCAAGTATATAACTCTCCACATGAGTCTACAAAGTTTGGCCCCAAGTGGCCAACTCTACCTACCACCTATCTTCCTACCTAGAAGCCACCAAACCACACCTATCCACTAAAGAGGGTGATATAAAGGAGTCAGAAGTTCTGAATCAAATAATATAGTAATAGGTGTACCTCTAATCATACTTGTCATCTCAATGACCGTGGCTTGTTGTTCCTAATGGTTCTCTCTGTTGCATTATAGATGTGATGAGCATGCCCTACATCTCCAACTTTCTTCTCAAAAATTGGTGCCTTTTGCCTTTCGGAAAAATATGGTCTTTGGGAAAAAGCATGCATAATGATCATGGGCCCCACAAATAAAACAACTTGGTGCATCCTTGTGTGAATGAGAGTCCTCCATGTGCTCTAGTGTGAACCGATCATGTGGGTCCACTTTGGTGGATTACCGATGAGAACAAGAGCCGATTTGGATGGCTGACTAGCCTCCTATCTCTACCCAAAATGTGGCCATTACGACCTCTACCTCTCTGACTATCCTGGCCTGGCCTAGTCCTCTCTGTACTATTGAGGATCCTATTATTGAGAGGGTTGTTATGGGTGTGGAGGAGGTCGTGAAGCTAACTGAAATGGTCTGAACCCTCCTCTCGGGGGTGGGGTGGAGCCACATGATCTCTGATCCTGAAATGAGTAAACTCGCTCTACAACTTTCCCTAGTTCCTATCCCGAGACTCATGTGTTCTGGTCTTATTCTCCTCTGCTAGGTAGGCCTTCTCCACCGCCTTCTCCAAGGTCGGGGAGAAAAATCCTAATACTCTCTACAGTCTCGTATTCAGAGCCCTCGATGAACATATTTACCTATAACTTCTCATCCTGGAGATAGTCCACATAGTGTAGAAGATCCAAAATCTACACTCATATTGAGCTATTGCCTCAGACCCTTGTCAAAGATCGTGAAACTCATCGATTCTCTTTTGAATGAAATTCTCTGACATATATCGATCCTAGAAAGGTTTCTCAAATAACTCATAGGTGACCATCTCTCGGTCAAATGGAGCTTCCGCTCCTCATTCCTTCACTAGATGTCTGCTATGTCATTGTGGAGGAGGTGTATGATGAGGTGAGCCTTGACATTGATCTCATAAGGATGCAAGACAAAGAAACTATCTAAACTTAGGAATCATGCCTTTGCCCCAAAACCATCTATCATGCCTCCATACGTGGGTGGATGAAGTCGAAGAAGGTCATGAATGGCACCATTTGTTACTTTCCCATGAGGGTGTGTCTCAAACCACTCTTGAATCAGAAATTGAGGGGTGAGACCTCTTTCGCCGAGACGTAAGCTTAACTGAATGGTTGTGTCCTATGTTGTGATGAAATATGTACATGAGTGGTAGAATGTGAACCCTCATCTGGGTGTCTCACTATCATGTTGACTGGCCTTTACCTCTGGCTCAAGCTATGTGGGAAGTCGATCTTGAAGGACCCCCATCATCTGATGAAGTGTGTCTAAGATTTGCGGCCCAAAATCAGCCCTAGGTGTCTCTGGAGGTGGTTTCCCATGACCCCAAGTCCCTACACCTCATCTACCCACTACCTGTCATCCGCACAAGAGGGAAAATGGTACATTAGACATTTTGTGGAAACAATTTAAATAAAGTAGTTTTAACTAAATTAAACTACCAAAAGTTAACAATAAATCCCTAAGTGTATGGTGTTGAAACCTGCTCGATACCAAGATGTCATGCCTCACTCAACATGAGTTCCAAAATTGATAAAAAGACAATTGCAAAACCAAATTCCAGTCAATAAAGGCAATAATAATGGTATAATTTTTTGTTATTAAAAGTGTAAGTATAATAATCTTAAGGGAAGTTTAGGATGACAAGGTCGCTAGAATGGTGAAGAGGCACCAAACCGCATTCGTGAATAGTCATGTCAAAATAAAATTTATCACATCATGGAACCACGTCGCATGCAAAATCGCTATAGCCGAGAAGAGTCTATGTAATTCCACTTTAAGGTTTGGTATAGTTTTACGATGAATGCTAATAATAACGTCGATGATAGTTATATCGTGACGACGATAAGTGTTGAAATAGCCATTAGAGATTTAGGATTGCACTCGGGATAATATAGCAAGGTTTATTTGAATTTCTACTAATTAATTAAATTTTGACCCATTTAAAAAATTATTCAAAGAAAATTAAATAATATGTTTGCTAAAGTCCACGGATAAAATCATGATCATGGTTCTCAAGGTGGAGGGTTAATTAATCCATTTAATTAATAAATTTTTATCACACAACTTAAGTCCCTTCCCCAAATTTTCATTTTAATTTAAAGTCCCCTAATAAAGATCAACTATAGGGCTTAAGTCATTTTCACATTAAAACACATAGTAATACAATTATTTAAAAAAACAACCTTATTCACCCAAGTAAAAATCTAATTAAATCAAGGCCCTAGATTTGATCTAATCTCCACTATCATATATGTTAACCCTAAAACTCCAATGTGAGGATATATTTTTACCTTAGCCTTATTCTTTCATTTTTTTCTTATTTTCATAAAATTTAGTCCATAACTTACCTTATACACCTCCTAAATATCACCTATTTCCCAAATCCGAGTTTGGGAAAATATATCATTTAGGAGAGGTAGTTTAGCTCACCTAATCCATGATTAGGTGTCCCAAATCCACCATAAGGAAGAAAAAAGCAAGACATAAACCCAAGTTTGCATAATTCTAAGAGGTTAGAGTTAAACATGAGATCAAAGCTAATAGAAAAGAGGATTAGCATTATTAATTGCAATGCCAAAGAAAATGGGGTTATCAAAATCAAATATGTAAGAAGTGATAATACAACATCACAAGGGGTGATAATAATCCACAACAATAACCAAGGTCAAGTAAAGTGACCCATAACAAAAATAAACTAGGAAGGAAACTTTGGCCCTTAGGGCCCAATGTTTTGGTTCAAGACGCCCCCAATCGAGTCCCATGTTTCTCACATGGTGAAACTTGTCATCTACACACTCAAGTTAAACATTATACCTACCCAATAATAACTAGCAAATACGACAACAATATAATAATATCTCAATGATAATTTGTACATGATCAACAACTAGCTAATGAATAATCCAACTATGATCCATCATTAGTGTAACAAGAGGTGAACATGATAATGCATCTAGGATAAATATATATACCATCATGCGAGATCTCATAATCTATTCATAACATCACATTGATACCATAAGATAATCAAGCATATTGGCATCATATGCCTGTACATCCTTGTCATAAAATGATTTAGCATTCAATATCGACATATAATTATCCATGTAATGTAACAACATCATCATCAAAATGAAAGATATATGATATTCAATGCCTTAATAAAAATAGTATGATGTTACAATAAGTCAACATGATCCGAAATGGGAATCAAAATAGGTGGGCACTACATAAATGGAATGTGCATATATTGATGAGATGATAAGGGTCCATAATACATTAGGCATGCAAATGGGTAGGTGTGATGGACAAAATTAAATGTGAGAGGGTGATGGTTAACAAATGAGTGATGAGGTGTATTTTATCATCTTTTGGTGGAGTTTTATATTTTTAGTTATTTTTTTGATATTATTTGATTTTTGGGATTATTAAGTTTTATAATGTTTTTGGTATTTTAGAACTAGGAGAACTTATGTGCAAGATGTGTTTTTAGTGTTTAAAGTTTTGCGTAAGTATTGATGTCAATTCCTTACGAAATGTAAACATATATGTTTTGTGATGTTTTATTTCTTTCATTTTCATCTGTCCATTATCTCTTTGAACTATTGGATTTTTAACCTGAAACAAATGTAATACTTACATTTACATCATCATTTGTTCAACCCAATATTACCTAAGAATGGAATTGAACTACTCTCATGGCGTGTTCCAAAAATAATAATGTGTTTAATGTATTTTGGATCCATTGAATTTGTAGTGTAATATGTCGTATTGACCCCTCACTAAAGAAAATATGTTGAAATTCATCAATTATGTATCAATTTGTTACAAAAATTGATACTAAATGTATGGATCTCTCTTCTTTAACAACCATGGTGTTATTTGTATAAGAATCCTTTACAAATATTCAAATGGCCTTTGGTATGTTCTCAAGTATTTTTATTTATTATTGTGTTGGGGATGATTCGGGAGGCCTTATGTTTTGATTTTCAATAAATATAGAAGGGATTCTTGCACTTGGTGTTTTCTCTAATCATATTCCATTATAATGGTGTTATTATTAATATTTTCCTAAATATTCTATTGAAATTCTTAACACTTATTTTCTCCATTTTCTATTATCTTATGATATTATAAAATGGTTTTCCTACTGTCTTGATAAATAAGATGTGTAACGATGTCTAGTCGATGGTAAAGTAGTCAAATCATAATCAAGCAACATCCATAATATAACACTTGTTTTTATTTATAATATAGGAAAATTTAGTGACATGTCAAGGAAAAAGAAGGGACCATTATAAATATGAATCAATCAATAAACATTAAACAGATATTAGATGAAGATCTTCCTTTGTAACTAGAATAGAAAGATTGAACTCTATATGTAAAAGATCGTGAATGTAAGAGTATCTACTATTAGGAATTCTATGGTTTAGTGCTTCTCATATGGTTTTATGTTTATGCTTTGTAATTTGTAAAATTTAGTGGTAAAAGTTAATAAGGATAAATATGGGTGGTTAGTAAGTTAGAATAATAAAACAATAGTATTGTTTTATTATTATTGTTATTGTTGGTTTGTTGAAACCATTCGGGAGTGTTGGAACAATTTTTTTATGTAGATTTTTATTGTTCCACTCCTATTTAATGGAGTCTTTGTAACAGGGATGGTTGTATAACATATTTCAGTAATATAATATTCTTGTGTGGAGTTTTATTCGTGTTAAATATTTGTATATTATCTGTGTTTATAAAATCTTTAATGGTGTTTTGATAGCTCAATATAGAGCTTAGATTTCATCTACTTAGTATACCATTTCATCAAATAAGTGATAAAAATATGTATATACATGATTAAGTAAATTCCATTTGAAATCCTATAAAAAAATTCTAAAAATGGATTAGTCTTCTAGATCTATAAGCTTATAAATTGATCAATGCACAATATCCATAAATATCATATTTAATTGTAAATATATTGAATTTCATGAAAATTGAGTTTCATCGAGGGCATATCACCCATTTCATAGAAATTGATAAATATCGCTTTGACATTATGGGGTGTATAATATCCCTAGTGTGGCAAGGTCTCATGTCAAGAAAGAACTTGATAATGAAAATTAACTCTCATAAGAGTATGAAATGACCCTTATTACCTAGACTCTTGACCATGGAATAATTTGAGCCATCCTTAAATGACTCTAGACTTTTCCTTAGGGGTGATGACACACTACATGTACTTTGATTCGTTTTATAAATTCTTGATGTTAAGTTATTAAGCTACCTTGTAAAATCAAGGAGGCGTGGCCTAGATAATGTTAAATGAAGCAATTAATTGTGGCGTTGATTGGTATTTTACTATAAATGGTGATTGGTTATTACATATACAATATAACTTATTATTATATGTGAGGTCTTATGCACCTTGTATGATTATTATGCACATACGGACATAAATTTGGCAATTTATCCTTTGATAATGACATGTTTGGCTTTGTTTCTATACTTGACTTGCGTGTACATCCTAAGTTTGATCAACATATTCTTCTCTCTTTCATGTGACATTCTTAACTACACACACCATTTTTTCATTCACTCGTTTAATTTTTATTTATCCAAATAATTACTTTACGCCTAGGCATCTATCCCAGAATCTTGCTTGAAAATCATGAATCGCATATTTGAAATTGTATAGTGTGGTACCAAGACATACTATAGTATGAGTTTAACTATATGGTCTCATCTTACACTCTCCAATGGACCTTTTCTAAATGTGGTATATTTTTTTGGTTCCTTTGTTATCCACAAGTTGGCCTTAATATAGCAACTAGCCTACGAAATCTTATATAAACAAGTATAATGCACTTGAAAACTAAATTGTAATTCTCAATAGCACCTATTGAAAATTACATGTCAAAAGTACTAAAGATTCTCCTAAATCTTCTTTAAAAATTAGCACATATATTAGAGCAACCACTACTGAAGTCGATGGACTTGAACCAGTTCAAGAGTATATCTTCCTTAATTACCAAGCCTCCAAAGGTCTTGGAGCTAGGTCATAAAAATAGAAATTCAAAAAACCATTACCAAAATATTTAAGGGAAAAAGGGAATTGGGTTAGCATTTGAACCACATTACTAGGTTAATAATTTCCTTGTTGATAGTGGCTTGAGTCTCAAGACTTATACCATTTATTACCTTCATAGGTTGGACCTATCCATAGATGATCTCACACCATCCAATAAGTATATTCATGTATTCAATAACATACCTTGTAAGGTGCTTGGGAAAATCACATTACAAATCACCGTGGGTAAGAAAATTGTTGCTCATGTATGTCAAGTTATGCCTCATGATCCTAATTACACTATCCTCTTATGACAACATTGGATACATGTCATGTGTATTGACCAATTCACCCTTCATGATACAAAGTTCACTAGCTCATTTCCCCTCTTTGAGACTCCTTGTACTTGTAATTTATCAATTCTACCTATAATTGAGCATACATATGATACATATTCTATTGATGGTTTCAAGTGTAATGATGATGCTTACAACAATACTACTATTATTAGACAAAATTATACTAATATATCTATTCTATGTGATCATGTGATGAATTTTGGCAATAAGTTTGTATATTCTTATGAAATAGAAAATAACACGTTTATGGAAATAAAAATGAATCGATTTTAAATCATCTTGTTATGGACAATGTTACAACTAAGTGCACACTTAAACATGATAAATATACTTATGATACTTATATTATACAAGATAATGTGTACACTACCTATATTGAATATGTTTTTATATGATGATAGAACATGCTACAAACATTTAAAATGATGCACTTGCTTCTCATATTCCTATTAGGAATGATTTGTGTGTTACTATTGATGATGTGTCTCTTGATACTACATGTGGTGCTAGACCCTTGGTTTATGATGTCATATCCTTTCCTACCTGTAGTGTTTCTATTGAGTAATTTTCCTCTATTTTGAATACACCTACTATTGTTACATCTATTGTGTGTATATATTTTGTAGTAGCCCATACCTCCTTGTATCATGTTACAATTCATATCGCCTCTACTCTGCTTATGTACAGGCATGCATTCGTTTCTAAAACTTATAATGTTTCTATATGAAAATTGTTGTTAAAGGATATCTTTGTTTCTCTCCCTCTTCCTAATATTGATACAAGAAAAACTCATGGAACTGAGTGTTTTTCACAAATCTTATAGCCTTGGCTTCATTTTTTACTATTTTTTATTCATGCACTTGTTGCTGATAATCGCTTCAACCATTGTTATTATTGACACTAATAATTTTATTTTTCCATTCTAGTTATTGGTGATTTGTATGTTTCTCTTGCTAATACACTTGTTCTTATTCCATGCACAACCAAGCCTTTTGTTCACATATTGTTATTGTATTATGATGCACATAAAATATGCCTAGATCCTAAGTTTACATCATATTATCTTATTCCTAGAGTGCATAGCACACATTTACAACCCAAACCTCTTATATCTATAGGGTTCTCTCCTTACCCTCTTAACACTTCCATAGGGTAGCTATTATTTTTCCTTACTTATATAAATATTAAAAAAATATAAAAAAAATTCAAATAATCACATAAAACAAAAGCATTCAAATATTTGCAAAAACACAAAAGTATGACCTGCATGTGATTTGTTTTTCTTCTCTTTACTTTACATATGTTGTTTGTCATACAACTTGATAGATAACATATTTTCTATATAATGTTTGCAAACATGCATTCATGAGGTATGTTGAGCTTTATGCAAGAAATGCACATATCGATACACGATGAGAAGTGTTGATCTTGAACATTCCCATTGGATCTTGATCTTTTGGGGTCATCTCCTACACTATTCAGGTTCTTTTGTTTTGATACACATACTTTCATTTCCTCATTATGCTCAATATTTTATATTGTGTATATGATATCTTTTTTATAATAATATGGCTAACATGTATGACTTATGTTGCACTAGCTTATCTTTATGTATGTACCTTATGGATACTATTTTCTATCACATTCACTTGTTTAATTTATTGCTTCTATATATGCATTCTATGTCATTTGCTATATATTTTTTGCCACATGTTGTGTCCCTTATCTGTGGATTTGATATCATATTGTGTATTCTTATGTATGTGACACTCTTTTGTGCCATGTTTGAAACCTCTTGGGCCTTTTGTATTACTAGCATATGCAACATTGCTTATGTACTTATTTTCTAGATTACTTGTATACTTATTTCCCTCTACACTTATTTACTATTATACATGATTGCTTTTGTGTTTATTACATTTTTTCTTATTGTTTTTTATATGTGTGTGTGTCATGGTTTCCACCATGGGCACCCTTTGTATGAATAATATCTCAATGGTGGCCACAAAGATAGCCCTCCATATGATCCATTGTACATTATCGAAATTTTTGACATGGGTACACATCATTTCTTTTGAATCAAGGGATATCTTTACATATCATGTGCACCTCAAAAGACGGGGCATTCAATG
Source organism: Taxus wallichiana var. yunnanensis (assembly GCA_018340775.1). Taxonomy (NCBI): domain Eukaryota; kingdom Viridiplantae; phylum Streptophyta; class Pinopsida; order Cupressales; family Taxaceae; genus Taxus; species Taxus wallichiana. The sequence continues at coordinate 427,842,345 of CM031239.1, forward strand.
GCTTATATCACACACATATTTGATGATACAAATATAATTTAGGAATTATATACAAATTTATACATGGAACATATCCTCATAAAAATTTGTAATCACATTGCTCCTTTCCCAACTCTTCCATGAACATGTTCATCCATATCATCTATTTTCTAGCCTTTGTAGCTACAACATACTCGCCCTCAGTATATACAAAGCCACAACCTTTTGCAATCTTGAAATCTAGCTAACTTTCGTCCCACCATGTCAAAATACATTCAAGAGTGCTCCTTTTACCATCCAGATCTCTAGCCATATTTGAATCAACATAGCCACATAAAGAAATATCTCGAACCTCCATAGCATAATTACATGCTAGATGTCCCTCTCAAATACCTGAGTATCCATTGGACTACTTTCCAATGCTCTTTACCTAGATTGTCCATAAATCTACTCACAACTCCCATGCTCGTTGCTGTGTAATTTGCAGTCTGCACAAACCATAGCATACATGAGACTCCCAACTGTTGAAGCATATGGTACTCATTTCATGTATTTGACCTCCTCATGTGATGAAGGAAACTGATCTTTTCTCAATTTGAAGTGTCCTACCATAGGTGTACTTACAAGTTTTGAATCTTGCATATTAAACCTTTCCAACACCTTATTGATATAAGCCTCCTGAGACAAATACAATTTCTTGTTCTTCCTGTCTCTGTGTATTTGCATGCCAAGGATTATTTTGCAACTCCTAAATCCTTCATTGCAAATGTGTGAGCTAGATTTCCTTAAGCTCACCAATTTCTTGCATATTAGATCCGTAATAAGAATATCATCCACATATAGTAAAAAAATAATATAGCTCCCATTTTTAAGCTTGAAATAAACACAATGGTCGATTCACATCTCAAATAACCATGCTCATGCATGAAACTATCAAACCTTATGTACCATTTTCTTGGAGCTTGTTTGAGCCCATATAGACTCTTTTTCAACATGTACACTAATTTCTCCTTACCCTTGACTTCATACCCAAGTGGTTCTTTGAATATAAATCTCTTCATCCAAATTGCCATGAAGGAAAGTCATCTTCACATCTAGTTGTTCTAAATGTAAATCATCTACTACAACTAAACTCAATACAATATGAATAGAATTCATCTTTACAACTGAAGAAAATATTTCACTAAAGTCAATACCTTCTTTCTGTGCAAATCCCTATACTACAAGCCTTGCCTTGTACCTTTTCTGTCCACCCTCTTCTTCCTTGATCATGTAAACCCACTTGTTATTCAATGTCCTCTTACCCATTGGCAACTTAACTAAATCTCAAGTCTAGTTTTGTTCCAAGGATTCCATCTCCTCATCCATGTCATGCTCCCACTGATCATGAGTCTCATCTTGCATTGCTTCTTCAAAAAAATGTGGTTCACCATTATCAGTCAATAATAAATAAGATAGGGAATGTATAATTTTTTTGGAGGTTTACTTACCCTTTGTGACCTTCTCATAGAAGTTTGGGGTATCGGAGGTTCATTCTGGACCTCTTGGACATTTGTTTCTAATTTTGATAGTGACCAATGCCGGTCACCTATAACCGATGCCGGTTCCACTAACCGATGTCAGTTTGTCTCTCCTGTAACCAATACTGGTTTAGCTTACCGATGTCGCTTAGGGATCAACCAACACCAATTACTTTGTAACCTTGTAGGTATGAATTTTGAATCCGAGAGTTCATTTTCATACACAAACTTCTCAACCAATTCCAAATTTTGATCCTTGTACATTATCTTTTCATTCCATTCAATGTCACAACTCCTAATAATTTTACAATTCTCTAAATCCCAAAATGGAATCAAATCACGGATCCATAACCAATGAAAGTGCATCTCTTGGATTTTGCATCCAACTTTTTTCTATTTTCCTTATCAATATGCACAAAAGCTTCTAAACCAAAAACTTTAAGAAAAGAAAGATCTACCTCCTGCCGGTCTATGCTTCCTCTGGTATTCCTCCATCTATTGAACTTGAAGGCCCGTTGTTAATCAAATAAACCATTGTATCAACCGCTAAAGGCAATCTATAATGTATCCTCATACTTCTAGCACGTTCCATGATTGCATGTTCATTATTTATGCAACACTATTCTATTTTGGTGTTCTTGGAATCGTCCTTTCTCTACATATTCCATTCATTGAACAACAATCATTGAAATCCTTGCTATAGTATTCACCACCATTGTCAAATCTAAATCACTTTAACTTTGAATTTGATTCATTCTCAACAAGGGCTTTCCATCTTTTAAAAGGATCAAAAACATGAGATTTATGTTTAATACAATAAACACATACCTTTCTTGTAGCATCATCAATGAAAATAACATAATATTGGGATCCTCCATGAGAAGCTACATGGGCTAGTCCCCAGAGATCCGAGTGTACAAGCTCTAATTTCTGTTCCTTCTTAGTTGCCCCAACTTTGAGAAATCTCACTCTCTTTTGCTTTCCAAAGAAACAATGCTCACGAAATCAAGATCTAAATCTTTCAAATCTTATAACTTACCCTTATTCCGTAAGATTTGCATTCCTTTTTACTCATATGGACCAACCGATTATGCCACATGCATGCATCTTAATCTAAAGTAGATAACACAGAAAAAGAATCAGTAACACAAGTAGATAAATATAACATTCCTACCTTCTTGCATCTTGCCACAATAAAGGCACCCTTGGTGACTTTCCAAGAGTCTATTGTGAATGTAACCATACAACCAACTTCACCTAGTTGCCTTGCAGAAATAAGATTCCTCTTGAGGCTTGGCACATGTCTCACATCTTTCAATACCCATGTATTTCCATTCTACAATTTTATATTAACTTCCCCTTTACCATTAATATACTGCAAGGTTCATCATCACCCAAATAAACATGCCCGAAATTGCCCTAGACATAATTTCTAAAATAACCCTTATTAGGGATTGCATGGAAAGAAGCTCGTGAATCTAAAACCCATTATTCTATTATATTATCTAAAGAAATAATAAGAGCATCTTACATTACCTCTTCTGTAATATTTTCCTCTTTACCTTTGCTTGGATGTTGGTTCTCTTTATCCTTTGACCAACAATATTTCTTTGCATGTCCTTTCTTTCCACAATTCCAACAGGCAATTCCCTTACCTTTGGATTTAGACCTGTCATTCATTAACTTTGATTTCCCATTATTCTTACTCTTAGATCTCTCCTTCTTCCTACCTCTGCTTTCTACATTCAAAGCATTCCTAGATGATGATCCCTTTGTACTTTTCTTGTGAATTTCTTTATTTAAGATTATACTAGCCACATCATCAAACTTCAAAATATTATTAGCAAATGTTGTATTAATAATAGTAATTACCAAGTTATCCCAACTATCAAGAAAAACATAAGAATAAAAGTGCTTTCACTTCATCAAACGGAATATCAACCGATTTTAACCGATTTACAATAGATCGAAATCATTCAAATGACTAGATGCAGATCCACCTTCATGCATCTTAGAACTAAATAGTTTCTTCATCAAATAAACTTTATTTTAAGCACTAATTTTTTCATATAAAGTAGCAAGATATTTCATTAACTCTACGTAGATGTTGCTCCTGTAATATTAGAAGCCACTGATGCTATTAGGATCAATCTTATAGATCCCAAATCCTTTCTATCAATAATATTCCATTCTTCATCATTCATCTTCGTAGGTCTAGGCTTTTCATCCAACGGTAAGTATAAATCTATTTGATACAGATAATCCTCAATCTACATCTTCCATAATTGATAATTTTGGTCGTCAAACTTCTCTACCTTGTATTTGTTTTCTTCTTTCATTGTTGTAGCTCCCACTCAATCAGAAAACCCTCTGTGAGTAAATATGTCAACACATAAAACCCTCAAACAAAGCTCTGATACCAGTTGTTGGGGTTAGCACAAGGTTGTATAGATAATATATCAGATCTAAGCATACATGCAATAAAAGCAGATATTCTACCAGAAGAAATATACAAAACAAGAGATATAAATCAACACCAGATTTAATGTGGTTCACCCAGTGTGGGCTACATCCACCAAGAAACAAGTCAATCTATTATCCAAAGCTTTCAGAAGATATACAATGAATATTTATAATCTTCCACACCTCTCACGATGTACAATACTTTCTTTCTCTCAAGCTTCTCCTTCTTCTCCAAGAATTCTCTCTCTCACAATTATTTTCACAATAATCATTAACTTCTACAATCCTTACTTCTAAACCCTAGCTTTCATGCTTATATAGGCATATACAAACTTAGGGCACTTAGCCATGCAATTACAATCAATAGATCTGATTTAATGCTAAAATTAGATCTAATTCCCGTGAGTTAAATAAAACACTCACGCATAGGTAACCGATGTCGGTTCCTTCTTTCTTAACCGATGTTGGTCATAGGTGACCGATGTCGGTCCCTTCATAACCAATGTTAGTTACTATGTTTTCCAGCAAGTTTAATATAGCATACTAAACTGAAGTAATTGAGCTTCATAACTCAACATTATATACGGAGTTATACATGGAACATATCCTCGTGAATAGATTTTTATGTAGAACATATATAGGTTTGGCACAAGTACATAACCATCTAACAAGGATGAAATCATGGTATCTTTATGGTCCAAGATGGAAATTTCCATCTTGGGTGTAGATTTAAAGGAAATTTTAGAATATATTAGATGTTCATAGATGGATACTTGTTTCGGCACATATTCAAGGACAAGTGACACAATTCAGGAAGATTAAACTAAATTACAATATAAAATATAGGGGGTGTGATTACTTCATTCCTTATTAACTAAATGATTCGAGATACATTTTTAAATAATTTGGTGTGGGGCATGTGCATTTTTATCTTCATTTTCATATATCTCAATAATTACAACACATGGTGGGGGAATGAGATATACTTTATGACCTTATAATTTTTTGTTATTTTACACTTTAGCCTAGATCCTTCTACAACCGTGTGTTCCGTGGGGTGAGAATATATCAAAGTGGATACTTTTTTATTGTTATTCCTTCCTCAATTTTTTATAAGAAGATATCATAGTCGATAAATACTCTATAGGTTGATCTTCCCTCTTTTTGAGGTTATTTGGGATAAAATTCATATGGTACCTCTCATCTTGGTGTTGAATCAAGAATATTGAATTCCTCTCCTACTTTGTATTATCCTTAAAAAAAATTAGGGACTAATCATTGTTAATCCTTTAACAAATCAACATATCATAATCTCTAAGAACAATTAATGTGGGAGCTCATCCTTTAGAAAAGTTAATAGGTGTGTTACTTCCACGCTTAGTCTCTTTTTACTTTACCATTGATCCAAAAATGGATCGAAAATCCCAATTTTATGTATTCTCTGTATTTAATAATTTCTCTATAGATTCTCAGTCTATTATTTCTTTAGGAGGTGGTCTATTTAGGTTGGGGATGATCTAAACACCTTTGAATGATAATTTAGACCATAATTATTATTTTCAGAAATTCTACAGTGTGATTACACAACCACCACGGCAGATTACACAAGCATCGGTCTGCGTTCAATGAAGGTCCTATGCAAGATGATTCCAAATTTTGGGATCTCAAAATTTACAAATGTTTGAGCTTCCAAATCGATTTGTTTTTCCTTTCCACACGTCCTTGGGTAGAGAGGCTATAAATGTAAGTTCAATTCATCATTCTAGCAAGTGATTTTGAGTGTATTCTAGTGTGAGTAAACTGGAGAAGTTGATTATTTCTTGTTTTGTACATTGAGAGTGAGTTCTTCATTGTTGAGAAGTTATGAGAAAGTAAAAAAAATTATAATGAGTGTGAATCCTTCTTGAAGGCCAATTATTGGCAGCACTTTGTATTTTTAGAGATTTACATATTTGAAAGGAAGCAAATTTGCTTACAAACTGGATTTTTCACACATTAGGTTTTTCCAGGACAAATCTTGTCTCATTTTCCTCTCTTTTCTCAATTTTGAAGTATATTAGTGTTTAATTCTTGTACATTATATTGGTAACAAAGAACTTAATAAATCTTTCATTCATTTTCAAAAGCACAGGATATGTTTATCGTTAGAATTAAGTAGTTTACATATGAGATTGGTATCGAAACGGTTGAGATTTTAGTTTTTGTGTGGTTAACTTGTGTTGAGATTGTTGTTAGATTCCCCTCACTTGAAAGGGAAAATAAAGTGGTGAAGGTATCATTATTTATTTTCAAGTAGATATTTCCACTAGAAAGTGGAAGTAAGGAATCGAGAGATGGCCTGTAGAGAAGATACAAATGATAGTGGAGAAGAATGTTTCTACTAGTTGAAGGAAAATATGGAAAGTATGTCCATGGATGTGGGAAGTATTTCCTTGTCCATACGGAAATTAGAGTCAATCATGGGATTACTCATGGAGATATTTTGTGTTAAAATGAGACACGGGAAGCCCATGAAGAAGATACTCATGAATATGAATAAGAACATCCTCATGCCATTCCTACACCTCTACCTTTCAAAGCGAGAATCCAAGATAGATATTTAACATTATGATGGAGACGTGAATGTTGAGAATCTAGACCATTGGATAGCCCAAGTGGAGGTATATTTCACTTTGCATCAAATTAATGAGAGTCAAGCATATTTCCTTTTCTTGATTAAAACTAACTAATCGGGTTTCAAATTGGTTTGAAAGTTATGTTCATTCATTGGTTGTTAATAAGCTTCATCGATTACTAAGTCGGATGATTTTAAAAATCTAATCAAAAATTATTTTTATCTTATTTGTTACGAGGAAGCTAGGTCCATGTGTTGGTAGTATCTCGGGCAGAAACAAGGCCATAATGTGTAGGAGTAAACCAGTGAGTCCGCAAGAAAGCTATCCATATGGGAAAAGATGTAGTAGACTCGGGACTTGTTTATGAAGTATATTGGTGGAATCCATAACCACTTGAGGATACCAGTCCTCTTGGCCAAGCCGGCAAAGGTAGATGAGACTTGTACGCAAGCTCACTACTTGGAGATGGAAAAGAAGAAGAGTTCATCTACCTCTCAACATTTTGAACAAACAAGGTGACATTAAGCAAAAGGGTAAAGGAAAAGGAAAGGGTAATAAAAATGCTACTTCTATTTCTAAAAAGGATACTAAAGTTCATTGTGGGAATTGTGATGTTGACACTCATTCGAGGAAAAATGTTGGAAGCTCCACCTGGAATTACATCCCTTTAAGAACAAGAAAAATAAGAAGAATGCCATGGCTTCCCTCTAGGGAGAGGAAGTGTTTTGCAGCAAAGAGGTGGATGAGACTATGCGTTATATCTCCATCCATGCAGAGAAGTATGTTTGGGTAGTAATAGTTTTGTTCAAGAAAAGAAACTAACTAAGCTCTTTCCTTTAAAAATTCAAGTGAAGAAAAATAAGGTGGGTGCTCTTTTTATACATGTTCTCAAGCTAATTTTATTAGTAAAGAGTTAGTGGATAGGCTAAAGTTGGAAACTTACAATCACCCAAGTTTGTATTCTTTAGGTTGGGTAAAGAAAGGTGTAGACATCAAGGTTACTAAGCAATGTAAGATTACTTTTGGTATTGATAAAAAGTTTATTGATGAAGTTATTGTGGATGTTGTTCCCCTTGATGTGTGTGGTGTAGTATTTGGCAACCCATATTTATATATCAGGGATGTTATCTTCATGAGGAGAGCTAACCAATACTGCTTGGTGAAGGATGGTAAGAGCTACATCATTTTATCCTATTTAAGAGATTTGAAAATCTCTTTGGTAAGTGTCATTGAATCCCGAAGCTTATTAATGCTAGTGGTAAATTTGCATTCCTTCTTTTGAGATATATGCTATAGGATGAGATTGTTACATCTAAAACCACTTGTAGCATGTTTTCTAACAAAGAGTAGACACGAGATAAAAAAATTGGTTTAGCAATTTAGAAAGGTATTTCAAGAACCTATAGGGATAACCCTAGTCAGCGAAATTGAGCACGAGATCCATTTTCTACCTAATAGTCCTTCTTCGAACTTGGGATTATATAGGCAATCTTTGAAATATGCCAATCGAGTAAAACAAGAGTTGTAGTCTTCGATCAAAATTTTTATAATCCATCCTAGTAATTTTCCATGTGGTTCTCTTATTGTTTTAGTACCAAATAAAGATGATTCATGGAGAATGTTTGTTTATTATAGAGCTTTAAATAAAATAACCATCAAGAATAGGCACCTTATTCCTCGCATTGATGATTTATTAAATCGGTTATAGCATGTTGAATATTATACTAAGCTTGATTTGAAGTCTAGGTATCATCAAGTGTGGATAAAGGAAGAGGACATCTGGAAAACAATGTTCAAGACTAGGAAGGGGTTATATGAATGGTTGGTATTACCATTCAAAGGGCTATGTAATGCACCAACTATCTTCATGAGATTGATGAATGAGGTAATGAGGTCATTTATTAATTCCTTTGTTATTGTGTACTTAGATTAAATTTTTGTTTTTAGCAAAACATTCAAGGAGCATATTGACCATTTGTGTCAAGTTTTGCATGTTAAGAAGAACCACTTGTGTTGAATGAAAATAAGTGCGAGTTTACACAGCAGATCGCTTGTCTTTTTGGGACATGTGGTTGGATATGGTGTAATGCCCCGTTCCTCGTTCTTCCTTTTCTTCGTCGACGAACGGGTTGCTAAGCGTTACGTTGTTGTGCTCCTGCCGATCCTTGTTGGCTTCACTTTTTTTTCGATTATCTGGTTAAAGGAAAAATCTAGCTCTCGCTTCTTCGAGCTTGCCGGGTTGTCGCCACTAGTATGATTAATAACTAATATTATTATTGTTAGCCGTGAAATAAAAAAATAATGTTTATAATAATATCATAATTTATATTGTCGATTTGCGAGCGTTGGGTTTTGGCATCAAAATTTTATCAGATATTATTAAGGATTACCTTAAGCTATGTTTTCATTATGTTTTGACTTCGTTTTAGGATTTTATTTTTATTTATTTTTTTAAAGTTCAAACAAATAAACAAATAAATAAATAAATAAAATAAAAGACTTAAAATTTAACACTAATAAAAAAAAAGGAAAAGCCCGTGATTTCCTTGTTTGGGGCGGTTTAGGGCAAAGGGGACTCTTTTGTGTTTTTGTTTTTGTCTTTTGCTGAGGGAGAGAGAGAGCCGCCGCCATGGAGGGAGGGGGGATAGCTCCAACCTGATGTGGTTGCCTTATCAGCGCTCTCTTGCGACCTGTGGCAGCATCCTCCCATCCTACATCCAATAAAAATGACCCCCACCCTTTTTACAGTGTTTGACAGATGAAAATGAGACAATGCTGCTCTAGAAATGCGCAGGCTTCTACAGAGATCCATTTGCTTGGGTCACAGTTTTTACACAGATCCATGTGCTTAAAGGCATTTTTTTGTTTTGTTTTGTTGTGCAAATAAATCCAACGTCAAATGTCATCCCATGGAGTGCCATGGTTATTGCAGGCCGTGCCAAAGATCCTCCCAAGCTTGTGTAAAATAAAAAAACACGCTTTGTATTCCTATGTGGATAAAAGGAAAAGGGGTTTTGTCAGATGTTGTGGTTGCAAATGCTCTGATGGACGCATATGAGGCTATGCCATTTCAGGCCTCCAACCCAATCAGTTACATTTACCAACGTACCTCCAACTCAACTGTGCAAAATAAGAGCTTTGAAACTGGGTGCAGACATCCGCCAAAGCATTATGGAGAAGGGATTTTTGTATGTTTTAGTTGCAAGTGCCCTAATAGATACATATGCAAAATGTGGAAGCATGTAAACTGTTTGACAATGCCTGAAAGAAATGTGCTTTATGGACTGCAATGATTGCAGGATGTGCAAAAAAATGAGTTTTTGAAAAGGCCTTGGAAACTTTCAAGAAAATGCAATTGGTACGTGTAAAGCTAGACTCCACAACCTTTTTCCCACATCCTCCCAACCTCTATCAAAATGGGAGCTTTAGAGCAGGCCTCGGACAACCGTCAAAGCATAATGGTAGAGGATTTTAGTTGCAAGTGCGCTAGTAGACAAGTATGCAAATTGCGGAAGCATACACAAGGCAGTCAACTATTTGACAGAATGCCTCAAAGAAATGCGGTCTCATGGAATGCCATGATGGCAGCCTATGCACAAAATCGATTTGTTAAAAAGGTGTTTGGACTGTTTGATAGAATGCCTTCAAAAATCATGGTCTCATGGTTGCAAGATTTGAGGCTATGCACAAAAGGAGGAAGATCTCATTCTATCCAAACAACAACAATAAGAAACCATTTGATCATGCTCAACAAGTGGTGGGTCGAATTCAAAAGGTAGGAGAAATGTGATCAGAGTAGTAGAATGGTTTCAAATCTGTAGTTACAGATTTTATGATAGATGTGTATGTAAAATGGTGGAGCTGTGCATGCTCGTGATTTGGTTGACGATGTGCCCAAGCAAGATACTGAACCGAATCCCACAGTTTTGACCGACTTCATTCTCCAGGCATGGTTCATCTTCCCTTACCTCTCATAATTCTCGTGTTTTAGTTCTCTTTTACAAATTAATAGAATCTTAAAATATTGGATTTTTAATACAGTTAAATGTTTATATCAACTCATTGCAAAAACAATGAAAGGTCGTGTTGTAACTCACAAAATCAAAATAACTCTTCTGCATTAAACCACGAACTCCCACCCTCATTCTGAGGTGATGTAGAAAACTTCCTACCCAACTAGATTGCTACAACATTGTCTTATCGACCAGACGAAATTGACTTTCCAGTAATAATGTTGACCTTCTCCCTATTTAAATAGTTAATTTTTGCATTTTTCAGAGACTCATTAAGTACCCTTGAACTCTGAAAACAAGATGTTAGGCTTCATTCATGTACCTTGTTATGTGAGGAATCACTTGGACCATTGGATTGACCCCGAACGAACATTTGTGATCTTTTTGACGCTCTTATAGGAGCCTTGTTACACTGGTTTACAGCAGTAGAAAGCTGTCAAATCTAGAAAGTTGGCTTTCGTTTTGAACCACCATTTGAAACCTGGATAGAGAAATTATTTCCCGTCTTCGCAAACCTCTTATGTTTATACTAGACAATTGCATGGAACATTCAGCTTAGGGAAAAGCACTCTTCTGGATAGTTTGGCAAATCCATTTTGTAGGCCTTCGGCCGCAGTTTGACGAGGTCAAACTGGACCAATTTCGACTTGTTGCTCCAAAAAACTTGTCACCGTTTGAAAATGGTTTTCTAGTTCTCAGTCCCGTTGACTCTAATGGATTCTCCTCGTATAGGGGAACTTGTAGGAAGTGTCTCGTTGCGTGCTCATCCATCGAACATCAGTTATGGACACAGTTTCTGAGCCCTCGAGCTAAATTTTATTCATTTGCAACTGGATCAACTACGACCGGTGGCCCCGGAGAGAACTAGCCGCCAAACGCAAACCGTTCGTTTCTTCCCAATTCCATCAGTTGCTTTGAATTCTTGGTATATCTGGGGATATGTAGAAAGTTAATCGTGGTGTACGTCATCATCGAGAAGATAAATTTTAGAAGCGGTTTCTTAGCCTCCGAGCCCATTTTGAATGTTTTGTAGCTAGTAAGAAAATGTAAAAATAGGAAGTTGTGGGACCCTCGTCGGGTTGCCAAATCACCGTAGATACTTTGGACACATGTAAATAACTGTTTAAAACTCTATAGTGGAACTTGTTGTGTGATATAGAACTTTTGATAAATGGTGTTTTCTCTCTCTTCCCTTCTCCTTCTCTCTCCTGGGTTACAAAATGAAGTGAAATGAAATGCATTGAATACATGTCTCTAAAATTTTTCTCTCACTTGCAAATTTTAATTATTATTATATGTAAATGGGAAAACTTAAAATGATAATTATGTTTGATTAGGGTGGATGCCATGCCAGTGATTTATCGTTGATATCTTGCTCACGTGGTTTTTACAGGATGAAAGAATGATGATGTAACGGCGTGGTGTAATGCATTAATTATCATTGTAATCTATATAGTTCATTTTTAAATGAATAAATGTATAATATAGTATCATGTTACAGAAGGTTATATTTGATAATTGTTGATATGCGTGAAATGCTAGTTTCAAGGACATCTAGGAAATGTGCATTTAATCTTAGGTTCAATTTTGATTAATAGTACACATGGTAAAAAGGGCTTGTTATTTATGTAAGGTAAATGAAATTGAAGTAATACCTTGTAGTGCTTATTTAGTGTTCAATAAATGATTAATGTATCATCTTGTGCATTCATACTTGCAAATGAAATAAAAAGAATTAAATCGAAACACACTACCCTTGTGCAACATCGGGACATAACTTGTTTTTCATGTGCATTACTCCTTCCCGTAGAAAACATTGAAAACCGTAGGATGAACTTAATCTTTTCTCTCGATGGAACGTCCTAATTTAGGAAAATCAAAGCTCAAGAATGGGCTTATCGTCTTAGCAGGTATGTTTAGAGATAATGTCTTAAACCCGTCTCGATAGAGTGACGATCAAATTTTTTTTTCTTGGAGTATGAAGAGCTAACCCCTCCTTCATATCCTAGATGACTACCTTGTTTTCTGTAGATTGATTTAAAATTAATTTTCTTCATCGAATGAGATCCCCGATTGGATTCATACAACATGGAAGGAGGTTGTGACTTAGTTGCTCTAGGTCTTAATCTCTTATTAATGAACCCCTTAGCTCTGCTCAGCTAAATGTGCTACCTTGGTTCCTATCAACATAACACCTTGGTCCTTTCTGGAAGGCGGTTTAGCATAAATTTGTTCTCTCACTTAAAACTCATGTATAGTTGAGGGGTAGACCCTTAGGTGAAGTTGGAATTAATTTAATCCTCAGTTGATTTGGATGTTAACTTGGGTTCGTGTGAAGCTTCAAGTCTTCAAATCTTATATGTCTTCAAGAGGTTAGACAAACATTCCGTAACTCCTTTTACAAGACAATGCTAATAATAAGACCATAATGAGATGTAGAAAATAAAGCATATAAGAGTATAAACGAGATTCGAGGTTCAAAATAATGCCACTCTTGGAGACCTTATATCTCAATTAAATATATTCTATTGTTTCAAAGAATATGAATTGCCTTGGTGTGATCAACCTTCGAGAAAACAAAATGCATGTATAAATCAAAAGGGAATTCCACAAGTCACTAAATTAGAATAACTATGGTAGGGATATAACTGTTCCATGATCAAAGAATGTTTTCGGTAAAAAGCTATCTTGCGTTTTAAATCTCCGTTAAATCCTAATATCACTATATGGGCACCAAGCCACCTTCACATGGGTTGTAAGAGTAAAAAGGTAGACATTGAATATATGTTCGAGAAGAAGATTCTTAACATAAGAACAAGATAATTAAGTATTTTATGCGCATTTGAACTAAGCCAAATAAGTATGCAAGTTATGGAAACTTTTGTAAAGAATAAGAAACCAACTTAAAAGGGGTAAACAATAATTTAACCATAGTATAAACTTAAGAATATGTGGGTGGAAAAATGAGAAATTTATCCTTGCTCAATAATGTACTTGGAATGTTAATCGTAACTAAAATACAATTAAGAAATGATGTGTTGTGAGTTCACCATTCCTTGAGTCTTCCTTTTTTTGGTTGGGGCATTGCTAGTAACCATTCATTGGGAAAAGTGTGGCATCGATATGCCTATGTTGTTTTCATGTGTCTATGTGATTCGATGGATTAGGTGATTGTCATATGTGAGTCGAGTTTCTGTACTTGGAGCCCATGTTGTGTTGTGTGTAGTGAGCAATGTAAGTCAAAAAAATAAAATTTATCCTGGTATTTTACTGTTGACATTGTGTGTGTAAAATGTGGACACTATAGATGGAGAGTTAAGGATTGATCCGGAAAAAATAGAGGCCATTCATAATTTTCCCACACCATCCATTTTGACCGAGACTAGGATCTTTGTTGGTGTACTTGGTACTTGAGAAATTTCATTAAGAACTTTTCATCCATAGTAGCGCTACTACATTTAGTAATAGCGAGGGATAAGACTTTTGATTGGGGTATGAAGCAACATATTTCTTTCAATTCATTTAAATATAAGATTAGTCATGCTCCAATTTTGGCATTACCTAACTTGTAGCTACCATTTGAGGTGGAAACCAATGCCAGTGACTATGTTATAGGGGTTGTCCTTCTTTAGGGGGTAGGCTCGTATGTTATCACTATGAATTGTTTCACAGTGCAATTCGAATTATTGTATACATGACAAATAATTGTATGCTCTTGTTCAAGAAGTCAAGAAATGGAAACATTATTTGATGGGTAAGTAAATTATTATTCACATGGATCATCAACCTCTCTAATATCCGCAAGCTCAAAATAAAATTCAACAAGGCTAGACACTATAAATGTATGGATTTTTACAGCAATTTAATTCAATTATAAAATATAAGAAATGTGTGACTAACAAGTTAGCTCATATGTTAACTAGTCAGTTATGGGCACATTAACTCTTCTTGATCCTCTTTTGTGTGAAGCATATCAGGATGGTTATGAGCAGGATCTGGATTTTACAAATATTTTTCAACAAAAACCTTTAAGAGAGGAATTTACACCTAGAGGAGAATACTATTTCAGGATGGTTTTCTCTACAAAAATGAGAAACTTTGTGTGACTAGGGGGAAGAGTGTAGTTGATGAGAGAAGTATGCTTTTCCAACATAGCTGGTCACTTTGGTGTGAAAAATACTATAGCACACTTACAGATGTATGTTTATTGGCCTAACATGCAAGAAGAAGTTGTTAAATTCACCAGGAGTTTTGTTTTATGTAGTGCAAGAAAGCCTGCTGATAGGAAGTTGGGGTTATATATGCCGTTTCTAGTTCCCTCCCAACCACATAAGAGTATTTCCATGGATTTAATGGGTAGTTTACCTACCTCCAAAAAAGGTCATGATTATATTTTTGTGATAGTATCCCAATTTAGCAATGTTTGTATTCTAATTCCTTGCGGTGATACCATCAAGACCAGTGATGCAGCTGATTTATTCTTTGTTAATGTGTGGGTTCACTTTGGTTTACCTAATTTTATTGTGTCAGATAGGGACTCATGATTCGTAAGAAAGTTTTGGTCTAATTTGTGGGAGAAGATGGATACAAAGCTGAAGAGGTCTACCACCTTTCATCCATAGATAGATGGGAAAACAGAGGTGGTGAACCATACCTTGGTCCAACTCTTGAGAGGGTACAATAGGAAACATCTGAGGACTTAGGATGAGAACTTGGTGTATATCCAACATTCTTATAATATGACAAAGGCATGCTTTGACTAGTAAAACTCCTTTGGAAACATGTTTTGGTTATTTTCCTAAGATTTATTTTGATGTTGTTTTGAGACTACCATACGAGAGATGATGGGAAAATGGAGTGGAGGACCACAAAGTTGAGAATTTCATTGAGAATATTCATCGAGATACACCTTCGTGTACAAGAGAGGCCTTACAAATTCACAAGTCGAGAACAAAGCATGACATGATCAACATAGGAGTGAGCATTCCTTCCTTGTTGGAGACAAGGTATGGTTGTACTTGAGTAGGGATATGCTACAAGGAAAAGATAATAAAATCAATCCTCTTCAATATGGACCATTTGAGATTCTGGAACAAGTGGGTAAGAATACATTTCGCTTGGACTTGCCTCCTTATATGAGGATTTACTCAGTTGGGAATGTTGAAAATTTACATCTCTTTAAGCCATCCATGTTGGATGAATAAGAAGAGGCAATATTTATTTTGTCTATTCAGAATATTGCTCCAGAAAGTTCACCATCATTGGAGGAAGAAATGGTCTTGCATTGGAAAGAGAGGACAACACAAAGAGGAGTGCATGACAGGTGGTTGATTGGGTTAAAAGGCAAATTGCCTACTAAGGCCAAGTGGTATTCTAGAGAGGATGTGGGGAAGAAATTTTCTCACCTCATCAGTCCTTGAGTCTTACTGGGACTTAAAAGCCTCAAATTAGGGAGGTATTATAAAAATAGATCTAAAAATCCCAATTCTATGTATTCTCCATATTTAATACTTGCTCTATAGATTCTCATTCTATTCTTTCTTCAGGAGATGGTCTAATCAGATTGGGGGTGATATGGAAACCTTCGAATGATAATTTAGACCATAATTGTTTTATTCGAGTGATTCTGGTGTGATTCTTACGCAACCTCCACGGAAGTTACGTTATCACCTTTCTTCTTAGAACATAAGTTAAGAAATTGTCTTGGTCCGTTGTTCGGTGGCGGTCTTGTGTGAGACGATTCCAGAATTTGGGATCTCAATAGTTGCAAATTTTTGAGCTTCCAAATTGATTTATTTCACCTTTCCATTCATCCTTGGGCAAAGGAGTTATAAATACAAGTTCAATTATTCATTCTAGCAAGTGATTTGAGTAAATTCTAGTGTGAGTAAAGAGGAGAAGTTGGAGTTCTTTCTTGTTTTGTTCATTGAGAGTGAGTTATTCATTGTTTAGAAGTTGTGAGAAAGTAAATACAATTAGAAGGAGTTTGAATCCTTCTTGAATGCCAATTGTTGGCAGTACTTTGTATTTTGGAGATTTACATAATGGAAGGGAAGCAAAGTTTCTTACCCACTGGAGTTTTCCCACATTGGGTTTCTCTATGATAAATCTTATCCACTTTTCCTCTCTTTTCTCAATTTTTCAATATAGTAGTGTTTAATTCTTACACATTATATTGGTAACAAATAACTTAGTAAATATTTCATTCACTTTCACAAGCACGAGATCTATTTATTGTTAGAATTGAGCAATTTATGGATCAACCATGAAAAATCTAGTTTTTTAAAATTACAAATAACTATTTAGATTTGAGTAATAAGTCAATTTTTAAGGACATTAAATACACTTCATGTTATTGTTAGGAACCCATGTCCTACCCTTATACTTGCATTATTAATGTATAAGTTGTTATAGATGCATATGTTTTGTAAGTCGTCCCTTGAGCATATTTGAATTATTCCACATATATCGGAAGTAGTAGTTGTTAGAATAGAATTAGTATATAAGTAAGTGTTGATTTACAATGAATGCATCCATGAATATTATTGTATTGAGCTTGCTCAAAGGAGGTTTCCCCCTCGAAGTGACCTGCAATATAAAAGTTATTTGAGTTATTTTCCACAGTTCATATCATTGTTCATTTATTTTTGAGTTCATAAATTTTTGCAAAAGGATCCTCACATCTGGCATCAAAGAAATTTCTTGGCCTTGCGGGTATATTTTAGAGGAATTTTTTTTTATCAAGGATTTCTAGGAGTTGCGTCATTTACATAAATATTTTCTTTTCATCTTTGATTTTTACATATTCATTACGAAGGTCGGATAAGGGTAAATACCCATCTACATAACTGTGGGAAGTACTTGGGCATAAGCCCTAAAACGCATTGTGAGGAGTACCATAAGAACCCTAAAGTAGTTGGCCCATTAAGAGGACCTACCAAGTAAAAAAAAGGAAAATGTCCAGTCCGATTGACTAGTTTCCACCGTGAGGTAAACCAAGAGTTATGTGTGGTAACAACCCAATATCGATTGATTAAGGGGTAAGTCTATGACTATAAATTTGCTAGTTTTCCATGACGGTTCCAAAATTTCCCCTATATTTATCAATCTTAACCAAGAGGTTCCAAAAAAATAGTAAAGTTCCCTTTACCCCTTTTGATTTAGCTCATGTTAAAATTTTCCATTACTAACCATGTCTTAAAACACGTTTTCTTATCCCTTGCAAAACAAATTTGGTTATGTTAGCCACCCATGCAAACACAAATATCATGGAGGAAGAAATCACAACATTGAAGTCCTAAGTCACTAAGTTAACCGATATGATGTGTGGACTGGTCCAACAAAATAGTATTTTCCTTAACAAATTGTAGAAAGAGTCTTCTTCAAAAAATAGCTTCTCTTCTCCCAACACATCCCATAAACTCAAGATGGACTTTCCAAGGTTCAAGGATATAAATCCTATAAGATGGATATATTGAGTTGATAAATTCTTCATCTTTCACAATACTTATTATATAGATTGAATCACAATTGCTTCCTTCTACTTGGAACAAGAAGTAATTCAATGATATTGTTAGTATCTCATAGCGAATGATGAACAAAATTTAAAAACCTTTGCATCCTTACTTCTAGGCAGGTTTTTTCCCTCCGAATTCGATGACTTTATAAGATCTCTCATCAAAATCCACCAGACTAGTATTGTTTTTTATTATCATATTGAATTTGAGAAACTGGCTAATCACACTAAAGGGTTATCTAGATGACTTTTACATGAGTTGTTTTGTTAGTGGCCTCAAAGAACCACTCTACTTGAAGGTGAAAATGTTTCATCCCAAAAATATTATGGAAAGCTTATGCTGGCTAAGTCGGAAAAATATAAACTCTATGCGCAATGTTGACCTCCCAATTTCCCACCTACAAAGAACATAGTGAACCGGTGAACAACCACAATCATCTTCTTGAGGAAAATATGTGGGCTCATAAGGAGATTTGATTATATTATAATTGTGATGACAAATGGGTTAAAGCTCATAGGTTTGTCATACAAAATCTCTACTTTCTCAATTTGGAATCATCACCATAGAAGGACAAAGCAAGCCTGAGCTCTAGGAATTCTAGGATTCTCAAGAGGAACAAAGCCCCTTAGAGGAATTCGTGGCTCAAAATATTCAACCCAAGATCTCTCTACATGCACTAGTAGGTGTTATCACCCCTCAAACCATGAAGGTCGAGGGGCTCTTTAAAAATATCCCTCTCACAATCCTCGTTGACTTTGGAAGCTAGTGTGAATTTTAGTGGAAAATCTTCATTGATTCACAAATATTTGGGTTTTGAAATTTAGATTTGACTAATTTTGAGGTGTTAGGTCGGTTGTTATTTTTCCTAAATGTTTTTGGGTACAAGTTAATTTTTTAGGTTGATTCACCTAGAATTTACAGTAATAGATAATTTTTTTATATTCAAATTGCCTTTACGATGTGCACAATAGATAAATTTGCTATTGGTCGAAAACATTATGCTACTCGGTGATAGTTGTTATCGATCGACAACATTTCCTTTCAATTTGTGTCATTCATTGAGATTTCAAATGTCATTTTTCAAAATTTTCCAAGTAATATATGTGGTTTTTAGGGGTCTTAAAATTTGCCATGCTTACAAAGACTCACAATTTCATCGATCCTCCCATTGTTAAGTATGAAAATTTATTTGTACACCCTTGTTCTAGCTTTGAAGTCATGATTTTTAATATGGGAACATTCTCATGTAAAGGGAAGTTTTGTAATATACGCATCACGCTGGGGATTACACTCTTCACTCATATATATTTTCCCTGCCCTTAGGAGGATGTGATGTGGTTTAAGGTG
This sequence comes from Taxus wallichiana var. yunnanensis, assembly GCA_018340775.1. NCBI lineage: Eukaryota > Viridiplantae > Streptophyta > Pinopsida > Cupressales > Taxaceae > Taxus > Taxus wallichiana. The sequence continues at coordinate 427,861,799 of CM031239.1, forward strand.
CACAGTGGCTCCACACATCGGGACCTTTTATATGGTACTTCTCTAAGATTTAGATGCACTTCTCAGATAGTGGGAAAAATAACACCTTAAAAGGGTTATTGTTAGGATCTACTAGCATCATCAGTTCCCATCGTATGGAAAATATTTTGAAGAAAGGCTCGCATGGGATCATTTCCCAACTACACTCCATCCAAATCTATCCCCCACTACTACTAATTACCATGTTGATTTACAAGCCCTCCTCGACAAGCATACAACCATTTTTATAGATCTAGTGTTTTTCCCTCTTCATGCTCTGAAGATCATCACATTCTCGCTCCTTCTAGGAAGCACCCCACCCAACATCTAACCATATTATTATCCCCATCCGTAAAAGACTAAGATTAAAAAGAAACTCCTCAAGTTCAATTTTATTCTCCCAACACTAACCCATACTCCTCTAAAATGCTTCTTTTACAAAAAAAAATATGGGTTGTGGTGCTTATGCCTTGACTTTTGTGCCCTTAACCACCTTGTTATCAAATAAATTCCCAATTTTGGTCATAGATGAGCTTCTTGATGAGCTCCGTGGGGATTTTTTCCAAATTGTGGGTTTCCATTCAAAGAGCTATCATCAAATATGTGTGCGTGTTGATTACATTCCAAAGACATCCTTCGCACTCATGATGATCACTATGATTTCTTGGTCATGTCATTTGGACTTACAAATGCCCCTTTAACATTTCAAGGACTAATGAATAAAATATTTTATCCTTTTCTCTGTCAATTTGTTTTGGTTTTCTTTGATGATATTTTGATCTACAATCGCACATGGGTTGAATATCTCCAAAGATATTGATGTGGCATTACTTATAGCATAAAATCAATTATGTGTCAAGAAATCCAAGTGTTCCTTTGGTCAAGAGGAAGTTGAATATCTAAGGCACATTTTTTCATCGATGGGGTCCACGTGGATCCAAAAAAATTAGTGCCATGTAGCATTGGCCTTGGCCAAAAATCTCAAGAGACTTCTTGGTTTCCTATGTCTTACTAGATATTATCTCAACTTTTTTTCAGGGATTATGGAAAGATCATGCTCCCTTGACTTCCTTATTAAATAAGGATGCATTCACATGGGATGTGGAAGCTAACCAGGACATTCGTGTCACTCAAACAAACTATGTATAGAAGGCAAATTTTGGATATGTCAAATTTCATCAAAAATTTCACCATCGAAAGTGATGTTTGTGGAAACAACTTGGGTGTTGTTCTTCTCTAATAGGATCGTACATTTGTCTTCACTAGTAAATCCCTTTTGGTAGAAATTTGGCTTTGTCTACATATGAAAAGGAGATGATGGAAATCCTACATGCAATACAAAAATGACGGCCATACTTAGATGGGAACCATTTTTGCATCAAAACCAATCATCGAAGTTTGAAATATTTCATATAACAATGGGTCTTATCACCAACACAATAGAAATGGGTCAGAAAACTCATGGTCTATGATTATGAGATCAATTACAAGAAGGTTAAAGAAAAATTATTGGTTGATGCTCTCTCATGCACCTTTGAGGACCAGTCTTCCCTTTCTACAATCTACATACCCATCACAAACAGTTGAAATTTTTACAACAACGGTATGTAAATGACCCTCCTTACACCCACTCATTCAAGAATTGGATACTAACTCCTCTGCAATACCACATTATTCATGGGATGGTTCTTCTATATGATACAAGGTCCTTATGGTGCTTCCCATGGTATGAGACCTTCACCATGATGTATTCTATGAAATCCATGCTTCTCCCTCGTAATGCACTTAGGATTCCTTAAAACATATGAGCGGGCACGTCGAAACTTATTTTGTAAAGGAATGAAAGGTGACATTAAATAGATGATGGGAGATTATGGTACCTACCAATGCAAAAAAGGTGAAACAAAACTAATTCCTAGTTTGCTTGAGCCTTTTCCCATATCTACTAGGATCTGGACAAATATTTCTATGGATTTCATTAAGGGGCTCCCTAAATCTAGAGGAAAAACAATGATCCTATTCGTGATAGGCCACCTCTCTAAATATAGTCATTTTTGTGCCCTTTTCCATTCATATACAACCTCCACAATCATATGAGTTTTCTTAGACCAAATATTCCACCGTCATGGCATCCCTTCTTCAATTATCTCTAATCATGCCAAAAATTTCCCTGCCATTTTGGACGGAGAGCTATTCCAACACACAAGAACACAACTGAATATGGGCTCTGAGTACCACCCAAAAATAAATGGCCACACAAAATTTTCAACAAATTCTTAGAAACATTCCTTCATTGTTTTTCCACAAAACAACAACACTAGTGGGAAAATTGGTTCCCCTAGAAAAATCCGTGCAATACATCACACACCACTTTTTTGTATAACCCCAGCTATGATCATCAGTTCGGGAAATCGACACTACTCTCCGGAATCAAGGGTTAGATTCTTAGCACCCTGTGGGAAAATATCAATATGTCACAAAATTGAATGAAGCAACAGTTGACCAACACCACTCCAAATGCACCTTTAAAACGACAATATGGATTTTATTCATCTACAACCATAAAATAAATCATCCTTAAAATTAAAAGGACATCGTAAGCTTGCTCCAAATTTTTTTGGGTCATATAAGGTTCTCTAGAAGATTGATTCTATTGCTTACAAGTTGGAGCTTCCATCTTTCTCCCGAGTTCACCCATTCTTTCGTGTCTCATGTTTTTAGAAATTTTTGGAGCCAACATCGAGTGTAAATAAATTTACAGATCTTGATAATGAAAGAACCATCCTTCTTGAACCTGAAGCAATCCTAAATAGGAGTACCCACAAATTTTCTCCTCATCAATCATGGAATTATTAATATAATGGCACATCATGCAACCCAAAAATACAACCTTGGAACCACTCTTCCAGATTCAACAATTCCCACCTATGAAGCCTTGAGGACAAAGGTTTTTAAGGGGGATGAGATGTTAGGAACGTATGTCCTACCATTATCTTTGCATTAGTAGTGTATTAGTTGTTATAGACACACATGCTTTGTAATTCATTCCTTGAGCATATTTGAATTATCCCACATATAGGAGAAGTAGTAGCTAGAATAAATGTAGTATATAAGTAAGTGTTGAGGCTTAATGACGACATCCATGAATATTATTGTATTGAGCTTTCTCAAAAGAGGTTTCCCCTTGAAGTAGCCTGCGATCTAAAATTTCTTTGAGTTATTTTCCAAAGTTCAGTTCATTTATTTTCCGAGTTCAGTAAAACTGTAGAAGCATCCTCAAAATTATAGGTTTCATAGGAAGGATTCAAAACTGACATAAGAACAAAAATTCAATAAAAGACAAATTGTGTGTGGACACTCATGTATCTTTTCCTTTAAGTGCGTAATTTTAAATTTCACACTCAAAAGGGGGAAATTTAGGCACATAAATTTGTCAACTTATCTTTTGGCAAAAAAAAGTTTAGATTTGTTTCTATACAATGACTTTCACACACGTCATAATCCTAATTGACATGTTCTTTCTCTACCATGTGAATCACTTAATTACACACTACTTTTTCATTCACTCAATTTATATTTATCCAAAGTAGTAGGTTATGTCGGACATCTCACCTAGAATCTTTCTTGAAAATCATGAATTACTTGTTTGAAACCACACAATGTAGGACTAGGCTATACAATTGTATGGTTTGACCAATTTCTGAGACATTTCACCTACTCTCTAATGGATATTTTCTCAATTTTATATATTGATTTGGTTCATTTATTATCCCCTAGGTCAGTCTTAATGCAACATCTAACCTACAAAAGCCTATATAAGAAATTCTACCACACAATGTAGGACTAGGCTATACAATTGTATGGTTTGACCAATCTGAGTACATTTCACCTACTCTCTAATGGATATTTTCTCAATTTTATATATTGATTTGGTTCATTTATTATCCCCTAGGTTAGTCTTAATGCAACATCTAACCTACAAAAGCCTATATAAGAAATTCTAATGCAGTTAAAAACTCACTTGGAATTTTCAAGAGCATCAATTGAAAATTATATTTCAAATTCACTGAAGACTATCCTAAAAATATCCCTAAAGTAATAGCACATTTATTAGAGAATCCATTACTCATGTTTGAAACACTCAAATCATGTTCAAGAGTCTAGCTTCCTCAATTTCTAAGCCTCTAAAGGTTCGAGAGTCAAGTTATAGCAATGGAAAGTCATATAAATCATATCCAAAAGTATTTATAATATAAAGGAAATATATTTAGCATAAATCACATCACACTAGATCACTAACATGTAGGGTACATCATACTTCATTTATAGTTATTTGTACTAATCTTTATGTCAAGAGACACAAGATAAACCGATGTAGGAGCATCACTGTAAAGGCTTCAATTTTGTAATTTTGTATCAAGGAAGGGTTGAATAAGGTTGTAGTGGTCTAGATAGGTGTTATTGTCTCCTTCATGGTATTTTAAGACCCTCCTATTGTGTTACATAAGAAATTCCAAGTTTCCCTCCAAAAGAGACAATTTGAAATTTGAATGTGAAAGGTGTTGCTTAAAAGTTGTAGGTGGAAAATGATGTCCTTTAGGGTTATAACAGGTCACTTGAGACCTTAGGAGAGTTGAGAGCAGAAGATAAACTCTTGTGTAAGAAACCATGAATTAAATTAATCCTATAACCTAAGTGAGTTAGGTAAACTTGGATAACCACCTTGATTCAATTGTATTTTGAGATAAAACTTGAATAGAGAAAGTTAATTAGGTGTGAAAAAGAAGGGATTTGTGTAAGGGAGCACATGGAGAGAGAAAAAGAGAGAGCTAGAAGGATCATGGAGTCTGTAAGTTGATTGTAATATAGTATATTAGACTTCCTTTTATGAATACTCCTTGTTGGGTGCATGAATTTGACTATTCTTTGTTGGTAAGTGGGATTATTTTGTTGCTTATATTCAAACTATATTGTGTTGTAAGGAATGAATGTTGCTTGAATGTACAAGTTTTCTACCATGGTGGAAAAGTCAGATTATTGAAAGAATGATAAATTAATTTAATATATATAAGGGTTTTGCAAGATTTAAGGTAATTTGTTTAGTTCTTAGTTGTGTTCATAGCTTGTGGGATTTATCATAACCTGGAATAAATCAATATCTATGGTTTATATTCTTTAGGAGCTTTGGAAGTCTTAAATCAGATGTTAAACAAAGAAATGTTCATTCCATGTAACCAGTGTGCACTCAAACTGAGACATGGAGTTAGGGTATCATATTGATGAAAGGAGGATTCATTATAAGCTTTTGAACCTTATAACTTTGTTACAAGTGTGGCAGAGGTAATTTCTAGTGGATTGAGTCTTTTGATGAGGATTTAAGGATCTCAGGAAAGAGTATAAGGTATCTCATGCTTAGAACTAGGGCGATAGTTTGTATGAACAAGAAGTAATTTATTTACCCAAGTTCTTGGTGTTGAAATCACATCAACTATTCATGATAACTCGAAAGAATATGGAGAAGAACCATTTACATGTAAGGAACTATGTTTGTGTTTCTGATTTGTCCCATTTATGTAATTAAAGATTCTCTATTGGAATGTTTTGGTTACACAAAATTTCATAGAAACCTTCTAAGAATAGTGTCTCTATGAGTCATAAAATATTTCTTCAATAACGTATAATCCCATTAAGACAATGTTGAGGGTTCCATTGATGCCCTATCTATATGGATCCATCGTTGGGTGCAAGTTCCTTGAGAACTCTTCAAGCACAAAGTAGAAAAATAAGTTAGAGAGACCTAGATTGGTCTGAGAAGAATAATTGAGCAAGTCTCTACCTAAAAATTGGTCTTAATAACTTCTTACCTGCAACTACTCATTCTTCTACAAGTTGGTGCATAATAGATCCTCTATATTGTCACGTGTGAAGAAATTCCCTCTTACTAATGATAAGGTTTTCTTGAAGACAATATTATAACAAATCTACAATCCAAATTTGAAGCTTTGAAATTAAGTAGAAGGAAATTTATATCCATTTTTGGCCTCTTAGGCTTCTAAGAGGACTAACGCAAAGACCAACTAGGACTTAATGCTTGAATGTGTAAACCAATGAATATCAAAGTTAAATTTTGTATAAATCATTCCAAGAAGGTCTAGAAGGGGTTTCAAAACGAATTTTGATGTTCCACTAATGAAGTTTGGAGAAATAGATGACACTCCCCCTTGAACCGCTTGCACATTGTCAAATACCTAGTCAAGAAAGTCATATTACCAAGAAAGTGGTATTTATTTGTAGAGATCAAGATTGAAAATTCAAGGATTAATTATCTTAATGGGTGTCCAAAACCATCCTTGTTATGCATGAAAGCTTCACAGAGCCAAATATATAGTTGACAGACTCTGTGAGAGAACTAATAAGGGTTTGAGAGAAAATTTGCAAAAAGAGACCTACAAGGAGTTGTGAAAAGAGTTAAGTCTTGGAATTTTTATAGCATGTCAAGGTGTTTAGAATACAACTATTTGAGGTGTTAAATATTTGTGGGTAGTGCTAGAATTTGATTTGCACTAGTGGAGCAACAACTTGACTTGAGAAGCATATAGGGGCAGTCTTGTATAATGGACAGTGGAGTGAAGTTCCTAGTTGTTGATTGCATTCCTTGAGTGGGACTAACCATGTTTGAAGTGTCTACATGGGAAAAGGATCTAAATAACCTTGGAAAGGGATATAGAGGCAAGAACTGCTAAGTGTGACAAAGATGAAGAAAGCTTGAAGTGGCTAGTTGGTAGACAAAGGGTAGAGTTGAGTAAGGGAGTTTTATTTTATGGTAATTTATGATCATAATAACTAATATTGAGTGGTGGAATAGGGGTATGGTGGTGATAAGCATCCAAGAACCAAGAAACCTGAATTGTCTTATTGAATAGCATGGTCAAAGGAGCAAGAATTTGAGCATTGAAGTGGTAAAGTAAGTGTGTAAAGAACTCTAATGAATATAGGTGGATTGGATGATTAAATGGATAGAGAATGAAGTTAATAATCATAGTAGATGGTTGTTTTCATTGGATGAAGTCATTTTAGAGCTTATTGTTAGTTTTAGCAAACTTTTAGCCATTTGTTTGGCATTGATAATGATCCTCACATTGCAGAGATTGGTAAATTTGTGATTTTGAAACCTCTTGATTTTTGAATGGTTGGTATATTATTATTTTATCTACATCATTTGGTATCAGAGTAGGAATAGTAGAGAAAATTGAAATCTTAACAAGGTTTTGTGTAAATAATACATTGTTCGGTTTTACATGTTAGTTACAAAGAAAGGCCAAAAGCCAAGAAGACAAAGAATGTGAAGCAAGGACTAGAAATGGAGAAGGAAATATCAGAGTTGAGAATATATTTGTAAATTTTGGAATCTTTGGAAAATATGTGGTTACATGTAAGAAATCAGATACAAATTCAAGTAATATGTGAGCTAGGTGAATGGAGTTTGAAAAGAAGAGCGAAGTGGCCAATCAAGTCACCGTGAAGCAGACCCAATCAAGTCACTTGTGAAGAATGCTAGGAGTGGAGGAATAAAGTAGAGAGAGCCTATAGAGGCATAAGAGATATATTTTCCATTTGAGAAACATGAGGAAGAGAAGAGAGTTCTCATAGTGGAGAACATATTAAAGAAGAAGAATGGAGAAGAAGGGAAGTGCAAAATGAAACACTTAGTGATGGAGGGAGGATAAGGAGGATAGTGCCGAAGATAAAGTCACTCATTGAGACATTTTTCCTCTATTTTTATGTTCTAATGATGTGTTTTCATTTGTGTATAAAAGGTATGAATACTTTTGTGAATAAAATCAAGAATAAGACAATGAAAATTGCAAGTGAAAATCCAAGAAGAGACTCTTTTAAGTCAAATGCACATGAAGTAAGAAAACAAGTGGGATGTAGAAGCTTATGAGGAATATAATGAGATCCTATAGAATGTTAATAAAAAGAAGATGAGAACACATAGTTTTATGATGCTTTGGAAATCATTCAAGAGAGAGAAGATAAAAAAGAGAAAAAACAAGGAGATGGATGGAAAAAGGAAAAATAAAAGGACATGGTCACAGATATGGCATATAATCAGGTATGGGAAGATGAAAATTATGAATTTATTCATGCATGTGTTAGTGAAATTTTTGGTATGCAAGATAGCACAATGAAAGAATAGGTTGGTTCTTCAAAATCTGAATTTAACCATGGATATCTCATACCTAAATGGCTTAACAAGTTAGATGTTTGTGAACAAGGAACAAAATCAAGAAAGAGTATAATGGGGTTGTGGTATGCAATGGAAAACAAGAAGGGAATGATGGAAAAATATCATATTTCAGTTTGAGACAAGCATACAATGAAGGAGACCAAGAAATGAAGAATGAAATAAAAGTTTATAAGCACAAACCAACCTATGAGATAAGAAGGAAGACTAAAACTATAGGTACATATCAGCCTACAGATAAAAGGAAACAAGTATAGAGTGTTAAAGAGAGAAAATAAGAACAAGGAAGCCACATAGTAACTTGGAAAGAGAAGCAAGTGAGTGAAGACCAAGGTAAGCATGATGATTTTAATGTTTTGGTTAAGCAAGCAAAGAATGAGTCATTTGAGGGTGAGAATGAGTTATTTTTTAACACTAATATGCATGATGAAGACCATGTGAATGAAATTCAAGAAGATAAAGATGGAAATATGAGGAAATATGAAGATGAAGTGGAGGTAAAGAAAGATAAATATGAGTTTATTGAATTAACATGTGATTTCAAAGAATAAGAAGACCAAATGAGTCCTAAATTTGATGAAGCAAGTGAAGAGGAGAATGAACTCATGTTGAATGAGGAAATACAAATAATTGAGTAGTTTTCATGACATGGATAGATTCAAATCAGTTAAAGGAATGCAAAATAAAGCAAGGAAATGAAGGAGAAATGCAAGAAAGGACATTGGAAAACTTGAACAAAGATAAGTTTAAAGAAGATAAAGATGAAATACAAGTTCAAGAGCAAGCACAAGAGAGAGAATATGAAGAAAATCAGTCAAGAATAACAAGGTTGAAAGAAGATGATCATAAATGGCATGAAAAGTTCAAGGAAAGGAAGAAAGAAGACCAAAATGAGACAAGTTTGTCTCATATTTTTATAACTAATGTTGCTCCTAGTTGTGTTTGTGCAGGTAAGAGTCAAATAATGATAAAAAAGATGAAGAAAGATAAAAAATGAAACAAATGTACAATTGAGTCAAGAATAACAAGAGAATGAAGCTAATTAAGAATATTTGGAAAAAATTAAAGGCATGAAAATCAGATTTAAGCAACAAGAAACAAGTCAAGAAAAGAAAAGAGTGAAAGAGCTAAAGATGAAGACAAGAAAAGCAAGGATGAAGATCATTCCAAGGAAGAGAGAGATTGGAAGAAGAGAAAGAAGACCTAAATATCCTTCGGGGCTTAAATGTTTTTCTACTAGGGAGTATGATGTAAGAGCATCACTGTAAAGGATTCAATTTTGTATCAAGGAAGGGTTGAATAAGGTTGTAGTGGTCTAGATAGGTGTTATTAGCTCCTCCATGGTATTTTAAGACCTTCCTAGTGTGTTAGATAAGCAATTTCAAGTTTCCCTCCAAAAGACATAGATTGAAATTTTAATATGAAAGGTGTTGCTTGAAAGTTTTAGGTGGAAAATTATGTCCTTTATGGTTATAAGAGGTCACTTGAGACCTTGGGATATTTGAGAAAGGAAGATACACCCTTGTGTAAGAAACCATGAATTAAACTCATCCTATAATCGAAGTGAGTTAGATAAACTTGGATAACCACCTTGAGTCAAGTGTATTTTGAGATAACAATCAAATAGAGAAAGTTAGTTAGGTATGAAAAAGAAGAGATTTGTGTGAGGGAGCAAGTGGAGAGAGAGATAGAAGGCTCATGGAGTCTACAAGTTGATTGTAATATAGTATATCGACTTTCTTTTATGAATACTCCCAATGAATTTGACTATTCTTTTTGGTAAGTGGGATTATTTTATTGCTTATATTCAAACTATATTGTGTTGTAAGGAATGAATTTTTCCTTGAATGTACAAGTTTTCTATCATGGTGGAAAATTCAGTTTATTGAAAGAATGCTACAAAGTGATTTAATATGTATAAGGGTCTTACAAGTTTTAAGGTAAGTTGTTAAGTTGTTAAGTTCTTAGCCGTTTTCATAGCTTGTGGGTTTTATCATAACTGGAACATTTCAAGTATCTCGATTTATATTCTTTAAGAGCTTTGGAAGTCTTGACTCGGATGTTAAACAAAGAAATGCATGTTCCATGTAACCACCTTTTGTGCACTCGAGACTAAGACATGGAGTTAGGATATCATATTGATGAAAGAAGGATTCATTATAAGCTTTTGAACCTTATGAGTTTGTTACAAGTGTGGCAGAGGTGATTTATAGTGGGTTGAGTCTTTTGATGAGGATTGAAGGATCTCGGGCTGAGTATAAGGTGTCTTAGGATTAGAACTAGGAGAGAGTTTTTGTGAACAAGAAGGAAGTTATTTACCAATTACATGAGTTCTTGGCATTGAAATGACATCAATTCTTCATGATAACTAGAAAGAAGATGGAGAAGAACCATTTAAATTTAAGGAACTGTGTTTGAGTTTCGATTTGTTGCATTTGTGTAATTAAATATTCTCTATTAGAATGTTGCATCATAAACATAGGGGTTGGATTACATTTGCATACATTGTTACACCTACACGAGGATAACTACATGAATTTTTCTCCCACTTTTGAGGTGATGTATTATAGCATCTAGATTATTTCAATAGGGGTTGACCACCAAGGCCATTTTAACTCCACCCACACATAGATTTCTCCTTTTTTTTATCTAATCATGTTCATGAAGTGTTAATGCAAGTATTATAGGTTTTTATCTAGTGTAGGTTGTTACAAGAAGGTTTCTACCATTAGAAATCCCTAACAACATGCACTAAAGCATATTTCTAGGCCACCCACGAACACTAGAAGTTGAAGAAACCTAGAACTTATTGGTCCAAGACAAGTATAACTTAAGGGTTAGACCGTACACTTATGCCCCATAACAAGCTCTACAGATTTTATACAAATCTAGTTTCCAAGAACAATTCCAAATATGAAGCATTTACATATCCTTACTAGTATATACATCCGGATCACCTATCACTATTACATTTGTGTAAATAATGCCACAATTTGGGTCAATTTTATGTTGGAAATCATTTTTTTGACATTTTCGATGTGTTTATTCACAAAATTCACATCGTGGGTGTGAAGAAAATTGTGACACAAACTTGATGTGACTAGACATATTTAGCCATATTTGCATGAATTTTGCGTCACCATTTCCCCAATGTTTTCACCACTAATTTCATTCAAAAATTAATATCATGTGGTGCAATAGTGACGCAAAATTTGTTCAATAAATTAAAAAATTAATATAATTGTTTGACATATCAAATAATTGTTCTACATTAATGTTGTTAAATGATTATTGATATTAAGTCTTGTTTACGGTGTTTTGGAAGTGGCGGGACAAACCAAGGGGCACATTTACTAAAAAATTATTAAGTATAAGAAATAATTAAATTATAAATAATAATAAATAAAATCTTAAACTTATTTTAGTAAATATAAGAAATTAGGGTTACTCTGCACTTGATAGAACTAGTCTCATAGCTCCAAGAGTTACAATCTAGAAGATAGTTTTTCAAAATCCAATCTAGTCAATACTTAGTTGTTTTTTAGGATTTCAGGATTAAACCTAAAGTTTTTAGGGTGTAAATTTTACAATCAATGTCTATTTTGGGAAAATATATAGTCTTTTGTAGTTTTGGGGACTCCCCATTGGTTGTTAAAATTTGTAGGAGTTTTGGATGTGTCAAAATTAGATTTTACAAACATTCTTAGGGTTATTGTTGTGCTTTAATCCCATTATGGGATGTTGTTGAGTTAATTGAGGGGGAAGAAGTAATTATGAGTATCAACATGGACATAGCAAATTTCCTAGTCTTTTTGAATATTTTTTCAAGTGATATTCTTGGTGCGATGTTCCTTTCTTTTCTTTTTCTTTCTAAATTTGCTAAAATGTAACCTATTGTTTGTTTTGGTTAGTAAGTAGGTTAGAATTTCAAAGACAAAGATGGTAATGAGTGTTTGTACTCTCTTGATCGATCTATTTCCCCATTGTTTGGTGTCTAGTTTATCTCAATCAAACTACCAAATCCGAGTTTTGGCATGGTTATCTTTTTATGGGTCCCTTGGAGGTGGGGCAGGGCTTTTATTTTTTCCAGATTCAATCTGCATGTTGGGATTGAAGATAACTTATGGCCTATTGTAAGGAGATTCAATTTGAGGAAATATCTCATTATTATTTGCATGGTTTATAAAGTCAATTAGAAGATTCTACCCTAGATTTTTGTTATTATTAGTTGATCTATGTGTGGGGGCTAGGTGTTCCTTGGTCAAGTCAACCTGGGTTGGTCTTGATTGTTAAAATGGGCTAGAGGGAGTGAAGTATGATGTAGATGTTTGCATTTATCTTCATTTCAATATGGTTTTCACTATTTTTTGAGTGGTTTATATACTCTAGGGTATGTCTCCGTGTTAGTTCACTATATCTCAATTATCTTGGCTATCTCTTTAAGACTCTAGTTTTTTAGGTTAGTTTATGTTGGAATTTTGTTCCTTGATTTTTGTTTTTTCAACCTATTATGTAGTCTAGTAGGTTGGTTATTAGTGGTTTTAGAGGATATTTTCATGCCATATGTGTTTATTCTAGTTTAAATGAAGATCCCTCTACTATATTAGTATTTCCACTTGCATTTGTTAAATTATCATTGCTTGTGCTTGATTTTCTCTTATTACGCCTTAGGTTTCTCTTTATGCCACGGTGTCATATCTTTAAAGACAACCAAACACGGTATTTCCATATGCCACATGACAATGTTGAGGATCTAAATATTAACTTCATCTCCTAAATATGTCACACCCTTAAAAATTTTTGAATGCCAAATGTCTCCTAATGATGAACTCAAGCATCTTTATACTTGTATATTCCCGCTTTGATTCAAATTTGAATTGGATCATTATTATTATGTCATATAGATGTTTCCTTACTTACACCAGATCGAGATGGTAGTTGAGGATTTTTTTCTTTGAGGTCCTATCGATAATTTATCGTATTTCATCTAATACACCCATATGCCGGCTTGCTTTTCTAATTGATATGCGTCCCCATAGTTAATCTGCATTCATTCCTTTTGTCAATTATAACATGTCCCCTAAGAAGTTACTCTTTTTCATGCTCATATTACACTTTAGTCATGTGCGCACCCAAACGCATGTCACTTTGTCAAATTTCTTCACACTATTGTGTTTACTTTTTGTGCAATCATTATCCTTAAGACAAATCCTTTGCATATTATTGCACAATCTCTAGACTCATATGTCATGTATTCCTTTCTTTTGCCTTCGTTCTCTCCTTATCCAAAATGTAATAATTCATGTAGTATAAGATGATGTGCCCATGATTCTCGTGCATCATTGTTAGTTTTTTATTTTAAGACATTTCTATATTTTCCATGTTTATAGCACATTTTAAGTATGGATTCCAAGTTGTCAAGATTTGTTATCATGGGGATAAAAATGGGTTACTATTATGCACCCTAAGGTCTTTATATTATATTCAATGTAATATTTTCATTCAAGAAAATATCTTTGTTAGTAACCAAATAAACAACCTCAACCAACATCCATAAGTAAATTTATCTACAACAAAGCATACCAAATGAGAAAGATATCTATTACTAGTAGTTTTTCTTTATGTTTTTAAATTTTCCATGATTGTAACCTCAACTTTACCATATAAGAAAGGTCCTTGCTCATGATCATAATATTGGTCACATTCAATCATAAGGATTCGGTATAGTATACACCTTCATTAGATTATAATCCACTCACTATCATATAGTTAGACACTACACTAACTTATGTATGTTAGGGTTATGTATCATTGTATGTCATAATTTTTATTAGTATTAAAAGGGTGCTTTCAAATTCTATTGAGGCTATCAATTTTATTAACCAAAGCACTATGAATTGGATGAAACTTAAGCTAATAGAATTAAATCTACACTAACAAAATCAAATATCTCAAATTTATCAAGATTTCAACGTTAGTAGGATAATGTTTACAATAAGAAAAAGTTTCAAATCATGGCTCACCTTATCTCTAAAGTATAATTAAATTTCATCTATTGGTTGTGATGTCAGTCCCATCCAATTGTACACCCATTTATAAAAAATCTCATGCATCTAATTTTTATCTAATTTAAGTGCACAACAAGTTTTTCTTGTCATAGAAACCCGCATAAAAGCATCCCTTAACAATTTCAGATAAAAAAATTTATATGTCACACACCATGTAAGCAAAATACTTCTTTCAAAAAATCCTCGACTTTAAATCTTTTAATCAAAGGCTCATTTTTCCATTCAATGTCATGAAATTCTTCAACAATAGTTATCTTTACATGTCCACTAGACTCATTAACCTACACAAACTAATGACTATATTGGGAATCCATGTGAAAGATGAAATTTGATTAATGTATTGAAAAATTAATTTCTAAGTATTGAATATGGATCATTAGAATTTCCTATGCTCTACCAATCACAATTTATTAAACCTAGTGACAAAAAAACTTTGGCTACTTATTACTACAACTTACCACACCAAAAATTAAATGAGGCATACACTAATAACATTTGGACCAGCTGAAGAGGGACCCATTTAGTTATTTCATAAAGGCATCTTTGTTTTCCTGATCAAACTAGATGTCCATTCTTGATTCAAAAATCATTCCAATGCCATTATGAATTAAAAAAGCTAATAAAATAGTGAATTGAATTATAGGATATGGAAATGAGGATGGAATTTATAACAAACAAGAAGATATTTTCATTTTATAAAAAAATTAATGTGTGTGTGTGGGGGAATCATGTAGGAAAATTGTAGATTTATTATTAATATGTTGGTAAATTGTAGATAATTTCAAAAAAATGGGTATATTTGATTTAAAATCATATGAAAATATTTATTGCAAAATTTGTTAATAGTGGAATTTAAAATTTATTTTTTTATGAAAAATAAAGTGAATAGGATTTTAATATTATTTCCGTGTTCTCTAATTTTCAAAACATCTATATAAAATCTAGATAGAACTTAGTTGATTCCAAATATATGCTTAAAAATTAGCCAATTGTGAAAAAGAAGAAACAAAAAATGCTTTAAAAAAACTTATGACATTTAAAATTTGTTTTGGGCTTTGTCAATCTTGTTAGGAAATCGAGATAAATAATAATCTAATAAATTAATTAAGTTTCCACTAAATTTATTGTCCAAGGATTATAGTTTAGGTATGTAATTAAATAAATGAAATAAGATCATAACATATAAATGAGTAAAAAGTTAATGCACTTTACTCCGCATTTATATAGGAACCAACCAATAAGGTAAAAAGGACACTATGAAAAAGCATTGTCCTTTATATTGAGATTTTACAAATTTTGACCCAACACTTTCACTTCCTCCTCAGGTCCCACAAATTCCAATTACACTTTACCAAATTTTGTGATATGAAAATATTATTTTTTCCACATACCAATCTTGTGAAAGATCACACTATTTATAGGGTGGGTGATCCGATTTACATCCGAATGCACCATTTCACATCTCATTCTTAATTGATTTAATTAATCACAACCTCCACATTAAGTGGATAAGGGAACCCAAAACCTATATTAAATAGGTTTAAATAATGTTTATTAAAACATTATAAGATATAATAAAGTGGTGGCCCACCTAATGGTAATTCCACTTAATATTAATATCCCAACAATACCCCTTAATGTTAAGTGGGGAAACATGCCAAATTACATTTTTATACAAAAGGATTTACAATCCATAAATCATCAACAATGATTTAGGATAACATTTAAACACCTGGAAATCATACAGATGTTCCCACACAAAAAATTGTCAAGAGAGGAGCTTTACATATGAAGACTTAAATAAGATTATGGATCCTTTTATAAAACAAGGATCTCCCATAACTAATGCCATTTGAGAATTACAAGTAAACTCATGTGTTGTGATCATTTACTTAAGACTCATATATATTGATCTTTTTACAAATGGAGGAAATATATGAAGTTTATAAAAGTTCGATAAGAGGTGGCATTGTCATGCACACTCCCCTCAATGACAACTCTAAAAGTCCTAACAAGGAACAAAACTTGCAAAACTTCATTGCACATAGTGGCTTTGTGAAAATATCTCGCAACTTGAACTTTGGTAGGATAGAACTAGATATTAATATCGCCATTTAGGAATTTATCTCGAATGAAGTGCATATGAATCTATATATACTTCGTTCTCTTATACTAAACTAGAATTTTTGTAAGAGAAATGTTACTTTAGTTGTCACATAGAAGAAGAGTGTTTCCTTTTACGCCCATATGGATTTCATCTAGCATTTTTTTAGCCATATAGCTTCATTTTTGCTTCCATGATACTTTTATACTCAGCTTTAGTAGAAGAGATAGAAACTTTCGGTTGCTTCTTGCTACTCCAAGTGACGACATATGTACCAAACTTGAAAAAATACACAAAGTGGTAGATTTTCTATCTATAATATCACCAACATGATTAGTATCAAAATAAAAATAATAATTTTTCATCATTACTAGAAGAATAATACTGAGACCATAATTTTCTTTTAATATATTTTAAAATCTTTTTAGCTATTTTCCAATGATCCCCATAAGGATCCCGCATGAATCAAACTAAATCCTACCGCATGTGAAATAAAGCAGCCTATTAATAGTCAAATACCAAATAGATGTCTATACAAAGTAGGGTTAGCTTTTGCACATGTGGGTTTAGGATCTAATTTAACACCAATTTCAATAGGAATAGAAACGGGTTTACAATCAATTATATTAAATATTTTAAGAAAATTATTATTATATTGTGATTAAGATGCAACAATTGAGTTATGATCTTGAAAAATAACCATCCCTAAAAATGATTAAATAAACCTAGATCAAAAATTTCAAAATGTTGTTTTAATTTAGATTTAATTTCCAAAATTAAATAATTAATGATCATCCATATATAAAGAAAGAATAATATTATTATCATTTTCAGTTTTCACAAATAAATCATTATCAGAACAAAAGTTACTAAAACCAAGATCCTGAAAGAAGCCATTTATCTTAGCATACCAAGCTCTAGGAGCTTGTTTAAGACCATACAAAAAAATTAAGTCTATAGACATACAGTTCTTTTCTAAGTTCTACAAAACCTTTAGGTTGTTGCATATATATTTCTTCTTTTGTATCATCATTTGGAAAAGAAATTTTCACATCCATAGGTGAATCTCCCAACCATGTTGAGAAGCAAATGTGAGGAGAATTCTAGCACTACTCATTTTGGTTACGGGAGTAAAGGTTGCAACATATAATCAATACCAATTTTTTTATTAAACCCACGAGCTACTAATCTTGTCTTAAATTTATCAATTTCTCATGTATATTTATTCTCAAAATTATACAACTACCTCGATCCTACAATGCTTTGTTTTGAAGGAGGAAGGACTAATTCTTGAGTGTTATTTTTTATAAGAGCATTATAGTCAACTTTCATAGCTTCTTGTTATCTTTGTTCTTCACTATATTCTTTGAAAGATTGGGGTTCAACCTCATACAGGGTCACCAAGCCATGATAAGTATGTTGACTACGATTCATCTTTCTAAGACTATCAGGATGAGAGTCCTTAATCAAGTTATGAGCCCATTTAGGTCTTTTAGTTTGTAAATCATTTTTGATGCCCCCAACTTCTACATCCATATTGTCCAGAGACGGATTTTCATCATCTAAAACTTTGGTTTATTCCTCATGAGAAACATAGAGAGATTTGGAAGAAGCTTCACAAAATGGTTTTTCTAATACATGAACATTCTTATTTTCTATAATGTCATGTTTAAATAGATCATATAGTCTCAACCCTTTAGTGTGACTTTGTAACCAACAAATATACAAAAGTAGGAGGTAGGATCGAGATTCTTTCGTTTAACTTTATGAATAAAGAAAGAAGGACTATTAATATTATTAAGTGTGAGATATTATGTTTTTGTTTTTGTCCATACTTCAAGAGGTGTAGTTTGATACAAGGCTTTAGTAGGAACCCTATTTAGAATGTAGATCGTGCAATATTCATCGCTTCTTCCCATAGAAATTTAGGCACATTTGACATGTGAATCATAGTCCTATCCATTTCTAAGATAGTCTTATTTTTCCTTTCTATGATGTCATTTTTTTGTGGGGAATAAGGAGTGGTTAACTCACGCTAAATCTGCATGAAACCTTAACTCATTAAAATTTTTACTAATGTATGTACCTATGTTATTAAATCCAATCCTTCTACTTTCATATTAAATGCATTCTCAACTAAGGCTTTAATATCTCTTAATGTAGTATGACCAAGTCATACTAGATAAATCATCAATAAAACTTATATCATACAAGGCTCCATCGAGAGAGGGTACTTTGAGTGGACCTCTAACATCACTGTGAATTAATTCCAACATGTGAGATGAATTTAGATCGTGATGTTTGTGAAATGGTTCAATGTGTTTCTTACCACGAAAGCAAATTTCACAAGTTTCGATCAGATTTCATCTTAGGAAGACCTACAACTAGGTTTAGACAAGACATTTCATAAATTATCCTAAAATTTACATGTCCTAGTCTTTCATGTCAAATTTGAAGATCATTTCAAGAAGAAGACAAAAAATACTTCTTAAACAAAATCATCAAATATCTATAAGTCATTTTTAGAATACAAGAAGCAATAACCTCACTAAATTTATTTGTTATATACCATTTATTTTATAATAAAATGACTTTACCTTTTTTAATTAATCCTGTGAGCAAGATAAAATTTTATTTTTCAATTTGGGGATGAACAAAAAAATTTAATTATTCTAGTATCAAGTTTAACATTCCCACAACTTTCAGATTAAATGATAGGATTTTCTCCTAGATATATGTTTTCCGACATTATACATCATTTGTAAGGATGTGAACTATGCAGGTGATGTTCCTAGAGGCACCACTATCTAGGATCCATTCATTATCATTTGATGTTGAAAGTGCAGTGTAAAGAGCTATTGTTTTGTCAACATTATTTACTTGGTTTTGATCTGGATTCTAGTTTTTGAGTCTTCTTTTGATTGTTAAATTTCTTATTTCTAACATTTTTGAAAAACTTGTTTGTTTTCACATGACAGTTTGATTCCTTATGACCAAATTTACCACATTTATTGCATGTTCCATTAAACTTCACTTTAAATTTTTGACTATTCATGTTAGGGTTACTATTAGGATTAGTTTTTGATTTGAAGTTTGGTTTTTTGGTTTGAATTGCTACTTTGATTTTGAAATATTTTTCAATTATGTGAGAACAATGCTTGAGAGACATTCTCTTTTGAATCGAAGTTTTTCATCACATATTATTTCGAATTAGGAGAGAGGACAGGGTGTCAAGGTCAAGTAAGTCAGACTCATTTTGATATTTTGAGTTTAGAATCGAGATATAGTTCCTAAATTTCTCATGTATGTTGATTTGAATTATGAAGTACAACAATTTTTCTTAGAACAATTGGCAATCACAACCATCTAACTAGGATTTGATGTTTTTAATTTTAGCCAAATAGTTCACAACTTTTTCATCTCCCTTCATGGGAGTTGTGAAAATTTTCATGATAAGTTTTATGATTTTTGAGAGGCAACTACGCTTGTGCATCGTTTCAAGTTGTTTCCAAACATCACTGAGAGTCCGTGTGTCTAATATGTGGTAAGAATTTTTCAATAAGATCAACATGGCTTACTGGGATCTTTGGGAGAAGGTACTTAGGTTTTGGGGTTTTCTTGTCTTTCGGTGGGTCTTTACTCCACATTGGTGACGAGATCACATAGTTTTCTTACCATGAAAATGGTTTTTAGCCTAAGTCACCAAATGTTATAGTTAGTCACATTATGTAGTTGTGATTTATCCATTAAAAATTGGTCATTTCGGTCATTTTTCAATGATCAATACCAACAATTACGACAACAAAAATACACGTGAAATTAACTAAAAATTAAATGCCAGAAAGTAGTTTATTTTTCTAATAAAAAAAATGATAACTTATTTGATTTTCTTGGAAAACTTAAACTGAGTTTTACACAAAATAAAATATTAAATTTTGAAAGGAAAATAAATAATCTAAAAAATTTAATGTCTTTTCTTTTGTTTTTCCATAAACTTTATTAAAAAAACTAGAATTAAAATAATATACTTTTTTTTTTAAATGAGGAGAAAAGGGGAAAAAATCAACTATTTTTCAAACCAATATTATTTTGTTTAGCAAATAATCTCTATAATAAAAATGAGAGGGGTTGGGGTCAAACTTTGCACCTCTATGTTGTTTCTTAGATTTTAAGAACTTTGTCTTAACTAATAGAGCTACTTAGATCTATGATTTAGCTAATAGATTCTTGTAAAATTTAGCTTTTAATTTTTAATAATAGATAATAAAAATGAACAAATATTTTATTTGTAACTAAAAATTCTTAAATGGGATCCCTAAATTTTTACGGTTTCATTTTTACTTATGTATTAACTTAGAAAAAAATTGAGTTTGTTTTTTTGTTTTGCAAGTTGTCTAGGCAGAAGCGGTGAAAGAAGGTTGTGTAGAGATAAATAAGGTCAATTCAAGTTTAATGGAGGTGTTTAAATGCCTACAAATCCATATAGAGATTCAATAAGGTTGTTTAGAGAGTATACGGGTTGTATATAGTGTATACACAACCGATTTTGAATTTACACATGTCGTTTAGGGATTTAAATTTTGGATTTAGCATGCCATTTCAAACTTTTCTCGGTGGCATTTCGTGGTTTTATGTAGGGATTTAGAGGTAATATGGCATGTTATAACTTTTAGACAATGCAGAGAGAAACATTCGTTGTTGGATGGCCTCAATAGATAATTCGCACTTTACCCGATCTAATAACATGGTAGAATTGATTTGATCAACTACATTAGCATGGTGAGTGGCTTCTAGATCTTATATCCAACATGTATATGATATGAATTCCATGATGTAGTGCCCCCTTTGTGCTCATGTTTCTCTAGCCCCCATGTGCCATGCGGATTAGGATAACCCTATATGGGTTGTCGAATTAATGCATTTAGAACCCCGCCCAAGGATCGAGGGATTTTCATTGAATGTTTACTCATGTCGTGTTTTCATGTTGACCACCAACGGAGTGATTGTAAATAAAAAAGACAATGAAATAAATTTAAACTATGGTGATAATAAAATTAAGAGGGTAACGTTGAAGTTGTCCTTCGCAGACTAAGTATATATTTGTGTCTTTGATTCGTGAGGTGACCGTACGCACCCAATTTTGCACACGTGACATCGTCGGAATAGTTTAAAATCCCCAATGATGGTTAATATATTTTCCAGTGGTGTTCAAGTGTAATTTCTCCTTTGCAGTGTATATTTGTAGCTTAGAATGCTTTCCTTGTCCATTTCCATACTTTTCTCACTTTCCTTTACCATTCTGCTAGATTTTTCCTTGGCTTTTGACTTTAAGTCATGAAATCACCCCGACAGCTTATGTAACCTCTAGTTTGCCCTTAGCGGTGGTTGTATAACCACCAGTCTGTGCATATCGGCGGTCTTGTGTGTATTTAATGTATACTTTTTTGGCGTGTTTTGAATGTGTGTCAACTTCTTCAAACTTGATTTTAGTGCATGTTTCTTAACCAATTTGGTTGTTCTTGAGCTCATTTGATGTGTACCAACTTCTCCTTCCCTTCCTATTGTTAATTATGAGTTAACTGCCCCTTCTTTGAGAGAGGTGGCATTTCTTGGTTGTCAAATGGCTTAGACCATTTCTCTACCTTTTTCCTATAAAAGCCAATCTTCTACCCAGAGCATTGGTTAGAGATTATTGTTTTGAATTACACTATTATGTTGCCCATAATCTTGTTCGAATTACGTAAGAAATCTCACTCTTTCCTTGTTATTCTCTCACCTATGTTGCTACCATATTTCTTGCAAGTCATTCCAACTCTAGTGTTTCTTCATCATTTCTTCCACACAAGCCAACACAGTTCCTTGGACTCGTTTGAACACCAAATTGGAAAAGAAGTTGAGGGCACAAGTATCAAAACTAGCACTAGAATTGTCACAGTTCTACATTTCCAGGTTGGGGATGCATTTGGATTCTTAAAGCTTTCTTTGTTTAGATAGATTGTATTCCATATTTTGTTAGAGTACATCAATTCAAAGAAATGTAATTACTATAGCTTTCCTTTATCGACACAAAGCTTATATCGAAAGTTACTTCCCTGCCTATCCCTGTGGGTTTGCACATGAATTTTTTCTAGAAGAATCTTATACATTTGTTTAGTGTTATTATGGTTTCCCTTCAATTTTGAAAGCTTCCATAGATCTTGTTGATTCTACCTGGGAAACTTCAAGGGCGTAATACCTTCTGAGAAGCTTTTTCATTATTTTTGTGACTCTGAGGTAAGAACATAGGAAGTTGTATATCCAAAAGTACAAGTTGGAAATTTTCTATTTTAATTAAAATATATTAGATCCCCTCTGCACAAGGAAATAGCCACATTCGGTTGTTTTCTTGTTTGGTTCTGTTAGTTTTAGTGTAGAAGTAATTTTAATCAATTAGAAGAAACTTAATTTTTTTGACCGTGTATTTCTTCTATTTTCCAATAAACATTCAAAAATACAAAAACATTAGATTAATTATTTATTTATATTTTTTTATTTCATTTTATTCAAAATCATTGGGAAAATACCAAAAACAAATAGATTAGTTGTTTCCTTTGTTCAATTAGTTAGCTTTCGTTTGTTAATTAGTTATTTGACAACATGTAGATTTAATTAAATTCGAGGAAAGTAATTGAATTGAGTTGATTTAAATTTTTTGTTTCCATTTGTTAAATTAGGAACATAGAGTTAATTAGAAAGGAATTAACACATCTCCCCACATATCCCTAGTTGGCTTAGGATTAACCTTGCCCTCTTGTGGTTTTCTTTGTAAGATTGTTTGTTTCTTTGATTTAATAGTTTACACATCCCACATGACCATTCAAGGCCCTCAACAACCAAGATATTACGTATACAACCCTCGAGTCCCATAATAAAACACACTAATCTATTTACAGACATTGACATGGGTCTCGAATCTTGGTTTTCTGGACTACACTGCTTCCACCCGCCATTATCTCACAGTTGATATCCCTGAACATCGAAGTAAACAACGCTTACGAGTTCTGGAAAATTCAACCAAGTCGAGATTAGACCCCACAATTCACACATTCATCCTATTCACACATTTCCTCCCACACCTCCATGACCTTGTCTAGAGACTTCTATGAGGAAAACGCAGACAGCTTCCCCGCATTCTCGCAAGCCAATTTGAAGACTATTCAATGACACCGATATTGAAAAACTTCTTCATGTTGTCATTCTCCTCGATCGCTCTATCTCACCTGCTTAAGTGAGGTAAGCATTCATTGCTTTAGATGAGCAAATCCCCATAGTTCTCATAGAGGACATTAGATTACCTTGATCACTTGTTAGCCATTTCGCCCATTTTTGTACATTTTACCTATTTTCCTTATATACTTTTCACATAGCCATCTATCCATTCCATTTTGGTTGTCCCAACATGACCTTAGGAGGTCGCTTGAGTGAAGACACGGGGATCACCGGTAAAACTATGGTATAGCATGTGCGTTCGGAGGGTATTAAAGAATACCATTGATTTTAATTTTTACCTCTAATTATTCAATTAATAATACCCCCTCCCGTTATATTATTAAAATGAAAATACCCCCTATTTTTTCCATGTACCTCACTTACCCATTTTTCCATTGCAATTTTATTTACCCCTTTTTATTTCTACCCGTATATGTTAAATAGAATATATATCATGTTTCTCACTCAAATATTATTTTCTTAATACACCTCTCTAGATAGTGGGTTTGAATACATTCAAGACATATTACCAATTACTTTAATGTTATTCTTTAATAATTTATCGTTCTTCAAATAATTAAGATGGTGAAACAATATTATTTAAGATGAAAAGCATACCCAATCTTAGTTACTGACAAAATCGGAAGTTCCCTTTGCATCTCAATATTTCCTAGTTAAGAATCTTCAAATTGGCATTTCCTTATTCAATAAGAGATTATAATTTAATTTTCTGACCACACTCCTCTTGCACTTTTCAAGTCTTTCAAATAGACAACGGTAGATAAATTGGGAAGATTATCAAATATAATTGTTTAGGTACATTATCATATAAAGACTATGATAAGTCTATTTTTATATTAACACTTATCAATTATTTAGTCATGGACTCTATTAATACATGCCCATATAAATACCTAATTAAAACAATGCATTTAGATATAAAATAAATTAATTTCAATCGATGTAAACTCATTTACACAAAGCATTGAATTTAATTTAATGCATGAAATTAAAATGAATGAGGATAATGTTGAGTCATTGATTCAAAGTCATTGTTGAAGTCATAATAAAAGAAAACCTCAAATGAGATATATTACATGCGACACAACCAACTAATTTGCAATATGACTTAGTAAAAGTAAAGGAGCAATTAAAATATATCAATTTCCGCCAAGAATTTATGCATTCCTATAGAAAAAATGAACTAGTTCATATCATAACAAGTTGATGTGACATGCCCACAAAAGGAATCTTGAGATTCCAAAAAAATAAGCTTAATGCTCTTTTTATTATTTTAGAATATTTAAAAATTACTCTAAATTTACATTAATATTATACAAGTATGCATGTGTTGTGGGAAAACATCTTGA
This sequence comes from Taxus wallichiana var. yunnanensis, assembly GCA_018340775.1. NCBI lineage: Eukaryota > Viridiplantae > Streptophyta > Pinopsida > Cupressales > Taxaceae > Taxus > Taxus wallichiana. The sequence continues at coordinate 427,886,855 of CM031239.1, forward strand.
AAATGTACTGAGTTATCTATACCCATTTTAAAATTTAACCATCATTTACAAGTCTTGGAGTCTCATCTCCCTAAGTTTCCACAACACACCAATACTAAGAATAAAAACAGAAAAATTTCTCAGTCACCATTTATAAAACCGTCAACACTTTGATACGATGAAAATAACACCTCTTTAACCTTGATTAAACCTACCTTGCACCATTTTCTATGGTATTTTGTATGGACTAATACTATTACCCTTTGCTTATGTCTAATTTATCATTTGGGCATGAAATTACTTGTACTAAATTTTATTTGCAAGATGAAGATGAGTTATTTTAAACTCTTATAGTAGTACAACAAAGTACATTCTAAGTTGAATCCCACACATTTGTCTCAAGTTAATTGATAGAATATTTATATTTGGTTAATGCAATTTCCTAATGAGGAATTAAAATTCATCAAACAGTGAATGGGGGTTCAAATCCTTCAATTATTTAAGCAAGCCTAGTTTACCATCTAAAAATGTAATATATAAACAAAGTGTCTTTTATATAAATAACAAAATGTGATTCCATAGTCTCCAAATAATTATGGATATGCACAAAAGGAGCTTGTCAAAAAAGATCAACAAAAGTTTAATCAAATGCAATTGCAGATGTAAATCTTGACGCATCAATGTTTGCTAGCATCATAAAAGCTTGTACAAAACTTGGAGCTTTGGTATAAAATCAAAATGTACATTAAAAAAATTGAGTGCAATTTTTTTCCAAATGTTATGGTAGATTAAACAAAGCACATCTCAATGACAAAATGAGTTATACATGTGACATCATAGAATTCAATGGTTTCGTGGATATAAAATCCATGGCTATTGCAATTATGCCATCAAACTCTCAACGAGCACCATTTTCACTATTATCCAAACCTTTCACTGCACATACGCCAAAAATATATAATTAATATTATAGTGTTACAAATTAATCAATATAAATGAAAATGTAAAAAGATTTTTAAATAATCTATAACACATAGAAATTAAAAGAATGAGAGTTAGAAGATAAAGACATCAAAAACATATGACTTATGTATGTTACAACTTGTCACAAGTGGGGACATTAGAAAAACCAATGAAGCCTCAAGATATTTAATACAAAGTTATCCTTGGAAAACAAAATATAAGTTAAAACTACAAAGCAAGTAATTTGAACAAAAACATAATGTGAGCTATGAGAAATATTAATAAATAAATATGCAAAGTTGGTTTTACAGCTACTAATACTAGAGTGTTAAAACTTAGAGGCCATGTCACAAGGTTCTCTGAATTTCATCAAAAAGTGCTATGAAAACATTCCTGAATATTATGATCAACATGTTGAAAATGCATTGGGCCCCTGTTATACAAGGTCTAAGTTGATGTTCCGGTAGGGAATATTAGTTAGCTCCACTTGAAGACTTAGAAGAATGAGTAAACAACAAGACTTAAGATTCTTTGTAACAAATAATTACCACTGTAATTTCCTAGTGATAGATATTTTAGATTTATTCTCATTCTATACGTCATTATCAATATTTTCTTAATAAGACAAGTTTAATGTAGGAAATCTAGGGTTTGCAGAGTTAAGACACATTTTAGATTTGTTTTTAAGGGCATTCGATATAAATACTCCTTAGAGTGATAAGATTTTGGTTGAAAAGCTATTATATGAATCATATAGCTTCAAAAGTATCGTATCTGTTGTTTTTTTCTCCATGTATTGAACAACAAAAATAAAATTTGAGTGGGAAAAATAGACCCATGTCAAACAAACCTACCAACTAGGTTAAGCACTCTTCAAAACCCAAAGTAGAACATGGAGAGTGACACATCCTAAACGGCCTTTCAGACCTGTCATTTTCCTTGCATGATAATACAAGCACTTTATTTGAGATTCAAAGGAGTTCAACCACGTTAAAACCCAAGTTAACATTGTAAATTTTGGCAATAATTGGATAGTTGCAGCGAGTGCAAAAGTTGGAGGTCTTCTTTACTAACAATGGTAAAGTAATTTTGTACTCTCATAATTAAATAAATAGAAAGTTACGGAGAACTATGCTAAACAGAGCTCTTGCTAATAGCTATCCCAAAATCAGTACCATTATGGGTTAAATCAGCTATTATATGAATCATATAGCTTCAAAAGTATCGTATCTGCTGTTTTTTTTTCTCCATGTATTGAACAACAAAAATAAAATTTGAGTGGTAAAAATAGACCCATGTCAAACAAACCTACCAACCATGTTAAGCCCTCTTCAAAACTTGAAGCAAAACATGGAGAGTGACACATCCTAAATGGCCTTTCAGACCTGTCTTTCCTTACATGATAATACAAGCACTTTGTTTGAGATTCAAAGGAGTTAAACCACGTTAAAACCCAAGTTAACATTGTAAATTTTGCAGTTGCAACAATTGGAGTTGAGAGTTTGCAATGTGTGAAGTGTACTCTGTGTTAAAGAAGATCTTGACGGAATCATGGTTGTCTCAATCCTCTAAAGTGATTCTCCAAGGGGGAGTTAGGTCCCATATCATCAAAAGTAAATAGTACTTTCTGATTTTTTTAAGTTATGTTGCTCAAAGTCTTTGTGTTTCCAAAGTTTGGGTTTGTATTTTCATGATTCCATATGTGTGTTACCTCCGCAAGAGTTGAAGAGTTCAGGATAGGTTTCACAAGCTTGTAAGAATGGTAATAGTCCTTGGAGGATCAATGGCATATGTTCAAGGTATTTTAGACTGGTGTACAGAGATATATCTACAGGTGTTAAGAAAAGAGCTTGCAATAGTTAACTCCATCAAGAATCAGTGTTGCTCCCAAAGGATGAAATGAAGGTAAGTTCTTGAAGGCATGTGACATAAAAATATTGTGAAAGATAGTCTATGCTCATCAAATAATGAAGAAAGTTAGTCTATAGTTGATGATCTGGTATGAGAAGGATGAATGAAGATCAACATATGGTGTCAAGCCTTGAGATCAGAGGAGATAGGTCTATGGGTAAGTCATGAAATGTATGATACCTCAAAGACACAAGAAGATTGCATCTTGAAGGTTATGAGTCTATAGTAGTGCTCAAATGACCTTAGTACCTTTCAAAGGCAGTATCAAAGTTTTAAAGACTATAATGTGTATCACAGATTGGACAGTTATATGAAATGTTGCTATAGCTTGCAGGGTATAGTTTCTCTCGTCATGATATGTCACAGTGAGAACTTGAAGATGATGGGTCTGCACTGAAAATATAGTGTACACATGCAATATAATGAATGGATAAGTTGTTGAAATAGAGTATTGAGACAAGGAAGTCTTGTAACAGTGATTTTCAATATTCCCAGGCTTGAACAGTGTTCTTGCAAGCCCCTAAGTGTTTGCAAAGCTACAACCAATGGATGTAAAGTTGATCAAATCTTTGAGATCATCATAAGGTTTGGTGAATGTTCTGCATGCTCTAAAGGTTGTATCTACATGTCTATTCTATGCCATTTAGGCCTGTAGAGACCTTAAAAGGTCATGAGGTAAGTGTTGAAGGGTTTGTACAAATTGTGTCGATGCTACAGTGATCTTCCAGTGGATACAGAGATGGGTTATATCTATGTTACAACACTTATAATAGCATGATTGGACCATTGACTATGTTCTGAGATGGTGAATAGTGTATTGAGGTCATCTAAATCTATGCAAGTACAAGAAGAGACTATGAGGTTTGTGTGCAAGATAAGATCATCATTATGAGATCATATGTTCATGTCAATAGATCTATGCTTCGGTGTTCTATAAAGTCTCAAGTGCTAATACAGGTCTGTGAAGTCTAGAATGTGATCTTACAGGTTTGTGACATCAAGGGTGATAAGGATTGTCATGATTCTATGTGAAGGATGAGTACCAGGGCCTAGAATTCAAAATGAGAAGCTACAAGTTTTTGAAAAGTGTTCTAATCGTGGAACAAAAGGACTTGACCAAGTTGATAAGGTACAAGGATGTCTATGATAATAAAAATACATCTCTGCAAGGTTATGAGGAGTCTATGTTAGGTTATGAGGAGTCTATGTTAGGGCTTGTATGTCTTTGTAGTCAAGTCGGTTACATAAAGTCCCGAGGCTTGTGTTGTTCATCTTTGGAGGATCTCAGATATTTTGACAACCATCCACCAAATGAAGAATTCGATTTTACAATGTGGTTGGATTCAAAACCAAGAAACTTAGTAATCTACATATCATTGGTGCTTCAAGTGTGCAATTTCAAATTCCCAAATAGAAGAAATAGCCACATGTTTGGTGGAAGAAAAATTGCTTTCATTTGGATGTTTCTTACACAAACAATATGCAGTAATGCTACCTTCACAGAGATCTTACCCCGTGGATTTCTAGAACAGCTTGAAGATGATGGCATTGGTCTTGTTGTCCCAAACTAGTCTGAGCATCTGCATTACACATTGTTATCACATAATGCCATTGGTGGTTTCTTCACCCACTTGTGATTGGAATTCAGTTTCATAGATCCTGTGCATGGGTGTTCCATTGTTGGGATTTCCTCTGTATGCAGATCAATACACAAACTGCAAAGTTATATCAGATGAGATGGATATATCTTTGAAGCCTTGAAGGTAGAACATGGTGGGATTAATGGAACATTAGTTCAGAGAAAAGAGATTGCAAAGAAGGAGAAGGCATTGATGCATGGAAAAGAAGGGAGGAAAGCTAGGATAAAGATAAGGAGACTCAGACGTGTTGCTAGAAAGGCAGCTACTCAAGGAGGCTCCTCCCATAAGAATTTAGACATTTTTGTGGAGGAATTTATAGGTAAGGTATTGCATGGTTAAATCATTCTAACTAATGGCAGGCTTTAATAAGTGGTTTACACATTAATCACAAGTTTTGGATGCTTTATTTCATTTGAAATATGTTATTCTCTGGTTAAATACATTTAATTTATATTTATCCTTCAAAATGCTCAATATAAACATCTGATTGGTTATGCAGATGCTTGGCTTTGGATGGGCTGGGATTTTCAAAAAATCTAGTAGAATCCACTTACATGTGGCAACCCAAAAATCTAGTTCAAGTCTCCATTTTTAGGCAAGTCGCAATCAAAATATATTCAGATTATTATTCGTAGGTCAATTTAGAAGGCATCGGAACAAATGAAGCACTTGGCGGTTGGGCATCCTATCTTCTATTCCTTTGACATTAGGTGTCAAGCCTACAAATTGATTAACATCCAAGTGGAAGTCTTATTTTTCTTATGAATGATTTAGTAACAGCCGGTATCCTCCATTCCTTTAGTTTAGTGCTTGTTTCTATGAAAGGAGAAGAAGGTGTAGGAACTTGTATCCCTCTTCCCAAGGTCGCAAGTAGTGATGTTCAACATGGAAAGAGAAGGAATGGGATCACAGTACCTTCTCCACTTTTTCATGGAGTTGAAGCCTCTCACCCATCTCTGTTCCTCAGCCTATTCATGATGCATTACCTGATGAGGACATCCTCCTCATTGAGGGCATAAACAATACTATTTCCATCAAAGACTACTACTATAGCTTCACAATCAACTTGAGGCGTAATCCTCTGACGTAAATAGTGAAGCTCCCTCCCCACCTAAAACCAAACCAATGACCACAATCACTAAGGAGGAGGTCACCATTTATCTCCAGGAGGATGCATGGATGCTAAATTTCAACGGGGAAAAGTGCCACCAAGGAGCTGGAGTAGGATGTGTACTCACTGACCCTTCTGGTCAGACTTTCCTCTTTTCTATCAATTCGAGTTCGAAATCACCAACAACATGGAAGAATATGAGGCTCTTATCTTAGGTATACATATCACCTTAGCTACGAATGTATCCTATCTTCATGTCATGGGGATTCTCATTTGGTGTGTCGATATGTTAGTGGTGCATATTAATGTCACAATGAAAACCTCAAAGGTTGTTATGTCTTAGTTCAGGAATTAACGCTACAATTCACTTCATTTACCATAGAATCAATCTTATGCGAACATAATGCCTTGGTTGATTATTTGGCCATGTATGCCACCAAGTTCCAGTCACATTATGATTTTCATAATGACACCCTTATAATACAAATTCGTCAAACCCCAACCACTTCCACCTACTTGAGACACTCAGGATGTCTGTCAGATCAAGCCACAGGATGTTTGTCAAATCAAGCCACAGGATGTCTGTCAGATCAAGCCACTTCTCCTGGTTTTCTTAATGTTATCTCCTTATGTATAACATATCAATTGCAGATTTCATCACAGAACTCAGAACATGATGAGATAGACTTTGAATTCTTAGGCAACAGGTCTGGACAACCATACATTCTCCAAACCAATGTCTTTAGTGGGGGGAAAGGAGACAGAGAGAAGCGTATATACCTCTGGTTTGACCCAACTAAAGATTACCATTCCTACTCTGTTCTCTGGAACATGCGTCAGATTGTGTAAGTTCATTCCATTGACTAAGAAAAACTCCTTTGGCTAGATATTCAGAGACTGTATCTTATCATATTCTAATGGCAATAATTTTGGCTTTCAGATTCTTTTTCGATGATGTGCCTATCAGAGTATTCAAGAACAGCAAGGATTTGGGAGTGAGATATCCGTTCAATCAGCCCATGAAGATTTACTCAAGTCTATGGAATGCAGATGATTGGGCCACAAGAGGGGGACTTGAGAAAACAGATTGGAGCAAAGCTCCTTTTGTTGCAGCTTACAAGAGCTTCCACATTGGTGGGTGTGAGGCATCTGTAGCTCATTCACAGTGTCCAACACTGGGCAGAAGGTGGTGGGATCAGAAGGAATTTGATGATCTAGAAGGCTTGCAGTGGAGAAGACTGAAATGGGTGAGGCAGAAATATACCATTTACAATTATTGTAATGACCGAGTCAGATATCCAAACATGCCCCCTGAGTGTTCCAGAGACCGGGACATCTAGCACTCTGCTTGCTCTAACTCTTGGATGTTTATGAACAATGAATATGTTTGTTTGGATGATCATTTCCAAGCTACAGTCAACAAACATTTGTCTGTATTTTATTAAGTCTACTTATGTGAGTTGTTTTGGCTGCTATTTTGTAATGACAAATGGTTTTTATACTTTATGAAAATAGAGGTATTGAAAGAGTTCTTCAAGAGCTGCTCACGTATTGTATTCTTTAAATTTTAAATTTCATTCAAGTAAAACAGTTGTGGAACTGGTAATTACTTATATATCTCCAAGTAGACTTCAATTAATTCTTATCTATAAATCAAATTAAAAGAAACGTATTTGTATTATCCATCAAATTAAAAGAAACGTATTTGTATTATCCTTGCAACGCTTCTATCTGTTAAGATTTTCTTCAGCTATTGCAAGAAACTAAATGATGTTAAAGTTTTAAGCACCTTAATTACTTATCTTTTAAGAACATCAACTATTTACTGTCCTCTCCAGCTCTACTGATATAACTATCTTAAATTCTTGAGTCAATTAAAAACCGTGTTAATTGTTTCATAGAAAAGTATTTAAATGCTTAAATCATAAAGAAGGTATGTTAATTTTTATATAGATACACCTGAAATATTGCTTTAAAAAAATTAACGCAACAACAAAAACTTTTTCTAATCGAGTATCAATTGGCTGTGTTTAATCTTACAAAGCCCACCATTGTTTTCCGACTCTAGTTTTTCTATTCATTGGTGGCTGTTGTGGGATCCAAGTTTACTTCAGGTTGATTTGTGGAAATTTGCATATTGTTCTATATAGAATTATTTTTCTCATTGATATATTAATATTTCTAGAAAAAAATCTTACAATGTTGATTTCAAGGTTAAGTCTGGATCACAAAATAGCTAAGGGGAGCAGCCTATGCTCCATAATTACAGCTATTATTTATAAGATAAATATTATATTTTGGAATGCTATACTGTATCAGTTATATTTTGTGTATACAAAAATTTGGGTGAATTCAGCGCCTACACTTGGCACAAGTTAATTAGAGTGGAGGTTTCATAAGTCCAAGTTCAATTGATTTTAGGTTTCCTCCCCACCATATAATGAGTCCTTCATTCCTAACTTGTTGGAGAAGAACATTTTATGCCATTCTAGCTTTTGTCGACGTCTGTTCTGGAGCCCGTGAAACTTTGGCAGAATAGGCTTTTGGAGCTCGATTTGTACATTTTTTGGAAAGGTGGAAAATGAACATGAGGACTTAAAAGACATTGATACAACATGTTAATTCATTGCCCCTAGAAATTGGGATCAATTGGCTTGTAAATGTGTGCGCAAAAACCAATGGAAATAAAAAGCAAATCACTAAGCAATGGAAATAAAAAGCAAATAAAATGTGTGCTCAATCTAGTCTTAGGTTCATTCAAACATAAAATAAATCTTATAATTATTTGTGGAAATGATAAGAAGATTTAGAAATTCACCAAACGTTTTTTTTTTATGAAATAGACTATATTACTTAAAAAAAATATTACAGTTATCCACAAAAAATATGGGTGGTAAAGGGCACACCCCATGTTCAAACTAGCCGAGGCTAGGAGGCCAAAGTATCAAAAGGCAACAATGCCACAAAACATAAGGAAAATAAACTAAGCTGCCGCAACAAACATAGCAGCAGGGGGCGGTGGTGGAGGCCCTTTATCCTCCAGGTTACCACCTGGAAGATCATTTCCATCCGGAAGGCGGCACCGGTGCCAACTTCTTCTTCTTCTTCTTTGTCGTCCTACAGATTAGGAGATATGGCAAGAGCCAACCGGGGACTTTGCCAGAATCCCATCCATCCCATTGCGCAGAAGCGAGGAGTGGTGGTGGGAGCCCTAGCCACTGTGATGTGTGGGCCAGCTGCGGGGACCCCCAACCACCCCGATTAACAGGGCTCCGTCGATGCTCGGGTTGCCGCTTGGGAGAGTGATGACGGTGGGTACGTTCATTCGACCGCCACGTCCACGGTGACCTCTCGAACGAACACTCCTGAAGGGGAGGTGGGGGGCTCCCATGCCACAATGCAAGGAGCGTTGGCCCAATGATCCAGGAGGGTCTGGAGGTGCCGCACTTCCAGCTCAACCTTGCGGGCCTGATCCTGGATCTGTAAGAACACATTCAAGATAAGCATGGCCTTATCATAATGCGAAAGAAAGCAAGAAACTACGGAATTAGCAAAAACAACATAATTGCATTCTTTCCATAAAAAAAAGGATCTCCACTCTGAAAGTATGCCACACTTGCGCAAAAGCATGGGGAATGGAAATAGAATCCCCAAGCAAAACATGTTGCCAAAGAAATGGAGCTGGTAAACAGTACCAAAAGAAATCGTGGATCCAGACCCAAATAGCCTGAGCTTTTGGGCAGTACCAGAACAGATGCGTAAGCGTCTCAATATGCCCACAAAAAGGGCAAAGCCGAGGAGCAATCCCATAATGAGCTAATATGCACCCAATAGGGAGGCCTTGAAAGAGCAGGCACCAAGCAAAACAGGCTAGCTTGGGCTGAAGGATGGCCTTCCAAACTATGTGAAATCTAGCTTCCCAGGAGGACCATCCAGAGTTGATGGACCACCTGGAGTTTAGCAAAGCCACCATTGGCGCCTAGGGGTGAGAAGAGCATACCCTTTGCTTAGGGAGTAATTTAAGAATGGGGTATCTAGAAACCATTTCCAATCCTTCCACCAAGGCCTGAGAGAGTGTAACGACCCAAAAATTTCACACCCAAACAACACAGTAAAATACAGGATAATTTTTTTTGACGCATAACACGACACGACATGCCACCACCAAGGTCACAACTAACTCCGTGGATAACTCAATACAAGGATGACCACAAGGGTAACACGGAAATGTTCACACACTCCAAGGATGGTTCACTTTTCTATCTGACAAAACAACATAAGAAACCACCACATAACACACCTACAGATAGGGCAAGCCACAATGAGGAAATTATTGATGGTTATTTATTTTTATGTAACCTCTTTCGATCCTTAACTACAGTTTGCTAAGACTCTAGATATGATTTGTACAATGCTTCTTACAATGCTAAGTTTTCTCAGGCTTATTAAATCTTATCCTCTTCTAACAACTAACAGTTCATTTCACCTTAGGGTTATTTTACAAATTTCACCATAAAAGGAATAATGTTCACTAGAGGAGCTAGGGTTATCATGTTATATAATTCTTACTCACAAAGATAGTCTCGCCTATGATTTCCTTAAAGAATTCCTTGCTCTCAAGCTGGTAACCTCTACGTTAATTTATTTAAATATAACTTTTAGTTCAACTTTTATAAGTATTAAACAACCCATGTTATTTTACTTATGTCGCATTATTAATAAGTCATAGCAAGATTTACTCAACATTTCTTTTCAAGGGTAAGTTTAATAACACTCATTCACGAGAACAAAACAAGGTTACATCCACACTTAAAATACCAATGATCCAATAAGGTCGCTCAACAAGCAAAGAACCAATATTTTGATATTTTCAAAGATGGTCAAACGAACCAAGGTGTCCAAAGTTAAGATGACAAAGTCCACAAATACATCATACCAAGACCAAAATCCTCTCCTACATTTTCCACTGTATGTTATCCATCGTTGAACAATATAAAAAGGATTCATGTAAGAACTTCTCAGCTGAGGTTGATGCACAAGTTTACAAGTCTATCCCTCATCTACTCGCTAACATTCCATCTGCAGCAAATATTTACTAGAGTCGGTTCGCGAGAACTGAGCATGATAAGATATAAACCTCACCTAATAACTTATGCCATCTAGCATTTAAATAAATGAAATTTTGCAATACTCCCTATCAAATAATTCCTAATCATGTATTCAAATTTTAACTGCACATCTCATGATAATACATTTCATAACCATCATTGAACACTTCCCTAAAATCTGCTTACATATGAACTAAAATTCCAAGTGGCTAGAAGATATGCAACCTTAACCTTGCATTTAATCATAATTAAATTACAGTAACAATAGTATCGCTCACCTAATACCCTCAACCTACTTCACATGTAAAATTTCCAATAATATTATCTTTCAATTAAATAAAAGCACCAACGACATTAAGCTTCTCTAATAAATACAAGTGTCAATCATATGACAATCATCAATATTACCCAAGTATCGACCTTTATAGAAAGACAAGGATATGTAAGTATACTTTTGATATTTATCTCACAATAAAAAGAATGTACTTATGTAAACAAGGTTTCCACCAATCAGTAAGTTCATATATTGTTTAGATATCCTATCGGTTGATTTATTATCAAGTCTCTATATGCCTCTATTAGTATAAGAGTCCAACTCGGAGGGATGAATTACGAACAACAATACCGTCATACTTCGTTAATGAGTAGAAGGTACATTTGGCTAGCTAAAACAGGTAAGCGTGGTCCAAGCCACTATAAATACAAGTATCAACATTATCTCAACTCACAATTGAGATGCAAGTACCAATTTTTTTAACTAACATAATAATCGTCGTAAAACCCAGAAAATATTCCACGCGCTAACCAAGTATTGAAATAACATATTTATCCTTACTGGTTGCCTGATAGCATAATATATCATATTATATAATTCAACCTCCACTTGCATATCTCAATTTATGGGTATCAATCATTGTCCTATATAATGAAGTTAAATAATTTCAGGACGACTTCTATCCTTAACGTCATATAAGGTATGAACAGTCCCATTATGTTAGTTGTCACCTTTACTTAAGGCTGTGTAAGAATCCTTTTTAGGGTAGTTCTCAAAACTTCCCTATTCATCTGTTTTGCTACCAAAAACATTTCAACAAGCTTTGAAGTCAAGGTATAGGATAAATTTATAATCTCATATTTCAAGCATTGTCTGAATTCATACGCCTGAGGGCCATCACATGTCAATCAAACTTGCAGAATGTACACATTCATGAGAGTTCGATGTATTCATTATTACCTCAACTGATTCGAAGATCTAAGAAGCGCCTCAAACTTAAGCCATATAGTTATCCGCACAAACTAACGTCTTGAGGCTTACCGTATTCAAAAGGGTCACAAAATAGAAACCCCATTAACACATGTTTCAGGAGCGTTCCAATCTAAAAGTAAGCTCATAGTAATAAGAATAGTAGAGGGCCTGGTGAGGGGTTTTCAATAATCCCCAAAGTAAACGATAATCAAAGGAGTCGGATAGTATCTAGAAGGACCAGTAAGAGCCAGTACGACTCTCCCCAAATAGAAGCCTCCAATCCTAATGGGGGTTATACTATTATCAATCCACATTAAAAGACCAACACAGTCTTTCGAGAAAATTTCCCGTTTTCACGCCATGTTTTACATAATAAAAACAAGACAAGAAAAATTCTAAATCTCATTCACACACTACAATATTTCCTACAGAAACCACTGTTCACAGGAGTAATCATGGCAAAATGATAAACTAACTTTATAAGGTCAAAAAGCGAGAATCACTGGAGAGAGATCAGCTCATGTAAATTGCGATTAAAAGTCATTCGGAAACCCATTTCTTTTGGGCATCTCGTTCAAGAAGGAGTCAACATATATGTATATGTAAAATAAATATTTAATAATATCAAGAATCCAAGACGTTACTTACTTAGTAAAATAGAATCACACATCAACAATCCAAAGGAGACATCACATGTACAGAATTCAACAAAACTGCAGAGATTGATTTATCTAAATGCTAAAGTAAATAAATTATTAAGAGAGAGGGTTAGGGCTTATCATGCCTTTAATGCGCTTCCCAAGGCAAGAGCACGCTGAAACAGGCCCTTGAAGGTAGTAATGAGCCGAGGTTGGCTGCTACTAAGAACACCAATTTCCGAAGACCAAGAATCACCGTTACAACATGCATATTGCCCAAGAATACCACCAATCAGACCAGTAACCAAAGGTGCCTTTTCTGAGTTCAAACAGATATCATTCCAGCCTGTCAAATAAGCAACTCCTAATGCTAGTGCTGTGGCAAACGAACTATTCACTAGCACTTGCATCCAATCCCGTTGGCCTCCCTCCTTGTATTCAGCATCATTTTTGCGCTTCTTTTCAGTACCAAGCTTTGTGAGCTTTGAGGATGTGAAGAAAAACACGAGGAGAGCTCCAAACCTGGGCAGCAGAATGGCCCATGCAAATTCAAAACTTCCCCTAATAAGTTCATAATTGCAAAGCAAATTGTGCTTCATGAATATTCTGATATGAAACAGATCCTCCTCTATGAGATTCTCTTCCATGAGTTGCATCGTAAAACAAGTAAGTCTCAATAGAGAATCTTTGTAATAAATTTCATCAGGTCTCCTGGTAACATTCTTACTGTCACTAATTGATTTTGATAAAAAATAAAAATAAAACTTGAAGGAGAATCCCAAATTTGAGGATGCATTCAATATTGAACAGGTAATAACAATGTTGGACAACCTGTTTGTTGGCGGCCTTAGCCAAAGAGGCTACGAACCGCACACACTGCATTACTTGGCTAAATAATGTTGCAGACTGTTGCTTTATGTTGCTGTGGATCCCCAACAAGAACACACCCCGCAGCATCCAATGAAAGGGGAGGTAACACGCCTACTGCAGTAGCTTGTAGCTTCATCTATAACCACCATACTGCACTCCGCGCCAGCGGCCAGCGGAAGGCGCCCAACAGTCCTCCACGCTCAGAAAAACCCTCCTCCACGTTTCTACACGCCCCCCCCGAGTTCCAAGTGAGAACAGATCCAATGCGGCCAGGGAAGGTGGAGAAAAACAAAAGAAACAAGGGAAAGGTGCGCAGCAAGAGAAAGGCACGCATTTCTCACGTTTTCCACCATTCACAGACAAATCCGCCCAAGGAGATCCCACGCCGCCAGAGCAGGAAGTTGCAGGTTTGTGGAAAGGAGAGAAGTGCGGCCAGCAAAGTTAGGGCCAGTTGGAGATGGCCACACAACAAGGAGAGAAGACAGATCTGCACAGAAAGATCCCACACACAGCCCCAAAAAAAAAAAAAAATGCGGCCAGGAGGAAAGAGGCGTCCCTTTCCAGCTAAGAGGTCAAAACATGATTTCAATAAAGCTGACAAAGAGCAAATTTAGGCGGCCCAAGGCAAATTTGCACTTCCTCCACCAACAAGTCAGGTAAAATTACTTATCCATAAAATAAATTTAAATCTAATTAATCACAATTTCCTTTTTTTTTTAAATAATTCCGTTAGGCCGACAAACTGACGACAGTAACCAACTGCGAAGGATAACCGACGTCCATTCTTTTATTATTCATTTTTATTATGTTTTAAAATGCTGCGACCCTCGACGGGGTTCGAAAAGTCACTTAGGACTTAGCACAAAAGTGACAACAATTAAAAATAATAATAATAATAATAATAATAACACTAATTATTTAATTGAGAGGTCGAGCATGAGCGTGACCAAAACTACGGCAAAAATATCTGGCAGGCAACAAACAACAATCAACAGGAGGTTCGATATAGCAAGAACAAGGTCTTCCTTTAATAGGATAAATCGCGAGGGATGTTGCGGGCCAGCAACCAAAACATCGACACTGACGCAAGCAAGAAAGCTCAACAAGACGACGACACCAACGTTTCAAAGGGAACACAACGGCGTTCAGCCCTTAGAAGCTCGGTCGCCACAGAATAACAGAGCAATGACGAATGGGGGCATTACAAAGAGACAATACCCACTTTGTGAAGCATCTCAGCAGGAATGGAATCAAGAATTTCCTAATAAGACTCTCTGTCAGCTGAAACAAGCCAAAATTTGGCTTTAGCTTGAGGCCAAGTGAGAAGCATTCTGGACTGCCTGCAAAAGATGTCATTAAGAGTGCGCAAGCCTCGATGATATAACTTAAGGGCATGAACCCAGGGCACTTGGGCAAGCGGCACATCATGAAAATTGATGAGAGGAGACCACCAGATGTTGTGGTCATTAATGGAAAGCCCATTACGGAAGCCATCCCCTTCCCAGATTAAAAAGGGTTTGAGAAACTCCCGGAGCTTTCCATATGCTTTTGACAACAAAGGTGCCCTGGACACCCGACTGGGCTTTGAGAATGAGTAGACTGTGAAAATCCAGCCCTTGCCAAGTTTTATGCCCTTGAGGGGAACCTTGGCAAATACGCAGTTATGAATCAGACTTTCCAAGCTTTGTTGCCAATGCAATCCCCTGACGGCCAATGTCGGTCAGCCCAAGCCCACCAGAATCCCTAGGGAGGCAACAATACTCCCAGGAAACTCTGTGGAAACCTTTGCCAAGCTCCGAGTTAGCCCAAAGGAAATCTCTGAGAAGTTTTTCTAGCTTCTTGTAGGAGGCTTTGGCCGGCACCCAACATGAAGAATAGTAAACATGCATGGCAGCCAAAATCTTGGAGCAAATCTGAAATTTTCCCACAACTAAAGGGGTTTAGTAATCCAGTACTCCAACTTGCGGGTGACCCTATCAATAACATACTGCCAAAGTTGACTAGGGCAACATCAAAAGCAAAGGGGATACCCAGGAATTTAAAATTTTCTCCATGTTGGATGTACTTCCAGTCAAAACGATTAAGCCAACCAGGCTTGGGGAGAAAAGATTGCCTGAAGCACTGGGTCTTATGCCATTGGATACTGGAACCTGAAGCTAAACAATACGTGTCCAAACATTGCATGGCATTGGTAATATTAGTTTCTTCCTCCGGAGCGTGAGGAAGGAGTCATCCGCAAAATGCCCATTGATAAGCTGAAGGGGAGTCGGGGAAGGGAGCTGAATTCCACGCACAAGCCCTTGGTCCCAAGCATGGGCAAGGAGAAACCCAAAACCTTCAGTGAGAAGCACATAAAGAGCAGGTGCTAAAGGACAACCTTGCCTAATAGAGTAGAAAATCCCAAACTGCTCAGAAGTATGACCATTTACAGATAGAGAGGCAGAGGCATCAGCAAAAAGCATTTTGACAGAGGTGATGAAGACCAAACCGAAGCCCAATGCTTCAAGCATCGCCAAAATGAAATGCCATTCAATCCTATCGTAAGCTTTTTCAAAGTCAATTTTGACAAACATGGCAGATTGCTTAGAGGTTCTAGCCCACTCCATGCCTTCCCAAACAACCAAGATATTATCCAGAATGTACCTGCTCTATATGAAACCAAATCTACTCAGGACTGATGATAACTGGCAAGATGGGCCGAAGCCGAAGAGCTAAAGCCTTAGCTATGATCTTATATGAGACATTGAGCAAGGTAATCGGCCACCAATTGCATATGAGTTCTGGGTCTCCCGCTTTAGGGATGAACTTTATGTGACCCCGATTAATAAGGGCACCGAGGGACCCTGAGTGGAGAGCTTTGAGATATACTTGAAGCAGATCCTGCCCACCATGTCCCAAAGGGCTTTGTAGAACTCGCAAGGAAATCCATCCATGCCAGGGGCTTTGTCGTTGGCCATGAGGGAGACAACTTCATATAAATCCTCTAAGGTAAGCAATCTGTCACAAACAACCGGTGTGCATGTGAGAGTTTACATGGAACAACCGAGAGGCATTTAGCGAGCGCGGCTTGTCGCAGGAGACTCCTCCTAAGCTTTGAAAACCTAAACATAGTGCCTAACAAAGGCTTGGACCATCTGAGGAGTGTCTATAATCCGAACACCAGCATCAACAATAGCATAAATTTGTTGGTTTATGTGCTTGGCTTTGAGCCACTGGTAAAACTCTTTGGTGTTACGGTCTCCAATTTTAAGCCAGTGCAACCGAGCTTTGATCTGGGCACCCCATGTTGTGTAATCATCAGCAATGTGGATTTTTTGCCGCAATTTAGCAACTTGGAGTTACAAAGCCACATTGAAAGGAGCTTGGGCAAGCGCCACCATGGAGTGGCTCACCGAGGAGGAGGTGGGAGTAAGTGGTCTGCCGAAATTTAGTGAGTTGGACACCGTACATCCGGAGGAATTTAGTTAGCCGAATTATAGCGTCCTTCCACCAGCTTATCCATCCAACCTTACCAAAAGGGCGAGGTGCAAGGTTCCAAATTTGGCGAATGTGTGCCAACGTGGGGTCATGATGCAATAAAGCAAAGTATTTAAATAAAACTACATTTTTTTAATCTGTGGCAGTTGAAAAGTCCATTCAATACGGAACCGGATCGGAATGTGGTCGGAAAGGACAACGGTCGGCAAAGCTTCCACCAGAAGAGAATAACAGTGGCAAATTTAAAGAAAGGTTGTAAAGAGATCATTGCACGATCCAGCCTTTTAAAAACCCGATCTTGGTCATTTCTGAGATTAGACCAAGTGTACCATGGCAGCAGTATTGGTGTGACGCGAAAAATTGGGGTCATAAAACCCAAATTTATTGCACATGTAAAACCAAGCCTCCCTTTCGCCAGCTGGCCACCTCATGGGTAAAAGACCCAATTTATCATTGGGCTGCTCCACCATATTAAAATCCCCATTAATCAGCCAGTGCGCAATTGGAAGGTCGTCAGCCACCCACCTCCAAAGCATCATCCTTTCGACGACGTCATTAGGTGCATAAACATTGATAATCCCAAAGGAGAGATTTTCAATATTGAATAGCACCCAGAGAATACGGTTGTCAGGGTCACATCCATGATTGACGTAATGCGGCCGCCATTTCGGAGAAATAAATGTGATCATTCCACCTCTTCCAGTAGCATGGTTGCTAGAGATAGCTAAACTGTCAGGCCAAATAGTCCTATGACGAGAATCAAGTAAAAAACCTGAAACTTTGATTTCCTGTAAACACAGAATATCCATATCAGGAAGCTTTTCCTAAAATATCACACAATGTATTTACGAGTGGAGTCTGTGAGACCCCACACATTCCATGAGTAGCAATTCATGAGGAAACATTATCAAGATGCATCTTTGAGTCTAGCTCACTCAAACCATCAAGGGCTCCAAAACTATTCTGCAAAAACCGTTGTTGGTTAACTGAAAAAAATTCAGATAGTTGAGCAGCCCACCGGCTAGTAGGGCTATACTCCCCTTCCTCACACTTGCGAGGAGGGCTGCGAGAATGCCGAACTGCCTACTTTCGTGGAGAAACCACTTTGTTAGGTACGAGTAACGGTTGAAGTCGACCCATAGCAGGCTGAGAGCTTGAGGCCAAAGGTGCCAATTTACTTGAAGAACCAACCATACTGCCAGCCAATACCTTCGTGTGAGCTAGAGGCAACTTGGTATCCGAAGGTTGCTTTGCAGCTGAGTTGGAAACATTTGGAGGCACCTTTCCGGCTTGAGCAGCTGAACCATGTTGTGAAGGCCCGATATGAGCGGCCTTGCTCTTGTTGGTTTTACGGCCACCCACAGTGTGCCAGCCCTCCTCCTCAGGTTGAGGGTGGGGATCGCCCATGGGCTTTGAAGTGGTGTGGTGAGCGGCCAACAAGGGACAATCCCTAATTTTATGCTCAGAAGATTGACAATAGCGAAAACAAGTATTCAGAAGGTTGATGTATACCACCTTCTGAGAAAAAGATACATCACCAACCTGAATGGCAATCGATTCTTTCAGGTCCTTTGAAAGGTCCAGTTCAATGCAAACCCTTTTTTGCGGATGAGTTGCAAAGAACCTAGAAGGCTCTGTGTAAATAACACGGCCAAGAGTTGTAGCAATACGTTCTAAGAAATGCCAAGCAAGGCATAGGAAGCCCTGGGAATTCAACCCAAACGGGGACTTTAAGGGTCGTCTAGTCAGAGACAACAAAGTCTCTGGTCCAGGGTGACAAAACCAATAAGGAGCTTCTAACATACCAGGTTTGTTGCTTATTCAGAATAAGGGAAGCATGACTAGGGTCAGCAAATCGAAGGCAAAAAAACCACGGGTTAGGTTCTGGATGGAATCCAGCTTAATACCGTGCGTCGTCCAAGTAGATTGGACCCAAGATTTAAGCATACTTTCAGAGGGAGTCCTTCCCACAAAATATCCTATTAAATAGAATTGTTCTAGCCATTTACAAGCGGAATCAAATTCTGAAAGCGGTAAAACAATATCAGGGGGAGAATCGTTACCTCATGGAATACTTTCGGCACAAACTTGCGAGGAACTTCCCCGGAGCCATTGTTCGCAATCTCGCCACTCTCCGTCACAGTTGAAACAACTGGACAAGAGTCGTGCGAAGTCATATTTAAAGCCCGCCAAGCGGCGAGGCTCTAGAAAAGAGGCCAAATAAATGCGTTAATGGCAATAGATCTCTCACTGCAGACGAACTCATTGTTCTTGGCATGCAAAACCCTAGTTTCGCAGCCATAACCCTAAAAGCTTTGAAAACGAGAGCTCAAAGAATAAGTAAATCTTGAAAATCAATGGTATATATAAAAGGAGAAATTTGGATTATCATGGATTCATCATTGATTCATTTTTAAAATATTTTATAACAAATAAACAATTCAACACAAGGGTAAAGCTACAAGTTAATTAAAAATACCCTCAAAATGAGTAGCATATTTGTATGTAAGAATATATGATTCGAAGAATGATACTAGAGATGATGCAACTAAAATGTGAGGCCTAAAAGAGTTTAAAACAAGTAAAACAATTATAGATGCAAGCTGAAATGATGAACTATACAAAGCTAGTATGTTGGTAACGATGATATTTTATGCTAAGATTAGGCTAGTACAAGTGCAAATCAATAAAAAGATGTGAAAATTTGAGTATATGATGCAACACTATCAAAGAAATATAAAAATGACATAAAGTTGTGGGGTGGATGCTGCGAAAATACACAAGATAGTTTGAAATAAGCAGAGTTCAACAAAAATAAGCAAGAAATGACCTAGAATGATGTTTGAAAGATTCCGATGCAATCTAGACTATAACCCCAAAAGTAATAAGAATTCTAAAACAAGATGTAACTAATCCAAAACAAGGAAGAAGACAAGATGTACAGTTGAAAAGATGTAAAAGTAATAAATTAAAAGCTGTAAATGTGGCCAATAAAGTGCTACAACGAGTGCTCATCAACCAAAAGTGATGGTTATGTGAAGGAATAACTAAAACAAGAATATAACAAGCCAATGTGAGCAATGGACAAGAAACATGTAGCTCAAAGAAAGAGAAATCCATGAATGGAGGAAACTACAAACGTTGCAAAAAGTGTCAAAAACGCAACTTTATGACTCAAATTGGATGAAAGATGAATGAAAGTGATTACAACCAGCAAATAGGTGACTAGAAAGATCTAAGAAGATGCAAAGTGAAGGTGACTAATGGAAGGAAAGGACAAGTAGACTTGAGAAATGCCAAATGAGAAGCAAAATCAGTAATGTGCAAGCAAGAAATGAGAAATGCAAATGTGAATCGGCAAGTTATCACTCAAAATCCTTGAGAAGAGGAGTAAAAGGGTCAAGAACTAAATGAAGAATATGTATGCAGGTATGCACAAGCAAAAAAATATGTAGTAACAATTGAAGACTCTCAAGAAGAAGAGAAAGAATGCCAGGAATGTGAACATAATCAAAAATAGAATGGAAGAAATGAGCAACAATGCAAAAAGATAACCCGATGAATCAAAATAAGATAGAAGGAAAGGGGTTAATATATGAAAGAAGATAGCAAAAGAAATGACTGGACTTGAAAGAGGCAAAAGGTATTTTGTCATACACTTGGGAGGAAACCTATGAATGCACAAAGAATGTGAAACAAAT
Source organism: Taxus wallichiana var. yunnanensis (assembly GCA_018340775.1). Classification (NCBI taxonomy): domain Eukaryota; kingdom Viridiplantae; phylum Streptophyta; class Pinopsida; order Cupressales; family Taxaceae; genus Taxus; species Taxus wallichiana. The sequence goes on from CM031239.1 coordinate 427,907,499, forward strand.
ATGAAATTAGACAGGCATAACCAAATACGACTGAATTTAAGGATTCTTAAGAAGTATGAGACATTTGTTGTGCACTAGCAAAGTCCAAACCAATGGTGGCGACTAAGTTGAGTTGTGACTTTGGGTCATGTTCCCCTATTTACTAGCATCATTATTATCATTTCTCAGATATATCATTGAATAGTCTGCTCTGCCTACGCTCGCAAATCTGCCCTTAAAGGTTAAGAGGTCTTACAGTATAATGAAGCTTACACTTGGAGGTCTTGATTAGAGCATTGGGTTACTAAAGGATCAAGAATAGGAGCTGAGCCAACAAGGTCTACCTTAGTCTTTGGAGTCCCCTACTTTGGTTGGCTTAGGTCTTCTTCCAGTCTGTTGCAGAACAATATCTCAAAAGATGCTACAAACCAAGGAGTGGCTGGCTTAGGTCTTCTTCCGATCTGTCTTGGAACAATATCTCACAAGATGCTACAAACCAAGGAGGGGGATTAATACGCCAAGAGTTTCCACACAAAAGTAAGTGAAGTATCCCTAACCATAAACTCTTTCCTTTATGTTGGTTGATTGGTTATTCCAATGTAGCATGTCTTTGTCTATTACATTATTGTTCTCTTTATTTCATATACTTACTACCCAATGGCATTACAACCCGTAATTTAGGATTAGCTCTTGATTATTACCATATCTCTTTCTTACAAAGTAAGACCCCATATGTTGTATCTTTGATATAGGCTTTGGAACTCTATACCCAATATTGAGTGTGGATTACTTTCTACTAAATCCATTTTCAACCATTGTAATTTGTATATTCATGTAGTATATCTTGCTTGTGTGTTGGCTCTAGTATGGTCTCCTACTTATATCTTACATTACAAAGACAAGATTATTATATTGACCATCTTAGCTTACATGCAAAGTGCTCAGCCTTTTCTTGAGATGCAAACCCTTCTACAAGCATATGATTCTTATCTCTACAGAAAATTGTTCATGCCAGCTATTTAATCTTCCCTACTGCAAAGTGATCCATGCTTGCTCATTATGCTTGGAAAACTCATTGCATTAAACTAAGCCATTCTCTTAAAGACTTTTTCAATCTCCTGAATTGGAGAGTCAATATTAGTCCTTGGTGGTACCACTCAAAGAAAGTAAAGGGTGACTCAAAACGTATCAACATCATGTAAATATTTCAATGTAGCCACCAATTTGGTGGATTGTACCTTCACTCATCACGAAAGAAAATATGATACTTCATTTGCTAATTTAGAAAATGACACTAGAATCTCTCCCTTAACCATCATTTTATAGTATAGGTGCTCATCAATAATCTCCCACCAAAGATATGCCATAAACAACCCCCGGTGTTTATATGGATTTTGTATTTCTTTCTATGTGGCCAATTTTCTCTCTCCCCAATTTCTTAGACCAGACAAGAACTTGGACGTAGGGTAATGTCGGTGATACTAAATGTGTTTGCCATCAACCTGTAGATGAATAGGTTGTCGATTGTTAATACATTGGAATCCTCAGCAAGCATGTCATACTTGTCAATTTGACAGATAGTTATGCAAGGAGCAGACTATTAGGTTTGTAAACTGACAACTTAACAGTATTATATGATGATGTACAGTTTGAACAGAAGTGAAAATGTGGTGAAAGAAAATGGAAGAAAAGATGTTTTTCCCATATCTAATGTAAATTATAATGAGTAAACACTGTACTCAACTAATCTTTCTGAATGGAATGTTTGTGTATGTTCTCTCTGCTATAAGCATGTAGACAAGCAGATCTCCTTTCAATCACATAGACAACAATAGGGTTTAAAACAAGTTTATAGAAACCCTCAAGATAACTTGCTTGATTTAAGTACTAGTTGATTGAATTTTAATCTAATTTCTTCAATTTAATCTACTATTCCAGTTCTAAATCGAGAGTGAGTATCCCTATAGACTCCCCCATATAGATTGCATCAATGGTATAAAAAAGTAGTCCAACTGCCTTTTGGTCGGTACTTTGCTATAGAATTTCATTACTTCTTTCTCTAATATGTTTCGTAAAATCATCCAGCATATATCAACTTATGATTCCCAACCAAGGAAAGTCTACCTAAAACAGCAGTTACAAATGTGCATGCCTGTAAGGTACAATTGCAGTGCCTATGTTACACCAAGAAGCAAAAATGGGTGCTTGGAAACTCCAGATAGGAAAGTACCAGAAGTAGGAACAGCTAGTATCAGGAAATATTGGACCCTGAGAAAATGTTTTTAGGGAAATGAAAAAGTGATTGGAAATGTCATTGGATACATGAAAACAACATCAGAATCAGGAAATCGGGATTAGAAATGGCAGGTCAGGTCAGGAAGGGTCAAATTTACATTAATTTTTTTGAAAATAAAAAAGAATATGGAAAATAAAGAAGAATTAAGAATGCAAGATATGGCCGGAAATGTTGTTGATGTGCCATAAATGTGTCTGGTTTTAAGGAAACATTTATGATTTTAAAGAAAAAGAATCGTGTAGTTTTCTAGTCTCTCAAGGCTTTTCAATTGTTTTTGAGTGAGGAAACATTTTGAAATCAGATTATTGCAGAACAAGGAGTCCAGAAATGCTTTGAAACAAAAAAGGACCTCAAAGGCTTTCTTCATGTATGCTATGTTCGTCATTCCTTGATTATAAGTTGACAGCAGTGGGTAAATGAATGAAAAACCTTTAAAAACACCAAGACTCATTAAGACCTACATAAATCACAGTCAAATTCCTCTTAATACATATAAAATGCTATCAAGAAAGCTTTATATGAATAGAGCAAGTCAGCCAAGAACAGGGTTTGTAGAGAGATGAAATTTTAATTTTTAAGTAAGAAAAATAATAAATAGAATGTCCAGATTGGGTCATATCGATTGGGTCTATTTTAAAACTCTGGATTTTACAAGATCTGGGCGAGATATGGCATCTATGAAGGCTTGTTATGCATCATGGACATTTTTTTAAGATTCACGCTTTCCAACTTAACTATATATGTGGGCAATGAAAAGGAAATTATGGTTGGAACAATTTCATGGCTGCACATGACTATCTTAGGCCTGGTACCACGATGTCTTCAATACAACTGTATGTAGGTCTTGTGATTAACCCATAAGAGGCATTGCAGGTATGACTGGAATTTGTGTCTAACTCAGTTGACACTTCAAAACTACAAGTGGTAATGATCGTGCATGAGAGTGAGGTCTGTAACTAGTATTGGATAATTGGATTTTTGTATCCTACTAGTAAATAGATCCTCACTTCCGAACTAGAAATACTATAATGTAACTTGAGGTATGAACCCCTCTTGTGAACTATACCCCCCGGTTATTATTCTTCTTGGCATACTGTAGGATAGTGTTTTGTGTTTAGGCCAGGGTGGCATCACCTATGCTTCCTTAAGATGAATCTATCTCCTCAAAAATAAATATCTATATAACAACCAAAATAAGAAGGAAACTCCATCTCAAGTGAAATCCTACACAAAGAAGCTTCATGGGTTGCAAAAAAGAACCAGAAAAAGGAAAATGGGACTACTAAATATAATCGAATCCTCTCTAGCACAAGATTTGCACATCAGATGATGTTCATACATTTTGTAAAGTGGTAGAACTGCAACACCCAAACTATCAAAAATTAAAACCGATAAAACCCTAGATAAAAAAGCATTCACATAAAAAAATTGATGGTGTGAGCAAGGACATGGGAAATACCTTTTCTCTCCTATAAATCTCCTTTTCCTATTCACAAAAAACTTGAAACGTCCTATTTATTTTTCCATTCTACATAGAATCGTGTGAAATATCTACGATCAGCACTTAAAATGCAACATAAAAACACGCCCCTCCGAAATGAGCGTCTAGAATGCAACCAGATTCAATGAAAAATTGAAGCTGCGTACCAAAGATCTCATGCAAGCCATATTCAGATTTCAAGAAATAATGCGAGACATGTCGTAGGTGAAAGAAAACATGATTATTTCTCCTCCATACTATTGCTCATATTTGTGAAATGAGTGATATCGAGCTATGGTCGTTCCTCCCGAAATGTGCTTGAAATGCGGCTAAGAAACCTCTGTCGTGACTCTACCTTATTCTCTGCCTCTCCTCCTAGCTCCCGCCTCTCTACCCTACCCCCCCAATACCTAATTCCAATTTCTAAAAAAAAAACCCTTCCACCCCCATTCGCATACCAGTATATTGGCATATTTTTTTGCCATTTTTAATACCTCAATATGAACGGACGTGGTAAGATATCAATTAGTTCACTCGAACCCCTCGTGGCATAAGATCACATGTTGATTTTAAGATGTACAAAATTGGTGAACCCAACATGGACTAGTTCCTTTTAGTTTCCATTGTTTCTTCCTTTTTCATCCATCCTTCTCCTCTCCCATTATTCTACGGGTATTTATATACCCCCAAATATGTCGAGTCAAGAATACAAAGCAGTCGTTGGGTCTTGAGGCATATCATCATCACATGGGTATTCACCCAATCGCACTCACTATCTGGGTGGGTTGATAATTACTCATCTAATTTACCTTCCCCTCACACTCCTCCTCCTCAAGGTGCCAACAATGGTTCATCAGTTAGGATTGAGGAGATTGATCAACCTATGTATAGCCTGCAACCTGAGTTCTCTAGTTCAAACAACATGACATTCATAGGAGAGAAAGGGTTCAATCCTCGAGTCTTATCAAGAACGCAAATCAGCATGCAATTCGATTCACTCACATCTTACCTATTTCCACATGAGGAAATCCTCACACGCTTTTCCCAAAGTGATCAATGCTTTAATGCAATAGACCAGTCCTTGGACCAGATGTAAGAGTACACTGATGTTCTTCTTCAAAACAACTCTATTACCCCTTCTCCTATAGTAAAAACGTCCAAGGAGGGATGGCCTCCCAAGGATCAATCTATATCAAGACATTTGTTCTTTTACTTCCCAACCAAACTCGGAATGCACCTAATCCAAATGCAACATCATCTATGGGTGATTAACTAAAATTAAACTAAATTGATGTAGTAAATGATAGTTAATCTAATCTAGGAGGACATATAATGCAATAAGTAAATGTTCTAAAATAGTATGTAAATTAAATAAGTAAATAGTCTAATGAAATTACAAACCCTAATATACAAGAAGGGAAAGGAAAGAACTCAGTTGAATAATAGAATCCCGTTAGACTATGTCGCAGTTGACACACAAAAACCAGAAGCCTAGAATGACCATGCGGGAGTGTCGAGAAGGACAGATTTGGATGCCATGCCTTGACTGGGGCACTGGAAGAGGACTCGGGGTACCCATGAGTGCTCGATAAGGAATCTAGGTGCCCCTGTGCGGAAAAAGTGTCTAGTACTAGTGCTCACAAGGTCGGAATTTGATATGAAACTCTTCCTACCTATCACATTAATTTCTATGTATTGTGTCAAATGCTCTGAATATTCCAAGAGGAAGTAATAACCTACAAAAGACTAAAAGGAAGTATAAAAACCCTAAAAAATAAAGATACTGAGAATGAATGGATCGAGAATGACCTTAGCTACCACAACAATGGGCTTACTAAGTGATCATTACACTATATTTCAAACACGAGATGTAGTTTTGGTGTGTGTGTGTGTGTGTGCATGTCTCTCCCTAGGTGCTTTTGTGTCGGTTCACTTTATGAAGTAGCAAGCAATAGCTAAATATAGAAAAATTAATAGAATGTGTGCATGGAATAAAATAGAACCCTCCCCTATGAAGTGTGATGCAAAGTTCCTATCTTGTGCCTTAATGATGGAGATATGTGGATTTCAATGCAATATATGGATGCAACTCTATATGGAGTGATAGTATTGTATGATGTTAGGTCTCTCATTATGGTCTCATAATTTTATATTTATATCTGTTCTCTTGGTATAATTTTGTAATTAACCCGAAAAGGCCGACCCCAAGAATGATAAATATGAAAAATGACTAGAAGAGGCCCAAAAAGTGGTGAGAAAGTGCTAGGATCAAGATGCCCCCATGTGGGACCAAGGCGCCCATGGGTCCCCCTAGTACTAAATATGGGCACCCCAACCAAGTCTAAAGTTATGCAATATGTTTAGTAAGGGGTAAGCATATGGGTGCAATAGGTTGTAAATAATAAAATAAAATAAATAATATGGCCAAAGGATGGGGTTTAATTAGTACTTTCTTTACTCAAGAACCTTCTAAATAGTAGTATGAGACCAAGATAAATAAAATGTCTAAAGTGCATGATTTTGTGACTACATTTTGCCCCCACTTTATGTTGGTGAGTGGAAAGCTCTATAACATAAAATAGATAAATATGCATACCTGATGTTCATGACAAGTGTAGTAGAAGCATGCCGAAGGACAAGAAAAAATCTTGGAATGATAAAAATATGGAGGAGCATGGAAACTATAGATGAAAAATGTGAAAAGAAAAAGTGATGAGAGTGAACCTAGGACGAAACGCATGTGTGTAGCTACCACATAGTGTAGTGTACCTACATAAAAGTGTGATGTGTGTGCTATAGTATGCTATTACATAGTGTTGTTGTCATCGTCATTGTTGTTATTGTTGTTGTTGCCCCCATTTGACTGCTTTGTTTCTCATACGACTGGACTGCAAGGAGAAAATGATCAAGTAGTCAAATATGTATGTATGTAAGTGTAAAAATGCTATGTAAAATATGCATGTGTATGTAAATATAAAGTATGTAAATGTAAATGGAACACGTAAATGTAAATGTAAGTGGAACATGTGCACCGGTCCATGTCGAGAAAGAGTGTAGAAGGATATCTTGTACTGTGAGTTTTTTGGGCAATCTCACACCACCCTGGCTAAAGAAGTGTAGGGAGGAAATGCTTTATGTCCTCCAAGCTCTAACCACTTCTACTTGAAATGTGTGTGAAGAGATATATGTGTGTCCTAGTTTTTTGGGTGATTCGACGCCACTAGCCAAAGTAGTGTAGAGAGGTACATCCATTGTAACCTCCAAGCCTATAATTGCTTCCCATAAATGCTAAGGACACCATGTCCTGTAAAATTCATTGTGTATGGGGTTCATAGACTGGTCTGAACCCACTCGCTAAATAAACTGAACCAAAACAGTGTAGAATATTTGTGTTAGTATGTAAACCCCAAATGATGCCCCCCCTCTTTAGGGTGCATGCGACGTTACTAATAGGAGACATGCATCCCCAAAATAGGCCAACCGCATGTACGCTAAAAATTTTCTTGGTAGAAACCAAGGTACGCACAAAGAATAAGGATAGACAACAAAAAGTGCAAACACACGGGCATGAAGAAAATAGTGTATAAGCTACGCAAACAATGTAAAAGATACCAAGAAAAGTAATGTAATCACACAAGAAGACAAGTATGCCACACGAAGTGAATTACAAACATGGGACATCACTCACGATGTCACAAGACATGCAATGCCATCATGTTCGTAAAAAATAGACAAGTGTGCACACCAAACATAGGATGAGGCCCATAAATAATAGAAAACAATAGTAGACAGTGGCAAACAATGTAACAAACAAGTATGGAAACCAATATCCCTGCATAAAAATGTTGCACATGAAGCACTCGTTGGCATGTTAGAATGATAACTAGTAATTTAAAAGCTTGTATAAGCAAGTAATGTAAAGTGCTAAGTAAAAAATGAAACAATAGCACTGGAAGAGATGAATGTGTGAATTCCCCACGATCAATGTAGGAAGGGTAGAAGGCGAGCATCCATGTCATGTGTAATAGACTTGTATATGTGATCACAACTAGAAGAGAGCATGAACACATGTGTGTGTGTGTGTGTGATATAAATAAATGGCATACAATTAATCAAACTAGCATGCGTAATAAAGTGATCATGAGCAAAAAAAGTAAGCAAGAATAAAAGCAACCATAATATAGAACATGTTGTGGATGGATGGAATGGAATGCAAAATGGAATGATAGGAGTCACATGCCCCCGAGTGAATGGAAATGTATGCAAAGTGAGGTTCATATTGTTTTCGCCCTCAACAATCAAGAATGAACCGTAAACGAGAGTGCGTCATAGGTAAATGGTCGAGTAGTGTGTGTGTCAGATCTAGCAGATTGAGATGAGAGTGTATATAGTAGGGATGAAGTGCAACATATAGAAAGGATATGCGTGAACCCTATAGCTGAAGCGTGTATCATGACTTGATGAATGGATGAGTGATTATTTAGCCTAAGTGTATATCACTATACGATGAAAGGATGAGTGATGATTTATCCCTAAGTGTATATCACTATAAGATGAATGGAGGGTGTGGTGATGTAACCTAAGGTGTATACCACTACAAGATCATAGAATATGTGAAAATTTAGCCTAAAGTGTATGTCACTACAAGATGAATAGTAGGAAGTGGTGATGTAACCTAAGGTGTACACACTACAAGATGATATAATAGGTGACGATTTAGCCTAAAGATTATGTCACTAGCCTAGGAATGTCGCATTGTGAAAGGTCAAATAGTAAATGTGTGATAAGTGTAAGGTCCATTTGATTTGTAAACCCTCAACAATCAAGTATGGACTGAGGAACTAAAGTGCATCATCAAGTAGTGAATGTAGTGCCTAAAAGAAAATGTAATATATGTAGGGATAAAAACCGACCATATGATGAGTGGCATATAAAAGGATGTAGAATGTGTAGATATGTTATGTATAAAATGGAAATGTGATATGTGTAGGATATGTAAAGTGTAATGTAGAAATTGACATGTAATGTATGTAGATAAAATAGGAATGTAATGTTAGACTCCTATATGATGAAGACTAGTAGAATATATGTGAAAATTAATTAGTGTAGTATGTATGGTATGTAGATGTATGAAAACTATCACAGATATACAATGTGAAGAGACGTGAATGACCAAATGTTGTAGAATGTATAACATGTAATGTGTGATGAAGTGTAATGTGTAATACCTATGGTGCAGTGTGTGGGGTTCATTGTAGTAGTAATCCCTCAACAGTCAAGTGTGAACCGAAGCACAAGAGTGTGTCATCGGGTAATGGTTGATATTAAATTATGTAATGAGTATGCGTATGTTATGAGATGTATGAGAATGGAAAAGTGGGATATACGTAGACACTAAGATTAGGGGAGGCCATGTTACACTTTGAATTTGAAGGGAACTTGCTTAAGTTGACGTGGTGATACGATTGATGACTTATTAATAGGAAATGGTGAACTAATATTGGTAGATGATTGACTTGGTGATGTCGTAGATGGTGAACTAATTACAAGGGGTCATTGCTTAGGACTAACCGATGCTCATGAGATATAAGAATCTGATGGGATTTATCGTTAGTATTAGAATGTTGTGTAGCAAACGTAAGAAGGAATTGATGTTCTAGATGTTTAATTATTCATGACAAAGTGCAACAAGTATTATCATGGTGTCCATTAATTCGGTGATAATCACAATATGGAAAACCTCGGTATTTTACTAGCAGATAAGGAGGATAGTAATGAGTGGGTGGTATGGTGATCAACCGAGGACTAGCCTAATGCTCATGAGATATAAGAATATGAGGGGATTTATCATTAGTATTATAATGTTGTATAGCAAACGTAAGAAGGTCTTGATGTTCTAGATGTTTAATTATTCATGATAAAGTACAGTAAGCGTTATCATGATGTCCATTAATTCGGTGATAATGACAATATGGACAACCTCGGTATTTTACTAGCAGATAAGGAGGGTAGTAATGAGTGGGTGGTATGGTGATCAACCGATGACTAAGGAGTTGAATAAGAATGTCATGTGGCGTAGTATTATGTTCAAATATGAGAGGTTCAGGCAATGGCATGCCTTGAGGTTCGATTAGATGGCAAGTAGTGGACATAGATTGCATATGAGATGTAGAATGAGCACAAACATGCGATTGAGAAGCATCCTTAAGTTGTTGAATTTCAGATCTAAGAGAGGTAATAGTGGATTCCATAGCCTAAAACTTATCTTGAGATAAAGTATGTAGAACGTGGATTGATTCCAATAGAGGTGTATTAGATGGATGATCAGGAGGGTCGAATTGTCAGCTAAATGTTTGAATATAGGACTTATTTTGTGTGGTGGCATATTGTCATCAATAAAGGGAGGAAATGGACAAGTAAAATCTTCTAAAATATCATCATTATCATTGTTGAAATCATATTGAACAACATGGGAAACCTGATAAGCAATGGTGTGTGGTTGGTCATCCAAATAACCATGAAGACGCAAGTTATACATTTCCATGGCATATTGTTCATCAATAAAGGGAGGCAATGGACACCCATGAGTATACCAAATAGTAAAATTGGGTGAGTAACAAAGAAAGGAGCTATTACAAATGTGCACAGTACCAAATGACATGGGAAAAGCTATATCAATATGACCCTAGGATCAAGTGTGCCTCCAATATAATCTAACCAAGATTGGCCAAGAGTAAGCAGGAGGAAGTATGATAACGCACAAGGTGAACAACAAGATGAAAAACATGAATTCCATATGCAGCAGTGAGAATAATAGATCCATGATACAAATGTGAGTCATATAAAGGAGAATGGAGGTCCTCAAATGCAAAACCAAGCCGAAGGAGGCCATCGTGTGAACATACAAAGTGGCTTGGCAGGAAGTATCAAGCGGTATATGTTCCCAATAAGAATCATTCATGAAGAGATTACAAGTGAATGGTGTGTGCACTGATGGCGATGGTGGTGAAGATGTGGATGATAGAGTGACATCTATAGATTGGATAGGCCCCGATATCGAATGATAGTAGTAGTAGCAATAGGAATCATAGAAGGAACTATATCTATCATACCAATGGTACCTTCAAATGGGGATAGGCAAGGTTTAAGCTAATAATAGGATTTCTTCTTAGAGTTAACTATAGGACATCTATTATTAGAACACTTGCATGTTGTGCATGTTATTGTAAAGGTGCATGGTTATTATCAACATGTGACCTATTTTGAGAAGTGCATGGGTGGTGAAGGGAAAGTCCCCACCTCTATAAATATGTATTGAACTATGTAGTTTAGAGAGTGGTGAATTATTGTAGAGTTATGTTGTTGATCTTAATATGCAATGCATGACTCATGGAGATACTTTATAGTGTAAGAAGCTTTATGTGTTTTACAATGTTTAATGCAATGGATATATTGGCTGGATAATGGTGTTAAACATAACTAAATTTGGTTCTTGTATGGTTAATCTTATTATAGTTATTATTTAGTTCATGATTCTCTAAGATCTAGATCTAGTTTATGCACTGTGGAATGTTTATGTTTAGTTATGGATCTGAATATGTTTTATCATCATCACACTAACATCTACATAAAAAAACTCTAAAGAGGGGCCTGGTACCTTTGTGTGCTTTGGGTGAGCGCTCAACTCAAGCTGAGTGATGTGCCAAGTGCACCTGGGTTTTTCACATAGATTCTAGGCTGCATCATTGGTTCCATTTTGGGACCTCTTTTTCAGCTTGTTTTTCAGGATGTTTCATGATGAAGACGTATCGATTGACCCTAGAAAAGTGTTGAGGAGTGGATAATAGATCTGGAAGAAGAATATGCTTGGAGGTTCAACATTGGATCTGAGTTTGACACATGCACATGGGTGGAGAAAAACTTGTATGACTATTTATATGAGAGTTTCTTTGCTATCTTTTCGATAGATTTGTATGAGTGGCTGGTTGCTTATGCATCTAAAAGGAATTGGAGGTATCACACACTTGTCTGGACATAGGAAGAATTTTAGGCCCTCTATGATGCTGATCTGATTTGGACGCATGTGTATGTGGACACTTGGTTCCGTGGTGTTCTGAATAGCTATATTTTAGAGTACTCAATTTCTACTTACTCTTTCCTGAGGTAGCTAAGTTCAATTTTTACGTTATCCCTAGGGGAACCTATCTGCAAGGCATTCCACTGGTGATCAAAATCTTGATGGTAACCCTAAACTTGGAAGAAAATCCGATGGCTAGCTAAACCCCACCACACACGTGGGGGTAGGATCAAGTTTGGTGAAGGATGGAGGACCTAGCAAGGTAGAGAGGAAAAGAGAAGAAAGGTGGCTTAAGTACAATGAGGCATGTAGAGGGAGATAGAGAAGCAACGCATGATATTGCAGAAATGGATGGAATTGAGGAGAGAGATGGCTCGTGAAGGATTTGGAGCTCACATAGAAGGCATGGAGCCAAGAGCATCTAGAACTCCCCCATTTGGGAAAGCATGACAGGGAACCCTCCTCGGCCTCATATGGGAGCATGCCAACAAGAGATGACATGGGCCATGGGTGTGCATCTGAATCTACCTGAAACCTAGCCCTTACGCTTGGTTTTCCAAAGTATTTAGTACAACCAAGTAGTCAACAAGCTAGTTTGGGGAGTAGAAGAAAAAGAGTAAATCAAATAGAAAGTACATCTATGGTCGGGAAAACATCTTCTTTTTTATTTGGAGGTACCTTTTCAGTGCATCATTCAACACAAAACTCAAGTGCACGTAGAATTTTGGACTCACTTCTGGGAGTAGTACCACCTCGCAGACTGTAGGAGTTTAATTTAGTACCACTATTGGGACACAAGGCAAGTACATCCACTAGTCCACTTTCACTACAAGTGGAGGATAGGGGGCATAGGTGGCTCTAGTTCTAGTGGATCTGGTGGGTCTAGAGGTAGAGGTAACACAGAGGTTCTGGATTAGGTGGGCATGGTCCTCACCAACCCCAAAATATTTACATGGAGATGTCACTTCATCTTCCAAAGTATAGGGGAATAGAATATGTTGTTGAGCATGTGCACATGTGTGAGATATTGTGGCACAAAAAGGAATCATGGCTTTTGAGTGCAAGGAAAGTTAGTTTGTAACTACGTTGCAGGGATGCGCACATAGTTGGTACAAGAAGTTTGACCTCATGATCGACTTATGTAGATTATGCAACATTATGGGATGCTTTCCTTAAGGATTTTTATATCCCTGAGTTGAGCAGAAGAGTATAAGCATGCTCAAGGATATTAAGTAGGCACTACTAAGAGAGTGTTCGAGAATATGATGCCCATTTCAAAACACTTTTGTCTAAACTTTCGTATGATATCCATGCAAGCCAACATGCACAATGGTTTGTTGGGGGCTTGATCACACCTTTTAGGAGGGCATTGTCACATAAGACATATATGGATCCATGTGAAGCACTTAAAGTAGCATTTATGTTGAGGTAAGTTAGAAGTATAGACACTAGAGTGAGCCCATTCCTAGAAGCACAGATTAGCAATTATGGAAAAGTAGTTGGAGAAACTATCACCAATTCAACACATGAGACATGCATTGGGATTTGGTGTATAGATTGTGAAGTGGAAGGGCACACTAAGGATAATTGTCCCCACAAGTCAATACGTTCATTGTTTCTAGACTCATGAGATATGTCATTTAGACCATGATGCAAGTCACTACCCATTATTACAACACGCGATAAGAAAGAATGTATCTTGCTATTGTAATATTTTTAGTCCATGTAACTCACAATACATAAGACTATAAGTTGATTGGTCAGATCCATGATGCCATCGATATTGGTGTGATAGATAGGAGTATCGATAACTCTAAAAGTAAAAGTGAGCACCATGATCATGATCACACTCAAGGGTGCTACGATCGGAATGAGGGGTGCTTTGAAGGAAGTCATGGCAGAGGTCGAGGATACCATGGTGGATTTGGGGGGCCGAGGCCGTGGTGGTGGATGAGGTGAGTTTCCTCATGGAACATGTTATACATGTGGATCTCCTAACCACTACAAGCGTGAATGCCCTAGAATATTACTTGTTCTTTTTGTGGGAAGAATCATAACTATGAGGAATGCCCAGACTTATATGAGCATCTTAGCAAGCAAACATAAACAGAGAACAAGGGCACATGGATGGTTAGAATACAATGTGCCATGGAAAATCAGTGGATGCCAAAGTTGGCACTGAAACCTGAGGTAGTACTATGAAATTATTACTACACATGCAAGAAATGAAGTGCACGCAGCAGAGAAATGTTACAAAAAAAGCCTACCATTACTAAGGAGGAGGTTTTACATGCAAGATACCCAGATCCTACACATCAGAAGGAGGTTTATCAAGAAACCATGGAGGTACTCAAAAATCTTCAAGGTGAAATACAATGTTTAAAGGAATAGTCATGGAAGTTGGAACAAAAGAAGGAAAAGCAGAGATGGTCCAATCAGATGTTGATGATTTGAAAGAGGTATGCAAGATGTTATGCCAGAGAATATTATTCCATTACTAGGGAATTGGTTAAAGGGAAACACTCCATGTGTAGGTATTGAGAATGGATGGAAGATCCTGCATGCTAATCTTCCCCTCATAGCTTGGATTATGACAAGGAAATCACTCTAAATGTTGTTGTGGATGGGTGGCTTTTGAGCAATATATTGATTGATTAACACAGTGCGTGGAAGTGAATGTGCTTACTTTAGATGCATGGGTGCAGATGGGAAGACCTCCATTACAACCATCCTCTAATGTATTATTTATGGCTAATCAAACTAAGGCCACTCCAATCGGAGTTTTAAAGGATGCATCCATTACTATACAAGGGGCCAAGTTCACTAGGGACTTTGAGGTTTTAGCACTTGTAGAAGTGGACAACTTCCAGCTCTACTTGGGTGCCCTTGGTGTTATGCAAATAATGTTGATCTATGGTTCAACAAGGGGTATATAAGTTTTGAGAACAAGGAAGAAATGAGTTATTATCCCTTTAATAGATGGGAAATCTACACCTTATGTTGAACCTTTGAGTGAGGAAGACCGAACAAAATTTATGTGCACGCCATTCGAGATCCATGGAAGTACTTGAGCCATCTAAGGAAGGAATCCTCCAGTGGGAAGATGCATAGTCTATTAGTGATACTACAAGTATTTGTGATAATTGGGTGCATGACACCTATGAGATGGTTGGGTGTGAAGTAAGAAGTGCCTTTACATGGAGGAGTAAACCTCATTGTATTAGGAGGATAGGTAACAACTCTGTACCTGGTACGGTACACTGGAGAAGGAGATCCTATAGTATTCTTGCATGCCATGGAGGAGAAGTGGATGGATCAAGTGGAGAGAAGAAATATGTTAGTGTATACCCTACATGGGATGACAACACACTAGTGGATGGTTCACAGGGATAATCTCATAGAATGGAATGAAGTAAGAATTTCTCTAACAACCTGGTTTCTCAAGAGCAATGCACCTACTCAAATCTGCATATATCATGGTAATCAACCTATTCAAACACCACGTTCAAAAAGTGTGAGAGACTCTAGATAGAGGGGGAAGGAAGCTTTACCACCTTCACTTTGGGTGCACAAACTTTATTCCACTTTGCAAGGTTGTGCACATGCTTGGTATGTTTATGTGGAACTGCATAGGGAGACTAGAAATTGGCAAGACTTGATTGTAGGAATGGTCCAAACTTTTGACTACTTCTCTACTAAACCTCTGGTGAGAGAGGCATTATGGGTTATGGAATGCTTGACTATGGGAGACAAGTGCAAAGGCTGAAGAACTCATTCAAGAGTTATTTGGTGAGGAAGAACTAGGAGTGCATTTTGATGAAATAGATGAGACAGATGCCAAACTATTTAAGTGTGCTTGCTTTGAGAAGGAGAAAGGAAAGATGGTCTACATAGTGGATGATGAAGAAGTAGAAAATTTGGACATGATCATTCAAAAGGTATGCACACATGAGGTTTTAGATAAAGTGCAGATAAAAATGTGTGCATGCACCTATCATGAACCTATGAAGACCAAGAAAGTGAACATTGGCACGGATGTTGAACCTAAGGAGGCCATAATTGGAGATTATTGGTATGATTCTGAAGTGGCAAAGATAATTGAGTTACTACGTGATTTCTAGGACTTATTTCCTAGGGGCTACCATGAGTTAAAGGGGGTGCATGAGTCATTAGGTGAGATGAAGATTAAGCTAAAGGAAGTGTGTGCCTGGTCAGAAGAGACCTTACAGGATGAACCCTAACCTGCATGTAAAAGTTAAAGAAGAAATTGAAAAATGTTGAAATATGGCATCATTAAGCCCCTAGAAGAATCAAGAGTGGGTTAGCCCCATGGTAATCAATATAAAGAAAGATGGTCGGATTAGGATTTTTGTGGATTACAGGGAGCTGAATGTTGCATGTGTGATTGATCCTTTCCTACGCCTTTCATCGAGGAAATATTAGAAGGTGTTAGTAGGGCACAAAATTTACTCTTTTATAGATGGATTCTCTGGGTATCATCAGGTAAGAATTACACAAGAGGATCAAGAGAAGACAACTTTCACCACTGAATGGGGAAGCTTTGCATATACGGTGATGCCCTTTGGTTTGAAGAATGTGCCTGTTGTATTTTTCATGCATAGTTGTTCAAGCATTCCAAGATTTTATTCACAAATTCTTGCAAGTTTACTTGGATGATTGGATGGTATATGGGCTTGTTAAGGATCATTGTGACAACTTGCGCTTAATGTTTGAAAGATGTAGATAAGTTAAGCATCTCTTTAAACATCAAGAAGTGTGTATTTCTACACCTTTTGGAACTCTGCTAGGGCATATCATCTGCAAGGAAGGTTTGTTAGTAGATCCAACTAAGGTTGTAGTTATCGTAGGCCTGGAGGAGCCTACCAATCAGAGTGAGGTGCGTGGATTCTTGGGCCACACAGGTATTACAGAAAATTTATCAAAGGATATGTGAATATTTCCACATGCCCCTAGAGGAGTTACTAAAAGGAAAAGGGACATTCTATTGGGGAGAACCACAATGCGCATTTGAGGCATTGAAGGAGAGACTTACTACAACGCCTATTCTATGTTTTCCTCATGGAACCAACCATTTCACGTACATGTGGATGCCTCTTGGCATGGCCATTGGCACAATGTTAGCTCACCTAGAGAAGGTATTATAGATCATCCTATCTTTTTTTCTAGTAGAAAGTTGACTCTTGTAGAACATAATTATACAACTACAGAGTGTGAGGCCTTATCAATGATCTATGCACTGCATAAGTTCATAAAGTACTTACTAGAAACACCTTTTGTATTTTATACAGATCACATGGCATTAAAATAATTGGTAAATAATCTCATTTTATAGGGGCACATATGTCGATGGGTTCTCTTATTCCAAGAATTTGACTTTATAGTCGTGGTAAAACCAAGTAAAAGTAATTCTAGCCCAAACCACTTATCAAGAATTCAATCAGAGAGACATGCAGAAAATTGAAGATACAATGTCAGATGCACAGTTGTATAGGTTACATCATGCGCCTTCAAAATTGGAGGATATTGTTGTCTTTTTATGCATATGTATGGTGCCAAAAGGAATGAAAGCCTTAGAGAAGAAACAACTTGCAATTTTGCACCTGCACCCTTCATGTTGATCAATGGTGACTTATACAAACTAGGTCGAGATGAAGTATTGTATTCGTGTGTGTATTAGAACATGAGCGCATGATATCATGGAAGAGGCTCATGGCATGGTATTGCAAGTGGGCATTATGTAGGTGATGCCACCGCGCGCAAGATTCTACTCATTGGATTATGGTGGGAGACCCTATACAAGGATTGTAAAGAGTATTATAAGGCATGTGATCATTATCAATGCCTTGGAAAACCTAGACAAAGAGATGAAATGCCTTTGAGGCCTATTACTAGTGCAGAACCATTTGAAAAATGGGCAATAGACTTTGTGGGTCCTATTTCCCCCAGCCACATGTAGAACCTAGATCACATTACATCATCACTTGTACATATTATCTTACAAGATGGGAAAAGAAACACCTACAAAGGATTATACAACAACTACAACAACAAGGTTCTTATGGGAAAATATTCTTACTAGGTATGGATGTCGTTGAGTTTGACAAGTGATAGGGGCACACACTTCTTGAATGAGACAATCAGGATATTATTGGATGAATTTATGGTCGCGCACCACAAGACTACACCTTATCACCCTCAAGAAAATGGGATTGTTGAGGCCTTCAACAAGATATTGAGCCAGACCTTAACAAAAATTTGTGATGTTGGAAGGAAAGATTGGGATGATAAAGTTTTTGTTGTACTTTGGGCATATAGAACAACCTACAAAAGGTTAAATAAGGCCACACCCTTTCAGTTGGTGTTTGGCAAAAATAGTTCTTCCCATGGAATTCATGTTACCTTCTTTGCATATTGTGTACATGCGGGAGGTCTAGTTGATGAGAAAGCATTAGAAGAAAGAATTGACAAGTTAATATAGCTGGATGAGAGGCACACCATAACACGTGGAGTTAGAAGTAGGAAAAGGCTCCAAGTAGAAGGCATGGCATGATAGACACATCAGGGATAAGAAGCTTGAGGTTGGACAAGATGGTACTTCTTTATGATTCCAAGTTTTTGTGCCATCCAGAAAACTTAAGGTGCATTGGTTGGGACCATATGTTATCACTCACATCCTTGAATCAGACACTTGTCAGTTAGAGGCACTTGATGGAACATGGTTACCTGGTTACTTTAATGGGAGTAGGTTGAAGCCCTACTATAAATAAGTCTTCTTGGTGTTTGTAATAAGGCAAGTATTTCCATTTAGTATAGATTTCCTTTCTGTATTTCTTTTAATGTATTTCCTTCTTCTTCGTCATTATGCTTTTGTCAATTTAGTTTGGTGTTTTGTGTAATAAGCACATTTGTGCACTGGAAGCTAATTACAATCTGAAGTATTTTTATGTGCAGAGGACTACACATACCATTGGTGTGGGGTGGTTGTTATTCAAAAATGGGTACACATGAGAACATACTATTACAGGTGTTATTCAAAATGGAAGGGAGCTGCTAGAAAGAAGATTTCTCTAAGGAAGACCATAGCTGGAAATAAATGAATGAACAATATAACACGAGGTAAGTATGGCCATAGAAACTACTAGAGGAAGGCACAATGGTGAGGTACTTTCAACGCATGGATGCGTGTAAGGAGGTCTATAGCTAGAAGGTAGGAAGGTGTGCTAGAAGGTTATAGCTATGGTGCGTAGGTGTATCATGTGGAAATTGGGAAAATGGTCAATTAATGAGAGGATCGGTGGTAGGTAAAGGAGAAATAAATGTAATAAATTTTAGCAACTCTATATAAAGATGTGATGTGGGTTTATTTCTACCTTTGTGATCACAAGTATTCGAAGTGAGCTAGTTGTGACCAAACCAAGTGAAACGTGTTGAGGTGTGGAGAGTTGTGAAACTAGATGTGGAGAGAATATTTGTGCACGAAGTGGCTTGTGTCCCCATTGGAGAAGGGTTTGAGTGAAGAAAAGCATTGAGAAGGAGCTAGGGCACATGGTTTTGAGCTAGGGCACGCGGTTTCAAGCTAGGGCATGAGAGCTTACTCTGAGGCACAAGAGCTTACTAGAGGAAAAAGGTGGATTTTTACCATGGCACCAAGGAAAGCACCTGGAGAGAAGAACAAAGGGGAAGAAAAAGGTGGAAATCGAGGTCGAAGATGCTCCCGAGAGAAATTTTTCAGAAATGCAAGTATCTAGAAGGAGTGATCATTAGATGGGATTGGGATTCCCATATCCACAGATGCAAAGTAAGTGACTACAACCACCACACCACCGATAACAAGGGGGATTTGGACACATTATTGAATAAGAAGACCAACAAGCGCATGGTGGATGACATGCCGTATATATGATGATGTTGGGAGAATTTTCTCAAGAAGGTAGGGGTGTATCAGTTGTATGAACTCCCATATTTTGGAAAACCTAAAATTTATACCAATGGCTTATGAGCAAGAGTCCATGAGGACTTCTTCTATTTTGTTGGATGATGATGGGTAAGGATCACCGTGCCTTTGATTACTACGTTGATAGGATTAAAGGGCACAGGGACAAGAGGTTAGTAGTGATCTAATTGATAAGGAAAGTTGTTATAGCCACAAGAAAGGAGTTGGGATATGCCAAGGGTCCATGTGGAATGGACATCTACAAATTAAGGAAGTACCTGTGGTGTAGCAAGTAGCCGCGCATCTACTCACTAAGTGAATGATCAAGAGAGATGGTCATAAGTAAATACCATGTGGCTACATATTGCAAAGAAAATGTCACAAGGAGAAATGTACAACTTAGTTGGCTACATAGTAAAAACAATTATTGAGGAAGTGCACAAGTGAAAAGATAAGTTTTTGTTATCCTATTATCTCTTGTGTTTGTAGAAATTGGAGTGCTCGATGGGCCAAATAACAAAATTTGGGAATACCCCATGGAAAAGAAGTCCCTCGCAGAGAGGTTTGAGAAGTATTTGTGTGAAGGAACAATGAGTGGCCCATTCAAACAAAGGGAAAAACTATGGTATGATCGACTTCACATGGCCTTTGAGGAGGAATGGCGCATTCCAAAGGAGTTACCCTCAAGTAGTGGGAAAGGTAAAGTGCAGTTCGTGGTGTATCAACATTTTTACATCGTGTGGTTTCACAATGAAGGATGGGACATGGAGTCCCCTAGTGCAAACTACCATATGCCTTCACAATGTGTGCGTTATTTCTAGCAAGTAATACATGGGTTTTTTATCGATGCGCGCCGATTGAGCTACAACGGACAAGGTAGACTGTGACTACCATACTCTAAGGAAAACATATGTTTATCTAGGTCGATCTACCTATATCGAGAGGCTTATTTATGATGTTATAAGCATGAAGCCAATAAGTTTGGCTATTGGGGATAGTGGGGCCATGACTTATCTATCTTCAGCTCAAGCCTAGGATGGAAAAGGGAAAGTATGTGGAGAATGAGTTTATGCTCCCAGGGCCACCTAAGGGAAAACACACATATTGAAAATGTGGCAGCTCCAAATCCTACCTCGACCATAGAAGGAGATGAGGAAGAAGAACTCGATGAGGATAGTGGAGGCTTGGACCATAGAGGCCGGAGGCATCCCACAGACAAAGTGGAAAGTGAGTGTGCAGATACTCCCCACAGACACAAGGAGAGAGGAAGACTTAGACATGGATACATTCCATGAGGAATGCCAGTTTAAAAAGGTGTTTAGAAGAACCAGACCCAAGGCACAGAACATCTCAACCTTTACAAAGGTCACCTCGACTCTCCCCTAAAAAAGAAGCACTCGAGAGAAAGAGAAGAAGAAAGTTGAATCTTAACGAGGAGGAGGAGTCAAGAGAGAGCACGCCAGGAACCCTGGTTTAACCTAAAGATGTGGAGGAACCCCGGGATGAAGAAATGAGAGATGAAGAGGAAGGGGTGAAAGAAGCAAAAGAAACTATGCAAGAACAACCCAAGCATGCCCATTACGACTCAAGTAGGAGAAGGGCCAACTCTAAACCTTGGCGCCCAAGTTCCTAAGGGGCCAAGGACAAAAAGAGAAAGAACAAGTGAAGAGTATGTTGTCCCTAGTATGGGATATGCTGAGGACACAAGAAAATCATCTACACCTAGTTTCAGAGCATTGTGGGCCTTAAGGAGTTATATGGGTGGGATCGATGGATCCAGATATGGCCACTATGTGCACAAGGAAGAAATTATCCTAGTCCATGCAGACTCATATGGATGAACCAGATTTTGACGTGTGTAAGGAGTCTGTGTCTCGCAAAGAGTGAAGAAGGCACCCCAGAGCAGGCACATGACAATAAAACCTACTCTAATGTCTGATGAGCAGGTCAATGCAATGGTCAAGGTATCTACTGAGGTGGCGCGGAGAAACATTGATAAGGCTGCCACCATTCGAGCCTTCTTGAAGATAACAAGGCTAAAACTACAGAGATAACACGATTTAAAGGAAGAGAAGGAATGAGAATGGGAAAAGAATGAGGCCTTCATTAACATGGTGGAGGAAATTGGTGATCACATCCTTAAAACAAGGCCTCATCTAGAATCTCAAGTTCTGAAAAATTTCCTTCTGCTATGCATTATGTGTGCACTTTGGTCAATTTGGTGTTAGATGATGGACCAATTCAAATGCCCACACCAAAAGATTCTAAACAAGAAGTAGAGAGAGAAAGGGCCTCTATGGTTAGGAAAAATTTCAACTTACGAGGCATTGCTCCAAACTTTGAAGGATGAGCTGAAGAAATCTGACCAAGCTCTCAATTTATGTGTGGCACCAGAAGTAGTAATAAGGACCAGAACTCTAGTAAAAGATAATGAAGTTCTAAAGGTGATGAAAGATGAGACACTAGGGCATGCAAAAAGATTGGCACTGGTGAAACAAAAGCGTGAGGCCCTCGCAGCAGCCCAAGATCCACACAAAGAGAGGATTGATGAGATTGGGAAGCTCATAGCACAAAATATGGACCTCATGGAAGGAATGATGTCAAGTATGGCCAATGTTGTCTAAGTACTACAAAATGAGAAAGAAAAATACTCAGGATGAATTGGATGCCATAGCCATAGATATTCCAGAGAAGACAAGGACCATGCTAAGTGACTAGTAGACATTGGAGGCTGAAATCAAAAATGAATATCCAAAGTTAATCCTCCCAGTTGAAGAAGAGGGTGTTGCAGAGTGAAAATTCATTCTTTTTACAAGTGATTCATTAATTCTTTCATTACTTATTCTTTATTATTGGGAACATTAGAAATAATTCCCATTTTGGGATGATAATGTACTTTAGTGTGGGGTAATGTTGAGCAAGATAAAATGTTTCTCTAAGGAGAAGACACACAAAGGATGTGTGGGAACAAGGCACATTTGAAGGCGCAGGAAGATAGGGAAGGAAACATGTGCCATAACATTTTGGCTCAGACTTAGCCATTTTTATGGATAAGGGCTATTTTTGGAGATAGCGTGTGGAGCACACATAGAGATGAAGACTTACGCTACACACAATGGTATTTTGGGAACAAGCGATGATAAGCACCATGCATAGTTTAAATCTAATAATAGGATTTCTTCTTAGAATTAACTATAGGAAATCTATTATTAGAACACTTGCATGTTTAGCATGTTATTGTAAAGGTGCATGGCTATTATCAGCATGTGACCTATTTTGAGAAGTGCATGGGCGGTGAAGGGCAAGTCCCACCTCTATAAATATGTATTAAACTATGTAGTTTAGAGAGCGGTGAATTATTGTAGAGTTATGTTGATGGTCTTAATGCGCGCATAACTCATGGAGATACTTTATAGTGTAAGAAGATTTTTGTTTTACAATGTTTAATGAAATGGAGAATATTGGTTGGATAATGGTGTTAAACATAACTGAATCTAGTTCTTGTATGGTTAATCTTATTATAGTTATTTTTAGTTCATGATTCTCTAAGATCTAGATCTGGTTTATGCACTGTGGAATGTTTATGTTTAGTTATGGATTTAAATATGCTTTAACATCATGTACAAGCAACTCTAAAGAGGGACCAAGTACCTTTTTGTGCTTCAGGTGAGCACTTAGCTCGAGTTGAGTGATGTGTAAGCGCACCTTGGTTTTTCATAGTAGACTATCAAACTATAGAATAATTGGAGATTCGGAAGGATTATTTTGGTTTGTGATAAGATGTCATGTTCACCAAAATTAATAATTAAAATTGAACTAAACCGATGTAGTAAATGATAATTAATCTAATCTAGGAGGACATATAATGCAATAAGTAAATGTTCTAAAATAATATGTAAATGAAATAAGTAAATAGTCTAATGAAATTACAAACCCTAATATACAAGAAGGGAAAGAAAAGAACTCGTCTAAATAATAGAAGCTGCGGCAGGATCGTGTCGTAGTGATGCACGAGAAAATCAAAAACCTGGAGCGACCATGTAAGAGTGCAAGAAGGACATATCGGATGTCGTGCCTAGGCCGGGGCACCTAGAAGAGGACTGGGGTGCCACGGGTGCTCTGGTAAGGAATCGGAGTTCCCTAGTCCGGAAAAAGTGTCAGGAGCTCGGGTGCTCACAATGTTGAAATTTGATCTCGAAATTCTACCTACCTGTCATATTAATTTCTTTGTATTCTTCCGAATGCTCAGAATATTCTAAGAGGAAGTAATAACCTGCAAAAGACCAAAAGGAAGTATCAAATCCCTAAAAAATATGAAGAATGATTGGGTCAAACTGACCTCAGCTACCACAATAGTGGGCTTACTAATTGAGCGTTGTACTACATTTCGACACTGGATGTAGTTCGGTGTGTGTGTGTCCATGTCGTGGCCTAGGTGCTTTATTGTGTCATTTGCACTTTGTGAAGTAGCGAGCAATAACTAAATGTAGAAAATGTAATAGTATGTATACATGGAATAAATAGAATCCTTCCCCTATGAAGTTCGATGCCAACTTCCTAGCTTGTGCCTTAATGATGGAGTTATGTGGATGCCAATGCAATATATGGATGTAACTCTAGATGGAGTGATAGTAGTGTATGATGCTGTTAGGAAATAAGGGATAAAATATGCGGAATAATCCCTCACAGAATCGCAATAGTAGAAACTAATATGCAGAAATTATTACAGATCTCAAATAAAATTGCAGAATAAAATAACACAACACAAAGAGACAGTATTTAACGTGGTTCACCCAATTTGGGCTACGTCCACCAAGAATCACTTGCTTATATTTTATTACAAGCCACCGCTCTCTCAATACAATACCAGATCGGTTTGAGCTATGCTCAACAAACTCTCTGAAATTCACACGAATTCAAAACACATCTGCAATACATTTGCTTGTACATCTATCATATGCATAAGACCATATAAATAGACAAGCTGCTAAGCGATTTTACAAAACCGTGGTATCAAAACCATGGGCAAAACCCATCCCATAAACCTATGGGTCAAAAACTCGCCCATATGAGAAAAGCACGTTTCCCGATATTTGGTGTAATTTTTCATGTATCCGAACCCGGAGAGGATACATGAAAAGTGTCTGATACTCTTAGTGTACAGTCTTCAACACTTTCACACATGGCGGCTCCACAACCTAACAATCTCCCACTTGGAGACTAGTTTTCCTCGAGCAAGCTTCTCAACCCTTCACTAGTTTCTATAAAGACTAACCAAAGTGAACACAACTTTAGTTTTTCCCTTGTGACCACCTTGGTCATCATGTCTCGAGGATCGATTTGGTATGAATCTTCTCCAACTTCAATTTCTCTTCCTCCAAAGTTGTCCTAATGAAATGATACCTTAAGCCGTATATGCTTTGTCCTAGAGTGGAAATCGAGTTCTTAGCTAGGTGTATAGCACTCGACTATCACTATGCGACTTACATTCCTCCTGCTTATACCCCAACTCCTCAAGCAATTGTTGTAACCAAATCATCTCTTTGCTTGCCTCTGTGGCAACAACATACTCAGCCTATGTGGTTGACAAAGCCACCAGCTTTTGTAGTCGTGAAATCTAGCTCACTGTTGTCCCACCTACAGTGTAAATATAACATGTCGTGCTCCTCCTGCTGTCTACATCTCCAGCCATGTCTGAATCTACATAACCACGTAAAGTGGTGTCTGATCCACTGTAGCACAAAACTGTCCCCATGGTCCCTCTCAAATATCGAAGGATCCACTTTACTACTTGCCAATGCTCTTTACCTGGATCACTCATAAATCTACTCACAGCTCCCACTACATGAGCAATATCAGGCCTAGTGCACACCATAGCATACATCAAACTGCCAACTACTAATGAGTAAGGTACCTTGGACATTTGGTTCCTCTCCTGCTCTGTCTTGGGACATTGCTCCTTTGATAACTTGAAATGGCCTGCCAAAGGAGTCCCAACCGGTTTAGCATCCTGTATATTAAACCTCTCCAAGACCTTCTTAATGTACTCTTCCTGAGATAAAGTCAGCTTCCATTCCTTCCTATCCCGAGATATCCTCATACCAAGGATTTTTTTGGCTGCACCCAAATCCTTCATAGCAAATGATTCACTTAGCTGCTTCTTGAGTACTTTTATTTCCTGCATGTTTTTACCTACAACCAGCATGTCATCAACATACAAACACAGGATAATATAACTTCCATCCTCAAATTTCTTTGTATACACACAATGGTTAGAATGACATCGATATAACCTTACTCCATCATGAAGCTATCAAATTTCCTATACCATTGACGTGGAGCTTGTTTGAGCCATACAAGCTTTTCTTCGGTTTGCACACCATCTCCTCTTTACCTTTGACTTCATATCCTTAAGGCATTGCTGCATATATAGCTCCTCCTCTAAATCGCCATGGAGAAATGCGGTCTTTACATCTAATTGTTCTAAGTGCAAGTCTTACTGCTCCCACTATTCCAAGAAGCGATTCGATAGAAGTCATTTTTACTACAAGAGAAAAAATCTCATCAAAATCTATACCTTTTTTCTGTCGTGCAAACCCCTTGACCACCCAAGGGCCTTGTATCTTTTCTTGCCTCCTTCTTCCTCTTTGACTCTAAACACCCACTTATTCGTAATGCTCTTTTTCCTTCAAGTAGCTTTACCAAATCCCATGTCTGGTTCTCCATGAGAGCCCGATGCTCCTCATCCATGGCTTACTCCCACTTCTTCCTAGCATCTACCTGCATTGCTTCATCAAAGCTCTCTGGTTCTCCACTATCAGTGAGTAATAAATAATAAAGAGAAGGAGAAAAATGTTCAGGTTCTCTTCTTACCCTAGAAGACCTCCTCAATATAGGAGTTTGGGGTTCCTGTTGAGGGGGTTCCTGAACTAATTCATGTGTCACTTTCCCATCTGGAAGATCCTCTACCACTGCATATTCTTTCTTGGATTCTTCCCTATTTTCCTGCAACTTTTGCTTATACATGACTTTCTCATTAAAGACCACATCCCTAGATCGAATGATTTTCTTGTCCTTAATACTCCAACATTTATATCCAAAGTCATCACCACCATAACCAATGAAAGTACATTTTTCTGATTTAGCCTCTAGCTTAGTCCTATCATCCTTGTCTATGTGAACAAACACCTCACATCCAAAGACTCTAAGAAATGAATAATCAACTTTCTTACCGGACCAAGCCTCCTCAAGTATGCCTCCATCCAAGGCACTTGAGGGTCCTCTATTTATCAAGTACACACTGTGCTCACCATCGCCTAAAAAGAAAGAGGTAGTCTGCATGTAACCTCATGCTCTAGCATGTTCCATTATTATTCTGTTCATCCTTTCGATACCTCATTCTCTGCGGAGTTCACGGAACCGTCTTTTGCCTATGGATTCCATTCTTAGAAACAAGTAATCATCAAATTCATTCTTGTAATACTCCCTCCATTATCGACTGAGACATTTTAGCTTAAGACTGTTTCATTCTCTACCAAGGCTTTCCATTTCACAAAAGTGTCAAACACATCAGATTTATTCTTAATGCAATATACCCAAACTTTCCTAGTTGCATCATCAATAAAGGTAACATAATAATTTGAACCACCAATGGAAGATACCTGAGCCGGTCCCCATACATCTGAATGTACCAGCTCTAACTTGTTCTCCTTCCTTGTGGGTCCAACCTTGAGAAACCTTACTCGCAGTTTCCCATATATGCGCAGTTCTCACAGAAATCCAAACATGTTTCGTATATCCAGGCAAATTCTTCTTTATGATGTTCATGCCCGTATGGCTCATATGACCGAACCTATAGTGCCATAATGTTGTATCTCGCATCGAAGCCACAAGATTACAATCATTAGTACCATCGTGGTTAAATACAAGGTTCCAACCTTCTTACCTCTTGCTACCACAAGAGCACCCTTGGTCACCTTCCAAGAGTTAGCTGTAAATATCACGGTCAACCATCACTTCCCATTACCCGCCCCTACGATATCAAATTTCATCTTAATGTAGGCACATGTTCGACATCCTTTAATAGCCAGTATTCCCATTTTGCATCTTAACCTGAAGCAGAACCTTTTCCAACTATCTTTGCCAAGGCTCATCATCACCAAGAAAAACATGCCCAAAATCTCCTTAAACATAATCAACAAAATAATGCCTATGTGGAGAAGCATGGAAAGAAGCCCTAAATCTAAAACCCAAGATTTGATAATATTGTGCAAAGAAAGAATCAAAGCATCCTAACATACATTACCCGTTGCCACATTTGCCTCCTTGTTTTCTTCTTGTTTTTTCTTCTTATCCCGAAGCTCCCAACAGTCCTTCTTTGCATGCCCGGGCTTTTCACAATTCCAAAGATACAATCTTGTTCTTGGATTTTGACCTTGCCCGATCTTGTGATTTTCCACGGTTTCCTCTATTCTTGTCTCCCTCTAGTTTCCCTTTGTCAAAGCATTCCCTGAAGTAGAAGATTCCCTAGAGATTTTTCTTCACATTTCCTCACTTAGAATCACCCCTACAACATCCTCAAACTTCAACTTCGAGTTAGCTGGAACCGAGTTACTTACCGCCATTACCAAGCTATTCCAACTCTCAGGTAAAGAGCACAGAATTAATAAAGCCCTAACTTCTTCATCAAATTCTATTGTAACCGAAGCTAGCATATTCACAACCGTATTGAAATCATTTAAATGATCTACTATTGAACTATTCTCAGACATCTTCATATTAAACAATTTTTTCATTAAAAATATCTTATTAGAGGTAGAGGGTTTTTCATACAACTTCCCTAATGCATCCATTAGATCTTTTGTAGTCTTTTCCTTTGAAACATTAAATAATACCGAAGATGCAAGACTCAGTCGGATCGTTCCAAGTGCCTTCCGATCCAACAAATCCCATTCCGCATCTGTCATACTCGAGGGTTTGTTCACCTTCTCAGACAACGGAGTATAAAGATCCTTCTGATAAAGGTAATCTTCCATCTGCATCTTCCAAAGACTAAAATTCTGCCCGTTGAATTTATCAACCCTAGATCTTCCTTCATCTACCATAGCTCCCACTCAAGCTAAAAACTTTCCCCCAATTCAACACTTCAAACCAAACCAAACAGAGCTCTAATACCAATTATTAGGAAATAAGGGATAAAATATGTGGAATAATCCCTCACAATATCGCAAGAGTAGAAACTAATATGCAGAAATTATTACAGATCTTAAATAAAATTGCAGAATAAAATAACACAACACAAAGAGACAGTATTTAACGTGGTTCACCCAATTTGGGCTACGTCCACCAAGAATCACTTGCTCAGATTTTATTACAAGCCACCGCTCTCTCTCAATACAATACCAGATCCGTTTGGAGCTATGCTCAACAAACTCTACAGAATTCACACACGAATTCAAAACACATCTGCAATACATTTGCTTGTACATCTATCATATGCATAAGACCATATAAATAGACAACTGCTTAAGTAGTTTTACAAAACCGTGGGTATCAAAACCATGGGAAAAACCCGTCCCATAAACCTATGGGTCAAAAAACTCGCCCATATGAGAAAAGCACGTTTCCCGATATTTCGGGTGTAATTTTCATGTATCCGAACCCCGATGAGGATACATGAAAAGTGTACAGTACTCTTAGTGTACAGTCTTCAACACTTTCACACATGAAAACAGGCTCCACAACCTAAGATCTAGGTTCCTCATTATGGTCTCAAAACTTTATATTTATAGGGTTCTCTTGGTCTAATTTAATAATTACCCCGAAAATGGCGACCCTAAGAAAGATAAATATAAAAATGGCTAGAAGAGGCCCAAAAAGTGGCGGGAAAGTGCTAGAAGGACCGGGACGCCCCATGTGGGACAAGGGCACCCATGGGTGCCTCAAGACTAAATTTAGGTGCCCCAACCGAGGCTAAAGTTACGCAATGGTGTTCAAAAATGGCTAGGGATATGGGTGCAATAGGTCACAAATTATGAAATAAAATAAACTAGATGATGAAAGGACGGTAGTACTTTCTTTACTATAGAACCTTATAAATATTAGTATGAGACCGAGATAGATAAAATGTCTAAAGTGCATGTTTTTGTGACTACAGCGCGTGATGTAATTTCAACATTGGTGGATAGAGTTAGGGAACTAGAGCTTTCCCAACCTTCTCGTACTACACCTTTTGTAGGGCAAAGTAAGATCCCCCACCATGTGCAAAACTCGATTATGTGCCCTCTTGACCTTCACCTCCTCCACGGTAAACATGGGTGTTCCTAACCTTGGTGACCTTCTCATTGGTTCGAGCACATTAGGTATTCCCTCTCACACTTCGTATAGATATCCCCCACATGTGCCAATTAGAAGTGTGTTCTTAAATGCCATTTCAATTAGATTGCGACATTCCCTACTTTTGTACCTACTACTCCATACCAAAACAATGTTTCCCCATACCTTCACATGTATTCTAAATCACCTCAAGGGGTCATGTTTTCATTCCTTGGCTCATATTCCCAAAGCATCAAGGTATTCCTTACACCCCTACAAATGCTTATGTTGCGCCATATCAACCTCTTATTCCTCCCCCACCTCCCCATCAAGGGTTTTCCATGGTAGAGTCTTATGTGTTGGGTACATACACTGAATATCTCAAGGAGCCCCTTGACTTTACCATATGAAGTGTAATGCTTCCATGACCGCTTCCCAACTTGCCAAAATTCAAAGCGGAGGGGATGTGTTATCCCGTAAAATTGACAAGGGAAATTTTATAGGTAACCCTATGAAAAATTTGTTCTGGTCCTCGTCGGGGACCCCTTGCGTTGAACGTTGCATAATCCCTCTCCCAGGAAATCTAGTTTCGAGAACTTAGCCATTTTTGGTCTTTTTGGTTGGGCACACCTTTTTCCTTCAGCAACTGACACGAGTAAGTATGCACCCCCTCATTTCCTTTGGCACACACTTTGAAGTGTCGACACGCATTTTGGTGCGCCTCCCGTGATGCGCATTTTGTTCCCGACTTTCTTTGAAAAGACTTGCCACATATCAAACATGATGAAAGGATCACCAACTTTCCAGTGGAGCGAAGAGGGGAAGAAGTCATTCGAGGAAATAAAAGCCTCCGTCACCCACGCGCCGGTCCTGGTATGTCCCGATTTCTCCAAGGATTTTATTATGTATAGCTATGCATCTGAGCATACTGTGTTAGCCATTTTAATGCAAAAGAATTCCGAGGATGTTGAATCCCTGATTGCGTTCATGAGCTCTCCCCTCAAACCTCACGAATTAAAAATGACTCAGTTGGAAAAACATGCCTTCGCCGTTGTCAAGGCAGTTAAGAACTTCAGGTATTACATTCTAAATTCTCACACGGTGGTGCACTTGGTCACGACACGGCGGTCAAGTCAATCCTAACTCAACGGGAGTTAGGGAGTTTGTGAGGAAATTGGATCGCAAAGGTCCAGAGTATGATCTAGATATAAAACCAACCAAGCTGGTAAGAGGCAAGGGCCTATGTCAACTTATAGCTGAAAACCAAGATTCAGAAGGCCTAAGGAAAAGGATGATTGCATCGATGGAATACAAGGCCAGCTGGAGAAAGTTGATTCTCTACCCATGGTTCTATTTGTCGCCACCAGTGACGAATGGTATTCTGATATCACTTTCTTTCTCACTTATGGTGAGTGTCCAGCTCATCTAACTTCAAAGGAGAAGCGCTATAAAGCTTAGGGCGATCGGATATGTCATCGGGATGACGGTTTATACAAACGCATATGAGATGGCATCTTCTTGCGATGTGTTGACAAACCATGCGCACAAAGTTACTTCAAAGTTTTCATGATTCAGACTGTGGTGGTCACTTCTCCTCTTCCGTGACGGCACATAAGATCATCCGAGCCAGGTACTATTGGCCGACGTTGTTTCAGGATGCAGCCACCTAGGTAGCAAAATGTGAGCTCTACCAACAATTTGTTGGCAAGCCAAAATTGGCTACTTTTCCCCTCAAGTCGGTCGTTATTGATGAACCATTCAGACAGTGGGGAATCGACTTTATCGGAGCACTCCACCCCCAATCGAGTGTTAGACATAGTTATGTCCTAACAGCAACAGATTACTTCACCAAGTGGGTGGAAGCCATACCTGTCAAACATGCCACTTATGAGGTTGTTTGTAGTTTCATCAAAGAGAATATTATTGTCTGGGTTTGGTGCTCCAAATAAGATTGTTCTTTGATAATGCTTCCAACTTATCTTCACAGGAAGTTATTAGTTTTTACAATGAATACAGGATAATCTTGGCCCACGCTTGATTATTACCCTCGGGAAATGGTGGTGAATCCAAAGTAATAAAAACTTAGTAACCATCATACGGAAGCTAGTTGATGAGGGTTAGCGGATGTGGCACAAGTCATTGACGATGCTTTGTGGGCGGGACCGCATTACTCCAAAGAGGTCTCTCGGTATGTCGCATTTTTAAGTGTTATATGGGATTGACGCCGAGCTTCCTATTTCTACGGAACTTCTGCTCTACGCTTGCACGAGCGATTGAAGATGAGACTTTCCAAAATTCTCTTGAAAAAGGGTCATGTATCAGCAGAGCTCGAAGAAAAGAGAGTAAGAGTGGTCAACAGGATCACCGAACATCAGAACCAAGTCAAGAGACTGTTTGATAAAAAAGCTAAGCAAAGAGAGTACCAGGTGGGAGACCTCATCCTTTTGTGGGACAAACGAAGAGAGCCGAAAGGCATGCACGGAAAATTTGATTCCCTATGGAGAGGACCTTTCAAGATCAAGCAGCTCAATGGAGAAAATAGCTTTATCTCTCGTATATCGGGACGTAACCGAGCTCCCACTTCCCTATAAAAAAGATTCGAAAATCTTCAGGAAGTAGAGCTTACTCTCTTCTTTGTACAGTTTGCTTCAGTTGTGTGTTTGTTTTTGTCGTGTGTTTGCTTTTGTTGGTTGTGTGTTTCCCCTTTTCGGTTGCCCTTGTTTTTGACTCTGTAACCCAATGGATAGGCACATGTAGATCTGGGATTCTCTACCCCTGAGTTTCGCTCAGAGATAGTCCCCAGAAAGAGCCAGTTGTTATCCCGTAAAATTGACAAGGGCAATTTTACGGGTAACCCTATGAAAATTTTGTTTCGGTCCCTCATCAGGGACCCCTTGCGTTGGAATGTTGCATAATCCCTCTCTAGGAAATCTAATTTTCAGAACTTAGCCATTTTTGGTCTTTTTTGGTTGGGCGCAGCTTTTTCCTTTGCAACACAGAGTAAGTATGCGCCCCCTCATTTCCTTTGGCGCACACTTTGAAGTGTCGACACATATTTTGGTGCACCTCCCCGTGATGCGCCTTTCTCGCATGCGCCAAGGCACATGCGCCTTCGTGTCAACAACATGATTGTTGCGCCGCATTTTGGTGTGCCAAAGGCGCACGTATTTTAGTGTTAACAGTATTTTTGGTGTGCCAAAGGCACACATAATCACGTGTTAACACGCATTTTGGTGCGCCAAAGGGCGCAAAGTTTTCGGTCTCGGCAGTGTCTTTTGATGCGCCTCTTCAAAAAGTGGTTGGCACATTTATTGCACCTTTACCTATATATAGGTGCATTCACCTGTCGATTTCACCGGTCGAGAAAACACGTGATAGCTTTTATTCCTCGTGCTGTCAAGCCCGGCCGCCTTTGTCGTCCTCGTATCGCGTTCGTGGACCCCGCCTCGTCTCTCGCGTTATATATATATTCCGGGTAGGTGGTCCTTTTCCTCTTGTATTTTTGCTGGTTGGTTGTTTGTTTGTGTGGTGGAAGGCTTGGATTTGTAGCCCCTCTTTTGATGTTTTTGATGTCCTTCTCCCCCATGCTCTTCTTCCTCTTTCCAGATCTGCTGGTAAGGAAGACTACGCCTTAGAGAAAATCACTTGGATCTCCTTAGTGTGCCCTCTTCACCATCCAAAAAACCCTGCAAAAGAGGCTTAAAACACTTGCAAACCCCTCAGGGAAAAAATAAATAGACTTAAAAGTTCATGCAACTGTATTTTCCTCTTGGCGCATTCGCCATGCTTGCTGCATGAAATACAGTTGCGCCCAGAAGGTGCACTTTCCTTGCTTGCAACACCCAATAACCCTGTGCCCTCTTGGCACACCGAACTCCTATGTAACATTGTAAAACCCCGTGCCTTTGGCACACCCGCACCATGCAACACCAGCATTCCTTGCGCCAAGTATAAAGCTGCGTTAAAAGCGGCGCTGCAGCGCATCCCCTATTACAATGACAACACAATGTTATGCATACATTTCATGTGCCACGCCAAGTTCTCCTTTTGCGCACGAGAAAGATGATGTTACACACACAAAACCTATGCCATTCGGCGCACCAAAGTTCCGTGTAACATGAAAAATATATGCGCCTTTGGCGCATCCTATCCCCGTGTAACATGAAAATTATCTGCGCCGGTATAAAACACATATAAATGGCACATGCGCACTTCTGCTTACAACAACAAAAATGTCATATGTAGCATCCATGCGCCTTGCGCCCTTTGGCACTGATCTGTCCCTTGTAACACACTTTTTCTGTGTGCCATGCTATTTAACCCTGCAGCCTGCAATGTTCATGTGCCCTGCGCCCTGAGGCCTTAAAATTGCTAACTCTTCCTTCTATCAATGCTTTAATGGGAGATCTAACAGCTAACATGGCTCTTCTACGTTGGGTTTCTCTTCTCCTTCTTGCAGATCAGCAACTCAATTCAGAACTACATATGTCTACATCAAGCAAGAGGCCAACCAAGTCTAAGGGTAAAGCCAAGCTTACAGAAGAAGAGATGAAGTATAAATATCAGAGGGTCAGGATGCCTGAATCCCAGGCAGAATGTGACCTGGATATAAGAGACTCTGAGCTCGGTCACATCGATATGGAAGATTTCTGGGCCAGAACCAGGAGGGTCACAGGAAGTCCCTGGATGGAAAGCGGTAGGCAATGGCCTACATTTTGTTGGGGGATCCCGATCGGTCACGATGAAGAACGAATTCATGATGGTAGTGGCCCATTCTTCAACAAAGACACAAGGTGTGTCCAAAATGAGAAGGGTGAGGTCATGATCAACCTCACTACCTGTCACTTTGAAATTATGCTTGGCATTCCTCATCACCGGCACTTTGTGGCCGTAAGCCAAGAAGACTGCATTAAGGCATGGGAGGACAACGAAGACCAGTGCATGCAGCTCATGAATGAGGTCTATCTAAAGAACAAAAAGGTGGTAACCAGATGGCCACAGGTTATCCACCGTAGTGACTTCTCTGAGGAACTAAGTGATACCATCACGTTCCTAAGCGAGTATTTGGGCTTTCTAACGCCCACTACTTTCATAAATGGATGCTTAGGTACCTGGAGACAATGAACAAGAACGTGTCAGATCAACACTTCGAGTGGGTAGAGATCATAAGCAGCACTATATCTGAACAACTCCAACAACTCACCACAACGGGGAGGTTCTACATGAACTCCTACGTAATTTATGTTGAAGCCTCAGAGAGGGATTATCCAGCATTGATGTGATGCGGGGTTTGGCCCCAAGTAAAAATATATGAATACTACCTGAGAGTGAAAGGTGGAAAACAAGTATTTCGGTTTACCAAGATTAACAACACTTTCTTCTATGGCATCGTCTACCTTTTGAGGCCAAACATGACTCATGGTCATACGACCAAGAGCATTGTTGCAGCAACGGAGAAGTGGGGGGCCTTATTCATGCAATTTCCCACCTTCACCTATATAAGGGCAGCCAACTTCTTGGGGGAAACCACCAAATTTCCAAGATATGCCGGCCCCAAGCTGATGTTGTTGGAGCTATCTAGATAGCTCGTAACCTACCATGAAAATTTTTGAAGAGAAAGAAGGGTGGAACTCCTTTCCCCCTCACGGTGGCGAGTACACTTGTCTTACTAACCACAAAGCCCGGGAGATGTCTGCAGAGCTAGAACTGCTCAATCTAAAGCACAACTTCCCGGAAAGGCCCACTTTCGACCCAAGGAATTGCCTTCCCAGGGCCAAACTCGATCCAATCCACATTCCATAGATCGAGGATATTTATATTGACCTGTATCATGAGGTCGAGCTCAGAAGAAAAGATCACTCTCGCTTGGCTTTGGCTGAAATCATTCAGTATGGCGTGGCCATTGTCCCAAAAGGTTATCAAACTACTGATCAAGAAGTTGATCAGGTATATCTTGACATGGATGGGGACAACTGGCTGTTTGTTGTAATTGACCGAGCTAAAGTGCCCCAAACCATTGAAGAAAGGGTTAAAGAAACTCTGCGGAGAACAGAGCACTGGTGCAGGATGAATGGCCTCATCTACCTTGGGGTAGATTTCACTACATCTCCATTGGGAAACGCACCTGTCAGGCCAAAGCATCTACCTAAGGGTAAAGGCAAGGGAAAAGAGGGTGAATCAAGCTCTGCTCAGGAAGAAGCTCCTGAAAGTCCTCCTTCCGCTACACAAGAACATGTTGTAATTTGAAAGCCCGGAAAAAGAAGCAACGAAAGATGTTCCGATGGGCACATCCACTCAGGATGTTGCCACTACTACAACTATTGAGGTCCCTTCTATCCCTTCTCCCTCTCCTCCTTCCCCTCCTCACGTGACCCAAGCGACCATTCCTTTGGTCGTATCCTCTCCCCCATCTTCTACTGTTCCCCCTTCCTCGTCATCCATCTTCTCTTCTCTCGTGGAGCTATCCCCCACCATTTCTTCCCTCATCTCTCAGCTCCCTTCCATTCCCATGTCTACCTCCCCTGCAGTATCTCTTCCTCCCGTGAGCACTTTCTTGGCCTCCCTCTCAATGCCGCCTCCAAGTGTCTCAACGCACTTTCCCTCTACTACTGCAGCTGCTCCCTTTTCTACTTCTGGTCCCTCTCCCATAAGTCCAGCATGGATCTCTCAGCACCTGAGCCAACAAAAGAGGAAAGTTCCCATCACACCGATGGACTTCTCTGTCATCCCATCAAAGGGGGTCAAGAAGCAAAAGCCTATAACCCACTTCTCTCAAAGTGCATCAGGAGAGAGAGTAATAGAGATAGCGTATCCTAATCCTTTAAAGGATAAAAAGGATCTGTCTCCGACAGATTATACAGTGACCCAAGTCACAATGGGGACGTCTTCAGAAAGCCTTCAAGGAGAGGCCCTATCTGCAGTTGACACCCTTTGCAAGAAGCTCCAGGAAGCAAAGGAAGAAAAGAGGCTATTAAAGGAGCAAAATAAACATCTTCTCCACGCCTTGCAGAAAATGGGCAGTGTACCTCCTACAACTAGCACCGAAACTCCTGAGCCTCTGAGCCAAGACAAGATAAATGAATACACCAAAATCGGCGAGTAGGGTATGGCAATTTCCACTGGAGAAGCCAAATCCTCAAAGAAAGTGAGGAAGTAATCACCAAGTTCACCGGATTATATCAAAATATCAATCGGGTGAACAAAGAGCTCTCCAGCGATAGCAAGACCTATCTCTGAAGAGCTGGACCATGTCAGGATGCAGCATGAGACCTTTTAGAAAATGCTCGACTGTTCAGTCAAAGATCTGGTCAAGTTCGGCGTCTTCGGTCACCCTAGAGCCCTCAACAAAATCCTCTCTACTCTGGACTATCGGGTCAACCAGTTAGAGTTTGTCCTGGAAAAGATTGACAAAGTCAAGGAGGAAGCCCTGGATGCAATGCATCAAATGGAGCAAATTGTCCTAAGAATGTCTCCGGGCTTGCTCACTCCTTCTTTCACCTTGAGAAAGGTAGATGAAACTATTCGGATCTTCAAGGAGATCGTTTCACAAGGGCTAGGACCAGAAGTCACTTTCGACGCCAAATCCATCAACAACCTTCGCCTGTCGTGACTTCATAGGGTACCTGATAGAGGCAGAAAATGAATATTCCAAGCTCCCAGAAAAGCTCACAGATGAGCGGGAAACTTGCGAGGCTATCAGTGATCATCACAAGGATCCTTCCCAGGATCAACTTCAGCCCATGATCAGCAAGTTCATGGAATATCATGCCCAGTTCCACATCACATCTCCTGAGTAGCAGCAGCAGGATACCCCCTTTCAGCCACGGGATGACGATGAATAGTTTCTTTCTTCTCGACCTTCTCTTTGTAAACATCTAAAGTATGTTGACACAAATGATGACATCATCCATGTTGCACCATGGGGTGATGTCATTCACCAAGTTGTCAAAAGTCAACAAATGACTTTAGGATATTTTGTAAGATATTTTGTAATTAAGTTGTTGGTTGCTTTTTGCCTTCTTTCTTCTCCTTCTTCTATAAATACTTGAATACTTGTTGTATTCAGGTGGTGGATACTTTTCAGATGAAAAATAGAAGTAAGAAGAAAAGACTTTGAACTTTTTGTAACAGAAACAAATATTAATACAATATTTAGACTTTGTGCTGAATACCTATGTTTTACCTCAGACCTTTCTTATGTTAGATCTGTATGTTTGTTCTATTGAATGCTTCTACTTTATTGTCATTTATTCATCAAGATTGCTTTATTCGTCATGTAAGTAGGTTCGGCTCACATTTACTACCAACCCAAATCATAGACCTTCTGACCTTTTTGCTTTGGAATTCATTTTTTTTCTCCCTTCAGATCTTTCCTATCTCCCCACCTCGTTCCTTTCCCTTCTTTTACAGTTGAAAATACCTCTACTGGGATGAGATCCCAACCCCTGAAGGCTGAATATTGTGAGATTTGCACAAGTTCCTGCTAGTAGAATAGCAATAAACTAGTTTCGCTCTTTGACTCAAAGAAGGGCTATGCCCGCACAATGTTGGCTCGTCTATCCATAGATCCGCCCACCCGATAGATTTTCGGACCAACGGGATGTAAATGCGTATATCAAATCATACGTGGTCGACACTAGAGAGATTACTCATATGAGATGCAATTATCGCTAAAATTTTCCCTAAGACCCTCGAGGGGATTGCTCTCGAATGGTACTATAGGATACCAAAAGCCTCGATTCATTCATTCAAGCAACGTGTTTCCAAGTTTATAAAGGCTTTTGACATGAACAATCTCTTGTGAATAGGAATCAAAGATTCCTCCATATCAAGCAAGAGCATAATGAATCCATCACCCATTTCATTCAGAGATGGCGACAAGTCCTCTACTCCTTGGCTAGCACTCCAAACATGGACCAAACAGATATT
Source organism: Taxus wallichiana var. yunnanensis (assembly GCA_018340775.1). Taxonomy (NCBI): domain Eukaryota; kingdom Viridiplantae; phylum Streptophyta; class Pinopsida; order Cupressales; family Taxaceae; genus Taxus; species Taxus wallichiana. The sequence continues at coordinate 427,946,527 of CM031239.1, forward strand.
TGTGACTTGTTCCTTCATTCTCTCAACCGAGAAACTAAGGAAGAGGTTAAAAATTTTCCTCTTAGAAGCTACGATGAGGTCTTAGAGGGTGCTCTCCACATTGACCAAACGGTGATTGATAGTGGCCAAAAGACATACGTATCAAATGGGAGACTGTTTAACCCCTCTCAAGGTAATTCAGACTAACCGAATGGTTCAAAAAACAATAACCAAGGACCTAAATCCCTCAATAAGAACCGTGGTGCTACGACGGATAGAATAACTGACCAATCCAAGAAGTTGAACGTTGTTAACATGAATAATGTGAATAATGGTAACAACAATGTCAATGCAAACAATCAAAGGAGTAACAACTTCACTCCTTCCGTTAATGTGGTGGAATTTAGTCATCCTCCTCCCCCACCTCAGCAAGTCTAGGCCCAAGGTCCGGTTCAATACCCGAGCGGATATCCGAACCAATATCAGAACCAAGGCCAAAGGCCCCCAAACTTTAACTTTAAAAACTAGCAATAGAAAAACAATAGAAACTATGGGCCAAAACCAAAATCAAAGACCTTGTGATTACGATCCTGATTTGTATTGTGGTTTCCATAGGGTTAAAGGACATGATGCTCATATGTGTCATGATTGCAAAAACATTATATAATGGATTCCAGAGGACTAACTACAACTCTTTATTCAAATGTTTTTGGCTAATCTCATGACACCAATGCAAAATGCTCACATGGGGCTTGTTTCCCCTCAGAATTCTACCCTTGGGGTTTATAGAGACCCTCTTCCAACACACCTTGAGAATGGAAAGCTTAAACCTCATGGAACTAACAAGGAATTACCATTGAAAGCTGTTGTGAGAAATCCTTAGCGGACGAGCCATCGAGTCATAGGAAACCTTAGGTTAGTGGGATGTGTACCCTAAGGTGACCTCTAGATTTTAAAGAAGCTGGCTCTTCTCTTTGGTATGAGTTGAGGGTCAGAGAAAATGAACTAAACTTTAAACTTAACAGGCGATGCGCCGAAAAATGAAAGAGTTAATTTGTAATAACTGGATGAAATAGAGAAAAAGGTGGGCAATGAAAAGGGTGGACAAGATGCACCACAAACCAGAGATAATCCACACTAGAAAACTACTCCAAACTATCCAAGCACAGCTTCTGAAGATAGCAATAGCACCAAAACGTGCACAGTTATCTATGTTGAAATAAAGGCTATCAGAGATAATACAGATTACGCAAAGGATGGATGAATTGCACCACATGGCATATTATATTACTCCAAACAACGTGCACAATATTACAATAGATAAGAGGTAAAATTCCATTACAAAGCTCAAAAAGAAGGCTAAAGCTCCAGCCTCCTGCCTTTTATAGAAGAAGAACTGAGACAGAAGAAGAAACTAACTAACTCCAGAAGTGTCTCTTTATTTTGAAGCCTTTCGGTTTAATATATAGGAGGAGAAGGGCGTGAGAGACCCTTCTCAAACTCTTTTAATTATGATAAATGGTGCAAAGTGACAGAAATAGTTTTTTGATATCTTTGTCACACTTTCCCATTATTTGTTCTTTAAAGAGTGAGATTCATGCCTATTTAATGCATCTCTTAACTATTTTACAACCGAATCCCTTGGAGCAGACTTATTCTTCCAAATCATTATTACATATTTGGATCTTTAATTGCTTATGCATTGGGTCCTGAGCTCATGATTCAAGTGGCGCCTATTCATGCTATTTTTATGAGAATGACACTTTGAATACAAGTGAACAAATTAAGTATTCCCAAGTTTGCACTCTTCGCATAAAACTATGCATTAACTTCATCCCTGAAAAGACAAGCCGAATGACCCCTTGCCTTTGATCTTTTCAAAAGATCTGAACATTTAAACTTTTTAGATAGGCACCATAATTGCCCTTACGTGGATTTTGGCTTATCGCCAATCTTTTAGCAATCTACCTCAAACTTGGAGCTGATTTATTATGAAATCCATGTGGAGGTCAAGCGCTTCTCTAGGGTCTCTACTTCTATTGTAGCTTCTGGGAGTGTGTTGGGTTGACACCTGGCATTATTTGCAATCGGGCCACTTTCCTTTGGGTAAGTAATGAGCCGGTTGCATATCACTATGCAAATACTTTTACTTTGGGTGGGTCATCTACAGTTGACTCACGTGTAAGCCCCGCGGGGCTTCGAGGCTTCTACTCCCTTTACTTTCTGGAACTCGTGCAAGTTGACATTTGGCACTATCTATGAGATTGTTGCTTCCTTTTGAGTTTGGCTTGTCCCAATCTTGGCTTTAATCATGGATTCAATTGTATTGCCGAAGGCTTGACTCTGGTGGGTTTCAAAACTGTGGGAACCTCAATTGAGTAGGAATCTACTTGTTATCTAATCTTAGTAGGCAGTGAAAATTAGATAACATTTTGGTGACTCACGGGGACCATCATCTGTTAAATGGAAAGAACCCACAATCTCCCGCTATCCATTGGGTTTGAGCCATGTTATGAGCTAATATGAACTGTTCCATAATGTCTCGAAGGGTTTTGAGCCTCTACAAATCGTTAGTCTACTTTTTTCTTTCCTACTCTCATAAGGAAAACTCGTCATTTGTTTTTGTGAGAGTAGAAAGTTGAAGAATCCACAATGTCACTCTGTTGACTGATTTTAGTTGCTCTGCATTTGCTTGGAGTGAAGACTACAACCACTACATATAACTGTGAATTCTCCTGTGAGCTAGGGTCTCCTTGGGGAATCGGTGCCTCTTAATGGAGTAATACAAAATGCAAGCCTATACAAAGAGACAAAACATACATGACTCAAACGAGTCATGTAGAGTGTGTGTACGCACTTATTTTAGAAAGCAATCTACTCCTACTCCTAAGCTAACTGTTTTTTGAAAAATCTAAACAAAACCTGAAACTGGCAGGGAGAAATAACTTCCCTTCCTTATAAAGTGTGGCCATACAATTAATTTAGCTATAGGCATGGCCTGTAATAAGAGTGAAAATTTACCTTTCACTCTTCCCCCACAGTATCAACAAACAGAATGAATACCTCCTCGAGATGTTCATCTTTTGGTTGGAGGTGTCGTAGTTGACCCTTGGGGCCTTGAAAATTATCCTCATGCCCTGAAGTGAGCATGACTAGTATTGACGTTTTCCTCGGTCTTGATGAGGATTGTCCTCTAGCGGGGGTCGGTCTGACCTCCTGTTCCTACCCATTGTTCTAGATTGCATCTTTTGGAACGGGGTTTTTTTAGGCTTCCTGAAGGGTGTCATCCTTATCTCCTCCCTCCTTGTTTTTAGTAGCTTCATTGATAAATCCAGGATCTTCAATTGAAATCAAAAATATTTCAATGATACTTTTTCTAGAGCCCTTGGACTAGTTCTAGGGGAACTGTTGTGTGAGTAGAAGGCTGCTTTTGTTGTGGGGTTGAATAAGCAAAGAAAGTTTTTAATTTCCACATTCTCTTCTTCATCAAGGCATCCCCCAAATTTGATAAGCAATTGAGCTTATCTTCTTCCTCCTCTGTCAAAGTCTCCCACTTTTGTATGATGGCTTTTGAGTCTGCAAATTTTCCATCATGTGTGGCTTCATCTTGCAATATGAAGCCTGTTGGCCCAAACTCTTCCAGGGGCTCTGCTTTGTGGGGAGGACAAACAGAGGCAACGTCTGCAGCTTCTTGAATGCTCATCTCGTGATACGAACCTCCTGAGTTTGTATCACTTCTCACCATATGATCCTCTTCTTTTGGATTTGGAGTCATTACTTGTTGGTGTGAGGGGTATAGCTGCTTGAAGAAAGGGGAAGGGTGGAATGGATGGCTTGGAGATGGAGAAGGGGACGATCCCTTGGTGGTAATGAAGTCATGATTGCACAACTTCATAGGATGAAGAGAAATGGAAGACGTGGAAAGAAAGATGAGTGGAAATGGATGAGAGGGAGGTCTATGAGATTTTGTAATGATTTTTTTAGACCATGTGGAGTCATCGGATGAGCTCTGTAAATATCTCCATTAAATCTTGAACTTTACCAAGAACAAACCGAGTTGATGCAATGATAAAATACCACTTTGAGTCGTCCCACTTTGGGCGTGCCAGGAAAACTGTTGACGAAAATTGTTGGCGGACGAACCGTCAGAGTCGTAAGAAACCTTAGGTTAGTGGGACATGCACCCTAAGGTGACCTCTATATTTTAAATAAGATGGCTCTTCTCTTCGGTATGATCTAAAGGTCGAGAAAATGAACTAAACTTTAAACTTAACGGGGGTGATGTACCAAAAACTGAAAGCGTTAATTCGTAATGCAACTAGCTGAAATAGAGAAAAAGGTGGGAAATGAAAAGGGTGGACAAGATGCACCATAGACCAGAGATGATCCACACAAAACACTACTCTAAACTATCCAAGCACAACTTCTGAAGATAACAATAGCAACAAAATGTGCATAGTTATCTATGTCAAAATAAAGGCTATCAGAGATAATACATATTACACAAAGGATGGATGAATTACATCACATGGCATATTATATTACTCCAAACAATGTGCACAGTATTACAATAGATAAGAGGCAAAATTCCATTACAAATCTTAGAAAGAAGGCTAAAGCTCCAACCTCCTGCCTTTTACAGAAGAAGAACTGAGACAAAGAAGAAGAAACTAACTCTAGAAGTGTCTCTTTATTTTGAAGCCTTCGGTTTCAATATATAGGAGGAGAAGGGCGTGAGAGACCCTTCTCGAACTCTTTTAATTATGATAAATGGTGTGAAGTGACAGAAATATATTTTTGAGATCTTTGTCACACTTTCCCATTATCTATTCTTTAAAGAGTGAGAGCCATGCCTATTTAATGCATCTCTTAACTATTTTGCAACCGACTCCCTTAGAGCAGACTTATTCTTCCAAATCATTATTACATATTTGGATCTTTAATTGCTTATGCATTGGGTCCTGAGCTCATGATTCAAGTGGCGCCTATCCATGTTATTTTTATGAGAATGACACTTTGAATGTAGGTGAACAAATTAAGTATTCCCAGGTTCGCACTCTTCGCATGGAACTATGCATTAACTTCATCCCTGAAAAGACCAGTTAAATGACCCTTTTCCTTTGATATTTTCAAAAGATCTGAACATTTAAACTTTTAGATAGGTGCCATAATTGCCCCTACATGGATTTTGGCTTATCGCTAATATTTTAGCAATCTGCCTCAAACTCAGAGCCAATTTATTATGAAATCCACGTGGAGGTCAAGCACTTCTCTAGGGTCTCTGCTTTTATTGTAGCTTCGGGAGTGCATTGGGCTAACACTGGCATTATTTGTGATTGGGCCACTTTCCTTTGGGTAAGTAATGAGCCATTGCATATCACTATGAAGACTTTTACTTTGGGTGGGTCATCTATAGTTGACTCCACATGTAAGCCTTGCGGGGCTTCGAGGCTTTCGCTTCCTTTGCTTTCTAGAACTCACACCAAGTTGACATTTGGCATTGTCTATGAGATTGTTGCTTCCTTTTGAGTTTGGCTTGTCCCAATCTTGGCTTTAATCGTGGATTCACTGTATTGCCGAAGGCTTGACTCCTAGTGGGTTTTGAAACTACAAGAACTTCAATTGAGAAGGAATATGTTTGTTATCTAATCTTATCGGACAACGAAAATTAGATAACATAAACAATGATCATGAAGCATCTACTTTGTCAAACCCTTTAGTAGCTCCTCCTTTAGACGGTCAAAATCAGACCAAGATGATAGGCTTTGTTGAGTTGGAGACTAAACCCGAGGTTAATGTGGCAACCGACACTCGCGATTATTCCTCACAACCCCTTCTTGTGTATCCTTCAATTTCATATGATGCACCAATGGCTCCTAAACCAGTAGGGGCCTATGATTTAATTACGGATTTTACCAAGACCTTTTCTCACATTTCCTTTTGGATTTGTTCAATAGTTCACCTATGCATCAAGTGGATTTATTATAAGCATTAGGCCTTGTCCATCTAGTTAACATCGCCCTCCTCCTCAGGGAGGCCCAAGTTAATCATATAGAGTTTTATGTCTATTAGCCAAGGCAGCCTGAGAGGGATGTGGGGTTTGTATTTGACATTAGCAAGATGTCAACTGACGTTGAGTTGGCACGAAGAGGTGACCCTACATTGTACCTCTAGGTTTGGATCTACAACTATGTTAAGCATGTAATGATAGATGATGGGGCTGCTGTAAACATAGTCCCTTTCTCGTTTCTTCAAAAGTTGGGCTATGGAGAAACCAATTGTTCTTCAATGTGAAATACGTTGAGAGGCTACGATAGTCTCAAGGCAATGTCCATTGGGACTATAGTGCTTTAGTTACCCTTAGACCAAAGAATGTGTTGGTTGAGTTTTATATTATATATTAGGAAACAAATTATAATATGATTCTCTGTTCACCCTGGATTTATAGAATGAAGGTGATCCCATTCATTTTGTTCCAAGAGGTCATATTCTTGTACCTGGGAAAGGTTTTCATAACCCAAGGTGACCCAAATCCATTTGACATCCATTTGACCAACCTAAAGAAGAAACCCATGATTCATACCAATTTCAAGTTCCTGGCCAATCATTTGAACAAGCCCCAAGACTCAAAGCTTGAGTCCCAACTTGTTCCTATGACTGAGTTAGAAACCCCTAAGGAAATTGAAGGGGTTGATTCTAGTGAAATTAAAGATGTTGTAGTAGAAACCATCTCTACAAAAACTACAAAGCAGAGATAGTTGATATTTTGGAGAACAATATGCCTATTGGTCTCCTGTTTGATTCCTGGGCATAGGACATGCTCTTGGGATTGGTTCTCTCCCATCTAGCATCTTTAACAAGGTTTGTATGGTTGAGGTCTTAGAGGTCAAGGAAGAATATTCTAAAAATGATCAAACTTTTATCTTCCCCAATGATTGTTGGACTCTCAACTATGATGGTGTAAAGTTTCGTTATGGCACTGGGGCAGGGGTGATCCTTACTTCTCCAGAGGGGAGGATCATGCCTTTTTCCTTTAGGTTAAACTTTGAATGTACAAACAATGTCACAGTACGAGAATCTTCTTCTTGGTCTCATCATAGCCAAGAGAATGGGCATTAACAATGTAGAGTTTTGGGTGATTCCCAACTTGTTGCTAACCAAGTGTCTAAAGTTTATGAGACCAGAGTGAGCACCTACAACTCTACAAATCTATCGTATTGGAACTTTGTAAGATTTTTGACTTCATTTCTATTGAAGCCATACCTAGAGAGTAGAATCAACTGGTTGATTCCATGGCCATGTCTTCCTCATGGTTTTTTTTCGAGTGAGGACTTGAAGGAAACTGAGTTTATGGTCTCAATTTGATCTAAAACCCGGGGTCGAAGAGTACCAACCAACACAATCTTGGCATATGTTGAAGCCGAGAATGAGCCTGCCACCATGGATTTCATGGAGAATGATGAGGAAATCCTAGGATTCCTCAATGCTTATACATATCTTCATCTTGCACACCATAAGAGAGGATTTTCTCTTAAACCTCGTTCTTCCTCCTACTTTTGAGATCTGTGATGTGTCCTTCCTCATCAAAGGGTCTTGAGATCTATGAAGTAGAGGGAGAAGAATTGGAACTACCTCAATCCCTCCTAACTTCGAAGAGGGTAACACCTATTTGATTGAAGGAACCATAGATATTAATATAGGGACAGAGGAGGATCCTAAGATCTTAAAAGTTAGTTCTTCTTTAAGTCCAGACAAGATAGAAGTGCATACGAAGGTGCTCAAAGAACATTCAAAATCCTTTCCTTTAGTTATAAGGAAATGACGGGGAATCACTCTCATGTGGTGGTAGTTCATAACCTCATCATAAAGTTTGATGCCAAGCCCGTGAAGTAGAAGTCACGACCCATGAATCCAAAGGTGGCTTTAATGGTCAAAAAAATAAGTAATAAAGCTCCTTTGGGTAGGTTTCATTAAACTAGTGGACTATTCCATGTGGGTGTCTAACATTTCTCGGTCCTTAAAAAGAATGGGAAGATACACATTTGTATCGACTTTAGAGACATCAACAAATCATGTCCTAAGGATGACTTTCCATTACCTTCCATCGATGTCATTGTAGATGCAATGAGTTGGTTATGAGTTATTGTCACTTATGGATGGCTTCTCCAGATACAATCAGATAAGGATCTTTGAGGAGGATCAAACCAAGATAATTTACTACTCCTTGGGAAACTTTTTGCTATGCATTCATGCCATTTGGCTTGAAAAAAATCTCGGAGTTACTTATCAATGAATGATGGCATACATCTTCCATGATCTTATCCATAAGATTGTGGAATCTTATGTCGATGATTTTTCTCGCTAAGGCCAAGAAATGTTGTGATCACCCTAAGGTGCTTCACATTATCCTCTCTCATCTTATCAAATACGGTGTAACATTGAATCCTAGAAAAGTGTGTATTTGGAGTGACAGAGGAAAATTATTGGGGTATATCATTTCTTCTGAGGAATTGATGTAGATCTAGCAAAGATTAAGGTGGTTATGGAGATGACTCCACCTTAGATGAATCAGGTATTAGGTTTTTAGGTAAACTTGGGGTAATCCATAGGTTTATTCCCGATCTAACTGTGTCATCCATCCCATCAACAACTTGCTAAAAAAGGAGTGTAGTAAAGAGTGGAATTCTAAATGTCATGAGGCATTTGAATTATTCAAACATTTTCTCATGTCACCACCTACACTCATGCCACCCAAAGCTAATTGACCCCTCGATCTTATACTCTCGAGCCACCGAGGTCTCGTTAGCTTGCATGTTGGCACAAGAAGATGATGATAACCATGAGCGTGTCATTTACTTCATTAGTTCACACTTTCTTGACTATGAGACACGTTATACGCAGGAAGAGAAAGAATTCCTGGCAATACGTTTTACAACCAAAGGTTAAGGCATTATATGTTTAACCAAGAAATGTGAGTGATCATCAAAGTCGACCAACTACAAACTTTATTGACTCAAGGTTGCCTTATCTAAAAAGGTTAGACATGTTTTCTCACATTGATGGGTGAATTTGAACTCACCTTCATCAACCAAAAGTTTGTCAAAGGAAAAATTATTGTTGATTGGTTGGTGGACAACCCGATAGATTGTGGAGACCTAGTAGACCTAGATTTCCTAATGATGAGTGTGTATTTTATGTGGAAACAAAGCCTCCCATTGCATCGTGTCCATGGTACATTGATATTATTAACCATATTGTGGACCGAGCATATCCTGAGGGAGAAACTTCAAACAAAGTTGATGGCTACATGGTCATAACCACCAAGTATGCAATTGTAGAAGAAGTGCTCTATCGTAGAGCCTTCAACATGACATGATTTTGAGGTGTGTGGATGAAGAAGAGTCGAAAATATTCTCTTTGAATCCCATAGCGAGTCTATGGGGGAAACTTTGGAGGGCATGCTACCACTCAGAAAATTCATTGAATGGGTTATTTCTAGCCCACCTTAGAGCATGATGTTGTAGAATATGTACGTAGGTGCCATAAATGTCAAGAATTCTTGCATGAGATACACATCCTTCTCTCAGGCTCTATAGCCAATTGTGACACCCTGGCCCTTTCTACTTGGGGTCTAGATTTGATAGGGAAGTTTTCTCCCTCATCAACCGATGGCCACAACTTTATCATTACTGAGCCATGAGAATATTTTACAAAGTGGGTTGAGGCCATGCCTCTCACTATTGTGCTCTGGGTCTATGATCATTAAGTTCATTTTGAATTAAATCATCTACAGGTATGGAGTCCCACAAGTCATTATCTCGGATAATGGCATGTCCTTTAAGAACAAAGAGGTGCATGAGTTGTGCTCACAATTCAAAATCTCACATCACACAACCTCTTTATATTACCCTCAAAGCCAATGGACAAGATGAGGATAAAATAAAACTTTAAAGTCCATACTCCTCAAAATAGTCAAGGAGAATAAGTGTGACTAGCATTTAAAGCTATTTCGGCCTTGTGGGCCTATAGGATGTCAAGTGTGAATGCCTACGAGGGAAACCCCTATTCTTTGGTCTTTCGGATCTGAAGTGGTCTTACCACTGGAAGTTGAATTACCTAGTCTTCACATATCTTTGCAAGGTATCTTAGGTGAAGATGGGTATCGAGAAGCGCGGATGGTTCAACTTGAAACTCTGATGAAGCTCAACTTAGAGTTGAACAACATCATCACGTGTTTATGTTGACAAGATGTGTCATTAGTATAATAAAAAGGTCTATGAATGAGAAATATGGGTAGAGACTTGGTTTTGAGACTAGATAGCCGAGATTGACAAAAATACCGGTGAAGGAAGAAATTTTATACCAAAGTGGTTAGGTCCATATCAAGTCATGGAGGACTATAAGAATGGCATGTATCATCTGTGTACTTTAGAAGGTGAAGAGTTTGGTGAATCAGTCAATTCACTTCACCTTAAACACTTCTATGCATAATTCATTTGCATTTCCACATGTACACTATTGCATCCACATTGCATATCATTTGCATAATCATATTTTAACATTGTGAAACAAGAAACTTATTTTTCAAGTGACTTTCAAAAAATTTTGAGAATTGGCAAAACATTTAATCATACTTCTTCAACTATTCATTATATCATCTCTAACTATTCAATATTTTATCATCCTACTAGATGAATTTTGACATTGATCCTACCAAGACCTACACACTTAGTTATATTCATGGTTGCTACTTCTAGCTTAGTGTTTTTCCCATAGTATGTACTAGAAGCTTCTTGGTGTCACATATTTCCTCAAAAATCTCTCTTTTAACAAATCAATCTAAAACATTTCACCCAGATTTCTTGTTCACCTACTTCAACCCTCGGTGGTGAGCCCTCGCATCCTATTGGTTACGTGGGGTTGAGGCTAGGGAAAGTTTTTCCTCCCAAAAGCACAAGTCAAAGTTTAAAAATAAATAAAATCAAAAAAAAATATATAAAGAAATAATAAATACAAAACAATTTCATTTTGCAAATAAAACCACACTTCTTTTCCCCACCAGTCTTCGTGATGAGCCCATGCTTCCTACAGTAGCATGAGGTTGGGAAAGGAGGGAAGTGCCCTTACTCACCTATGCCTTGTCCTTGGTGATGAGCCCATGCTTCTTACTAGTAGCATGGGGCAAGACATAGGGGTCCTTTCAAATAAATCAATAAGTTGTAAACAATTCAACAAGTAAAAAGTGCTTTAAGTCCTTTGAAATCATCAGAAAATGAGTTAGATGCATAAGTTATAAGAGATTTAATCCATAAAACCATATTTTTTCAATCAGGAGGCCATCTATGGGTCTAAGTCTAGTTAAACTTGCAAGCAAACTACATTCTAAATTAGATAGTTAGCCTTGCCTAGAGTTGAGTTATAGTTTCCTAATTGGGTCTTTGTCAAAACCTTATCTTCATATCATTACTTTCATTCATCAAATTCATATAACTCGCATCCTTCTTGACTCTTGGTGTTGAGCCCTCACATCTTATTGGTTGTGTGGAGTTAAGAATGGAGTGGGTTCATTTCATTATCATATCACTTTCATCAAATTTTCCAATAAAATAGGAATACCAAATATTGCTTGAAAACCAAAGTTTTAAGTTTACAATTTGTCCTCATATACATCATATATATATATAAATCAAAAGTAAAAAAATAAATCATCATTATGTTACATTTGCATCATCATCATCATCATCATCCATACATGCATTCATAAAAGCATATAAAAAATCATCGAGATTCTACACATCTAAGAGTACACAGATGAAGCAAGTCATGAATAAGTAAACTCTTACACAAGATATCCGAAGCCAAAAATAAACATATATATATATATATCTGTAATAATCAAGTTTGTATACAATGTCATCACACCCAAGTGTGGTCAAAATCTCACAATGAGCACAAAAATCCAAAAAAAAACATCTATATATACAATAAAAATGATCCAAAGCAATAAAGGCCTATGGCCTATCCCTCTCTATGGGATCCAGATGAAGGTACACATGGCTAGGACTCTATTGTGGCTCCTATGATGGGAGTGAGAGCCTCCATGCCTAGACCTATGAGAGTGACCATGAGACAAAGAACCATGTGATCTTCGGTAGTGGCCTCACTACGGGAAGGATCCTCCTTGTCTCCTCTCGAGCTATTGATATGCGTAAGTGAAGCTTGGTCCTCATCTTGGTCATAACTCCCACTACAATCCACACTAGAGAAAATACGTCAATGTGTCGCCCTTCCATGATCGGCTGCCCTGAATCCACAAGTAGCTCTCCTCTTGTCTTCCCATGGGGGTGTGAAGGTTATCTGAGAAGATGATGAATAAGATCTCACCACCATCTAGCGTAGATGTAAAAAAAAAAAAAAAAGAATGGTGAGTTAGAAAACTTTTGAAAAACCCAATAATATATATAGTGTATAATTCACTAACATTTCTAGTCTAAGTAGTAGAGTCGAGAGAAGAGTGTTAACTTACTCGAGATCTCTTGGATGCTCAGGATGGGTCTACTGGTGGTGGTGGTGGTGGTGGAGCTGCTACACAACGAACTCTTATGTTTTAGCCAAAATCTCCTCCTTTGGTCTTCCACCACCTATCCATAAAGACTAACTCCTCATCCCCCTCCTCTCATGTGAAAGAGGCTCCTCTAAATGAAAATCGTCTCATCCGGCCTTGGCCTCAACCTCGGCCCTCCCTACCTATGGAAGCCTCTCCAGTGGATCTCTCCACTATATGTATGATCTCTCCTCATCTCCTCCTCTCCTCCTCCTCTCTCCTCCTCCTCCTTGGTCCTCGTCCCTTTCCACCTCCTCCTCCTCCCCCACTATGTGTGGGAGTAGCCTCAATCTGTAACATCACCCCTGGCCTGGATGGATTTGAAACAACATGTGATGTACTAATGGGACCCCAAGAGTAACAATAGTCCACCCAAGAGCCGACCCTTAGGGCCAGCTCTAGCCTCTCGAATCCCATGATAAATAGTAGGAACCACTTGAAGGGCATCAACATAAGGTAACCCAAACTACTTATGACACCTTGTCAACTAGGTGTCTCTCAACTCTACTAGTCTAGTCTACTAACTGGAGGGTGGTACTACATGTAGCCATAAGTAATCCTCTCATCCCCCATAATCTGGCCATATCCTAGTATGGTTGTGTGATCATGTCATCTATGGTAAGAGTATCCTCTATGATGTTCCCCCTTTGAGTGGGGCCATAACTATCCATATGACTTCCCTGATAGCTCCAGGGTTAGCTTATCCCAACTCCCCTCTAGTAGGGACCATGTGCTCATACACCCAACACATCACCAAAGTAGGATGACTAAGGGCCTTTCCCATGTAGTTGAACAACCCTGTAAAGATCATGGTACATGTGGCCCCTAAGATGTCTACACCCCATGCATATATATGGCCATGTTGCTCTATGCTCTGAATGATGGGGACCAATAATAAAGTAGCTTATCCCCACCCTTGTCTCCCACCAAATGTGAAGCCAAGATACCAATAATGGCCTTGCACAAGGTGGGGATGGGGAGAGGAATGACAATAATCTCATCCCATGCTTGGCATCAGTGAATCATGTCGATCCATCTCCCATATAGGTAGCCCACTACTTGGGATACCACCATTGATCCTACACTTTCCAAATTCAATATCCTACTTGTAACAGAGAACACCCAGAATCCTGTGAACATCCTCTAATGTGATGGTCCACTCTCCTCAAACCCCTGAGAAGCCGGAAAGTATCCTGTCTACGCATCCCAATAGTTCAATAAGACACACAACAAGTGACTACTGGTGGCTGCTAACTAACTAGTGTTGGGATAATATCCATATCCCGCCCTATGTAATAAGTATCTCTCCCGAGATTGTGAATCCAAGATGGGAGGAATCCAATCACACTCTTTGGCTTAGCTCCATCTAACGTATGAACTTTATTCACCAAAACACCAAAAAGAGCAAGTTAGAGACATCTCATACATAATAAGCTCATCAAAAACATCATAAAACAACACAAAAACCAAAAAAATCTTCACACTTGGTCAATTTTAGCCTTCTTCCTCTCGACAATTACACAACCAACCCCCTCTGCAAAGTGGCGGTTGTGCACTAATCATGGCGGTTGCGTAATAACCCTCATGCGCAGAGGGGTGGTTACGTGCCGCCACCACGAGAGAGCAATTCTATATCCAAAAGGATACGTGTACCCTAGACCTAAAAACCCCAAAAAGAAAAAAAAGACACCATTTTTAATGAAATAAAGCCACATCCCATGTGGCACCCCCTAGTGAACATTTTGACTAAAATTAGCAAAAATAACCCCCTAGGTTGAATTTTTCAAATTTTTCACATTATAGGTTAAAAATAAACAAATGCAAATAACTCACCTATCTCTTGAGTTACTACTCCTCTCATTGGTGGGGCCGCCATCACGTGTAATGCTCTTGATTTGACTGTACTTGCACGAAACTATCACAAGTGATCTAGAGCTCAAAAATCTCTAAGTGGGTGAGTGAAAATGATTTCTAAAAAAGTGATTTTTGTTATATATAGCATGTTTTAACTCTATTTTAAAGTGTGTGTGTGTGTGTTTTTAGTGGGGTGAGCACTCGACATAGGTATATTCTATCCCCCATGGATATGGTAAGTCCTCTTATCATTTTATTTTAGTTTGTTTTATCAATTCTACATTATATATGTACTTGATTCTCATTTTTTCTTGCAGGTGGCAGGAAGCTTGGATTGGTGTCACTTCAAACACAAAAGCATGTTAGGTATAATTTCTAACTCTCCCATTTTGGGAACACCATACTCAGACTCTACGTTTTACGCCTCTTCATGGCTAAAATGCTTTTCGAGGGGGCAATATGTATGCACCCAATTTTACACGTGCTACATTTTAATGGTTTAAAATCCCCAATGATGATTAATATCTTTTCCAATGGTGTTCAAGTTCAATTTCTTTTTAGCGAGTGTATATTTGTAGCCTAGAATGTTTTCTTTGTCCATTTCCATGCTTTTTCCACTTTCCTTTATCATTTTGCTAGCTTTTTCCTTAGCTTTTGACTTTAAGTCATGCAACTACCATGGTGGTTATGCAACCACCGGTCTACCCTAAGTGGTGGTTGTGTAACATCCTGATGTTTGACAACTATCACTGCGTCATGTGTAGACCAATGGTTAGTGTGCATTTTCGAGACTTTTTGGCATGTTTTGAATGTGTTTCAACTTCTTCAAACTTGATTTTTAGCACATGTTTCTTAACCAATTTGGTTGTTCTTGAGCTCATTTGATGCATGTACCAACTTCTCCTTCCCTTCCTTTGTTAATTGTGAGTTAACTGCCCCTTCTTTGAGAGAGGTGGCATTTCTTGGCTGCCAAATGGCTTAGACCATTTCTCTTCCTTTTTCCTATAAGAGCCAAGCTTCTACCCAAGAGCATTGGTTGGAGATTATTGTTTTGAATTACACTGTTATGTTGCCCGTAATCCTTAAGAAATACACAAACAAGCTCAATACTATTTCCTTGTTATTTTCTCACCTATATTACTACCAGATTACTTGCAAGCCATTCCAGCTCCAACGTTTCTTCATCATTTCTTCCACACAAGCCAACATAATTCCCTGGACTCGTTTGAACACAAAATTGGAAAATAAGTGAGGGGAAAACAAAGCAAAACCAAGCATTGGGAATATCATCATAGTTCTACATGTCTAGGTTGGGATGCATTTGGATTCTTAAAGTTTTATTTGTTTAGTTAGATCTTATTCCATATTTTGTTAGAGTACATTAATTCAAAGAATTATAATACTGTAGCTTTCCTTTATTCACACAAAGCTTCTATTGAAACTTACTTCCTTGCCTATCCCTATGGGTTTGCACGGGAATTTTTTTAGAAGAAGCTTTTGCATTTGTTTAGTGTTATTGTAATTTCCCTTCATTTTTGTAAGCTTTCATAGATCCTATTTATTTCTACCGGGGAAGTTTCAAGGGAAGAATAGCTTCTGAGAAGCTTTTTTTTCTTCCCATGAACTCGAGGTAAGAATAGAGGAAGTTGTATATCCATAAGTACAAATTGGAAAAGTTATGTTTTAATTAGAATATATTAGATCCACTCTACACAAAGAAATAGCCACATCGGTTGTTTTCTTGTTTAGTTTTGTTAGTTTTAGTGTAGAAGCAATTTTAATTAATTAGAAGAAATTTAATTTTTTGTGTGTATTTATTTTGTTTTCCAGTAAACATTCAAAAATACAAAAACATTAGATTAATTAATTCTTTATTTTTTCATTTTATTTTTCAAAATCTTTAGGGGAAAATAAAAAAAAAAAAAGATCAATTGTTTCCTTTATTCAATTAGTTAACTTTCATTTGTTAATTAGTTCTAGAAACACGTAGATTTAATTAATTCGAGGAAAGTAATTAAATTGAGTTGATTTAAATTGTTTATTTCCATTTGTTAATTAGGAACATAGAGTTAATTAGAAAGGAATTAACACATCTCCCCACGTATCCCTAGTTCAATTAGGATTAACCTTGTTCTCTTGTGGTTTTCTTTGCAGGATTGTTTATTTCTTTGTTTTAATAGTTTGTACTTCCCACATGACCATTCAAGGCCCTCAACAACCAAGGATTACGTATATGACCCCGAGTCCCATAACCAAACACAACTGATCTATTTATATACATTGACATGGAGTCTCAAAATCTTGGTTTTCTAGACCACACCACTTCCACCCGCCATTATCTCATAGTTGAAAACTGAACATCAAAGTAGAAAATGCTTATGAGTTCTAGAAAAGTCAACCAGGTCGAGATTAGACCCCACAATTCACCCATTCGTCCTATTCACACATTTCCTCCCACACCTCCATGACCTTGTCTGGAGACTTCTACGAGGAAAACACATGAGTTTCCCCACATTCCCAAACAAGTTTGGGAGTATTCAATGATGTTTATATGACATACTTCTTCATGTTGTCATTCTCCTCGATCGCTCCATCTCTTTGCCCAAGTAGGCAAACATTCATTCTTTTAGAAGAGCATATCCTATTAGTGCCCTCAGTACATTAGATTTCCTTGATCACTTGTTAGCCATTTCCACCCATTTTTCGTACATTTCATGTATTCACCTTATATAGTTTTCACATAGCCATCTATCCATTCCATTGTGGTTGTCCTGGCACGACCTCGGGAGGTCACATGTGCTTAATATCATGTGTTGATTTTAAGACGATCTTTGTAATGTTGTTATTCTTACGATCTTGTCAAGTCAAGAGTTTTTACAAATCTCGAAGTTCAAAACATATATGTATATTTGGTTTTAACGTTTAGCGTCAATCTAACTAAATTTCACTATGATATCTATAAAAGGATTCCGCATAATTTTTAAATGAGGAAACTTACGCATTAGGTGAGTGCTTTAACTTGATAGCGGATGAGGTTTTGGTTAAAGTGAATTTTAAAATAATAAAACAATAATTAAATCATTTGAAATTTAAGATGTTAACAACAAAGCAAAAATGAAAAGAATTAAATTATGAAATATTCTTAAATTCCTCAATTTTTTTGGAGCTTATGCCAACCTCATACCAAGAAATAATTAATAAAAGAATTTTGGTTAATGTGGGATTTTATCCGTGAGAGAATTTTTGGTCGTGTGTGGGTGTGTTACACCCTTAATCATATATCTTACATTAGATGTATATAGCCGACTTGTGGCTATCATAACTTCTTATCATGATGTATCTCTTTCATATATGTTATATTATCATTAGTGGGTTAGCCTTGGTGTTGGCCATAGCATAGGAATAGTATATATAGGGGTTAGTAGGTAGTAGTTTATCATCATATTGAGCATTTGAGTCTTATTGTATGGTTTGGAGGTTGCCCCCTCGAAGTGGCTAAGCTATTCTACTTGCATATTGAGATCATTTATCTACAATATTGTGTTCATTGGTGTTCTATTGCTTCTAATAATCATATTTATACAAGTAATTCCATTACAAGTGGTATCAGAGCTTGAACTCAGCCAATTTGCGTCAAACCCTAATTGTGAAGGTTCGGCCATATCTCAAAATTTGTAGCAAATTTTTCTATTATTGTTTTTTTGGTGTGGCAAAAGTATTCAAGTAATCGCCTCTCACGAATTTCAAGAGTTTTTGACTTGTTTTGTAAAAGTTATAGCGGTTTTATGTTTTTTCATAATTCAGCTACCTAGGGTGCAATTTGTGGATTTTTTCTAAGTTATATACATTTACAGAAAGAGGATTAAAAATTAGTTTGAGTTAGTTCTTTGATTTTTTCACATTTGTCCAAATTCCTATTAAAATCCTAAACCCTAAATTTTGACCTTAATCCCTAAATCCTACCATTTTGGGGCATCATGGCGGGGCCTTCGACAAGAGGCAAAAATAATCCCATCACTCTGGGTAAAACCCCTGACAAGGATGAGATAATAGTTGAGGATTTAGAGTCATAAGGGGTAACTACATAGTCCTCAGGGTTAGGGTTTACTTCAATGGACCATAAGGCAAGCCATCTTGAGCTTGAGTTGTGAAACCTCGAGGGTAGGCGCGAGAAAAGAAGATGTATAAAAGATTGGACAACGATTGGAGGATTTCATTCACCAATTTAGTTACAATATAATGGTTCATCATATCCTTCCTAATCAGACACAAATCAATCATACTCATATTAACTAGGGTGGATCTTCAGGTCAAAGTAATAGACAAACTAGTCGGGGTGGATCTGCGAGCATGACCAATTCAAATACAAACACTCTATAGACCCGTAACATGATTCCAAAAGTGGAAATGCATAAGTTCAATGGAAAGGATCCAATCAATTAGATTAACCACATGGAGAATTTCTTTGATCTTCATCAAATTCCATTGGGACAAAAGGCTACCATGGCATCCTTATAACTCGAACCTGACAAATTCGTTTAATATCGATGGTTATGTGCTCAAAGGCAAAAGAGTGACCTCAATGTTACATGGATAGTGTTCACTGAAGAGTTGCAATTGCACTATAGTTCTATTGTGTCAGAGAATTATTTCAGTGAATTAACAAAGCCAAGACAAATAAGAACAAACAAAGATTACATCCATCAATTCCAAAACCTTTCCTTACGGGTGGAAAATATTCCTAAAGAGAATCTGAATGACTTATTTCTTGGGGGTCTTAAAGAACACATTGAGACTGAGGTGCATATGTTTAATCCTCATAAGGTTTCAAATTCTATGATCATGGCATGTAGGGCAGAGGAAAAATTTCTTTCTAGTAGGAAACAAACTGTTAGTAATATCAGAGATCGTAGCACCTTTCCACCATCATTCCCTCATCCAGTTAGACTGACACCTCAACAAATTGAAGAAAAGAGAGCCAAAGGGTTATGTTTTAATTGTGACAACAAATTTGGACCAGGACATAAGTGTGTTGAAAATAATTTGTTCTACATTGAGGGGCCTAATGAAGAAGAAGAAAATGAAGAAGACAAAGAGGTAGAGCCAAAGGAGGAATTAGGAGATCCCCAACAAATAATATCGTGTCATGAAATTTCAAATATTAGCACTCCCAAAACTCTCAAAGTAGTTGGATTCTTAAAAAAATAGAGGGTAACAAAGTGTTGATTGATTCAAGAAGTACTCACAACTTCATCAATCATAAATTGGTGGTACGCTTGAACTTCTTTGTTTATCCAACTCCAAACTGTCAAGTCATGATCGTTGATGGGAAAATTGTTAGTTGTTCAAGAAAATTCCATAAAATTAATCTCACCATGGGAGATTACTTGCTAACTACGAATATGTATGTCATTTCCATGGGAGGAGTCGACATTGTGTTAGGAGTTCATTGGCTTCCCACCTTAGGAACCATTGAAATGAATTTCCAAGAGTTATTCATGTGATTTCATTCAGAAGGGAGGACTTTTAAACTAAAAGGACTAAGAGAAAAGTCCCCACATTTGGTAAGTTCTCATCAGATGCAAAAATTTCTTAGAAAAGGTGCAGAGGAGTTTGTAGCACAACTATTTTCATTGGAAGCACATCATTCAAATACATTTATACCCTTAGATATGCAAGCAGTGGTGTTTGGAGAAATGCCAAAGGGTTTACCTCCAAAAAGAGACCATGACCATGCCATCCAGCTAGTACCAGGGATTCAACCACCCAACATCAAACCTTATAGGTACCCTTATATGCAAAAGAGTTAGATTGAGAAGATAGTACAAGAGATGTTAGAAGCGTGACTTATTCATCATAGTCAGAGTGCTTACTCTTCTCCTATAGTGATGGTACAGAAAAAGATGACAATTGGTGCATGTGTCAAGATTACAGGGAACTCAATAAGTACACGTTAAATATAAGTTTCCTATTCCTGTAATTGATGATTTACTAGATGAGTTGCATGGTGTTGTTTACTTTACAAAACTTGATCTTCGTTCTAGATATCATCATATTATAATCAAGGATGAAGATATTCACAAAATAGCCTTCAGGACACATGAAGGACACTATGAGTTCTTGGTAATGCCTTTTGGACTAACAAATGCACCCTCTACATTTCAAAGCTTGATGAATTCTATATTTAAGCCATTTATGTGGAATTTTGTTTTAGTTTTCTTTGATGATATATTAATCTATAGTAAAACATGGGAGGAACACCTGCATCATGTAAATAAGGTGTTGGAAACTCTTGAACAACATTAACTTTATGCAAAGCCTTCTAAGTGTTCTTTTGGTGTCAACAAGGTTGAATATTTGGGTCATATTGTATCTTATGAAGGTGTTAAAGTGGATCCTAACAAAATAAAATTCATGCTTGAATGGAAGGTTCCTAAAACCCTAAAAAATATCGAGGATTTTTGGGCTTACAAGTTACTATCATAGATTTATAAGGAATTATGACAACATCGAAGCACCACAACTTTATTGAAGAAGGAATCTTTCCTTTAGAACAAGCAAGCTACTACGACATTTAAGAAGTTTAAGGAGGCCATGTGCACCACTCCGGTTCTAGCCACCCTGATTTTTCCAAAACATTCATTGTTGAATGTTATGCTTTATGGTATGGCATGAGGGCAGTACTCATGCAAGAAGGTTGATCCATTTCCTTTGAGAGCCACCGGTTCAAAGGTAAAATATATCTAAACCATTTTATGAGAAAGAAATGTTAGCCATAATTCATGCAAAGGCAAGAATGGAGACCATATCTAATGGGTAGACATTTTAAAGTAAAGACAAGGTCATGATAGTTTGAAATACTTCTTAGAGAGCAACGTTTATCATCTAAAGAACAACATAAACGGGTCTCAAAATGTTGGGGTAGTATTTTAAGATAAAATACAAAAAGGGAAAGATGATGTAGTTGTTGATGCTTTATCTCGAAGGATGAATCTGCCGAGGCATTATTGTGTGCCATATCTGTATTACATGAGGATTGGATAGAGGATGCAAGGTATGAATGGAAAAATGACCCAAGTACACAAAATCTCATTCAGAATCTTAATAAGATCCAAGCATGTCAGAAAAATTTGTATGGAAAGGAGATGATTTATGGTATAAATATAGATTATATATATGTAAGAATTCAATCCTTTAAAATAGGGTTCTATCTAAACTCCATGCTTCTCCAAAGTAGGTGTGCATTTTGGATTCTTGAAGACTTATCATCAAATCAAACATGATTTTTTGGGGAAGGGATAAAAGGGGATGTCCAAAAATGTATGGAAGAATGCATGGTTTGTCAACAAAATAAGGATGAAATAATTAAATCCCTGTATTTTACAACCTCTATATATTCCTAGCCAGAGGTTAGAAGAGGTGTCCACGGACTTCATCACAGGATTGCCTAAATCAAAAGGTATAAATGTAATCATGGTGGTGGTGGACAGACTCACCAAATATGCCCATTTTTTTGCCTTATCACATCCATTTGTTGTGAGTACAGTAGCAGCAACCTTCAAGGATAGAGTTCATAAGCTACATGGGACACCAAAGATTATAATAAGTGATGGAGACCCTATCTTTACTAGTAATTTTTGGATTGACCTGTTCTCATGTTTGGGCACACAACTAGCTCATAGTTCCTCTTATCATCCCCAACTGATAGGAAAATAGAGGTGGTAAACAAGTTCTTAGAGGGATATCTTTGTTGGTTTACCTTAGATAAGCAAGTGAGATGGGTCCAATGGTTACCATTGGCATAATGGTGGTATAACACCTCCTTTCATACTTCATCTAAAATGTCTCCTTTCTTGGCATTATATGGGTACCATCCACCATCTATCACCTCATATTTGAGAGTCCAACCAAGGGTTCGAGTAGTTGAAGAACATATTCAACACCAACAAGAGGTGCTTTCTAGTCTCAGGGAGAATTTGGCCATGGCACAAAACCGCATGAAGCAGCAAAGTAGACCAACATCGTAGTGAAAGAAATTTTGAAGTCGATGATTGGGTTTTGTGCGTTTATAGCCATATAAGAAAATGTCTTTGAAACAACAAAAAAGGATAAAAAGATTTCACCTAAGTATTATGGCCCTTATCAAGTGTTACAAAAGATTGGTAGTGTAGTATACAAACTGGAACTTCCTCCGCTACTTGAATTCATCCAATATTCCATATATCTTACCTAAAGAAGGTAATTGGACAAACGGTATTAAATCGAGACACTTGCTTGCAGAGCTTGATGAACTAGAATGCATCTTTTAGACACACACTAAGTGATTGAGGACAAGGGTCATCACTGAGTATTTGATCAAGTGGAAAAAACTAGACAATGAAGATGCAACGTGGGAGGATGCAAACTTCTGCAAAGAAAGATCAGAGCTTCTCAACATTGGGGACAATGTTGCTTCTAAGGGGAGGGCCATGTTACACCCTTAATCATATATCTTACATTGTATGTATATAGCCGACTTGTGGCTATCATAACTTCTTATCATGATGTATCTCTTTCATATATGTTATAATATCATTAGTGGGTCGGCTTGGTGTTGGCCATAACATAGGAATAGTATATATAGGGGTTAGTAGGTAGTAGTTCATCATCATATTGAGCATTTGAGTCTTATTGTATGGTTTGGAGGTTGCCCCTTGAAGTGGCTAAACTATTCTACTTGCATGTTGAGATCATTTATTTGCAATATTTTGTTGATTGGTGTTCTATTGCTACTAATACTCGGATTTATACAAGTAATTCCATTACAGGATGAATGAAGAAGGATTATTGTCAGAGCATTCATTTGAAAAATTCTTTGGTTTTGTTCTAGAATTTCATGGTGAGGGTAGGTTGTTTTTGGTTTTAAGTCCTTCCTATATCTTGAAGATTTTAAAACTCAAAGCACTTATACTATACTGAATATCTTATTAAATAAAGAAAACAAAACAAAGAAATTAAGAGTAAACCTACTCACAAAGTGAGCGAACAACAAAGATAATAAAATAATAAAATTCTCTTTTATTCAACTTTGAATTGCCTGCTTTTCCTTCTGTTTTGCGTGGAAGTCTGAAGGAAAAAGATTACATTTAAAAAGGAGCAGCTATAGTTTATTAGGAGATAATAGTAGAAGAACTCAAATAGATCCTAAAAAATAGGCATGGATCATGCCACTAAACAATGACTAAGACATGCTGCAATTTATTAACTGAAAGATCAAAATAAATAATTAAAAACTGGTAGTGAAAGTGAGGAGGACTGAAGATTTGTTGATCATGTATCCTTTAATCTCCCCATGCAGGAGCAATGGGGATGAGTCCCAACTGATTCCTCAAAGCAACAAAACTGGCTGTAGATAGAGCTTCGGTAAAAATATCAACAACTTGCTCAACTGTAGGGAAAAATTGTAATTTCAATGTGCCATCTTGAACTAATTCTTGGATGAAGTGATCTTTGAATCTCAATGTGCTTCAATCTAACATGAAACGCTGGATTTTTGGTCATTGCAATGGTACTAAGGTTATCACAATAAATAGTGGTTGGATGTTCCTCAACCAATTAGAAATCTTCCAAAATCAGTAGAATCCATATGGCTTGATGACTAATTGTTGTTGTTGCAATATACTTTGCTTCGCAGAAGAGAGAGCGATGGTTGCCGCTTTTTACTACTCCAAGAAAATAATGCATGAGTCCCAGATCTGACATCTCAAATTCTTGTTTCATTTCTGCTTGAAATTTCTCCATGAGAGATGGGCTATTACCTGTATAAATGAGATCATCAACATAAAGGCAAACAATTAGAATATCATTACCAAGATGTTGGATATAGAGGGTTGGCTCTGAGGAACTTCGAATGAATCCTTTCTTCAAGAAATAATTGTCAATCCTTGCATACCAAGCACGAGGTGCTTGCTTCAACCCATAGAGAGCCCTTTTTAGCTTGTAAACCAAATGTTCTTTTCCTGGAATTTCATAACCAATAGGTTGTTCCACATAGACTTCCTCATCAATAAAACCATTTAGGAAGGCTAATTTTACATCCATCTAATAGATTGGCCACTTGTGTTGTGTAGCAATAGCCAATATAATCTTGACTACATAAAATCTTGCAATGGATCGAAATTCTCTTAATAATCTACTCCAAAGGCGTTTGTGCAAATCCCTTGGCAACTAATCTTACCTTGTGTCTATTCATAGAACCATCAGCATGATATTTCACCTTATAAATCCATTTGACACCAATCACTTGTTTATCTTTAGGAAGTTGCACTAATTCCCATGTATTGTTTTTATCAATTGCATGCATCTCTTCATTCATAGCATCAATCCATACTTGTTCTTTCACAACTTCTTCATACACCGAAGGTTCAACTTGAATGGAACTAAACAAAGCAAAATTGGCAACTGGATTCACATTAGAACTCCTTTGATAAATTTCATTTAAACTTTGTACCTTTGTGAAGAACTTGGACTTGATTGTGGACTAGAACTATCACCTGAAGAGGAACTTGGTGAACTTGGTGAACTAGGGCTTGAACTTCCACTTGAGCTTGTGGGGAGAGGAGGAATTTGTTGAACATCTTCAATACCCATGATGAGTGGTGTAGTTTTTGAACTCCTTTTTCCATTGTCATACTCCCCCTTCATCAAAAACCACATCTTGACTAATAATCCATTTCTTTGTGTTAGGATTATAGAATTTGTATCCTTTTGTGAAATATAAATAGCCCACAAAGATACAAAGTTAGGATTTTTCATCCAACTTCTTCCTCTTCTTTTCTGGAACATGAACTTATGCAGGGGAACCAAATACATGAAAAGTGAGCTACTGAGGGCTTGTGTCCACTCCAGGCTTCCTTGGGAGTGGTATTCTGAAGCAATTTTGTTGGGCTTCAATTCAAAATATAAGTTGTGGTTGCTACTGCAACTCCCCAATAGCAATTAGGAAGGTTTTGGACTGTAACATACTTCATGCCATCTCCATAATGGTACGGTTCTTTCTTTCGCAATGCCATTCTACTATGGGGTATAGGTTGTCATAAGTTATCTCTTAATTCCATGAGTAATACAAAAATTAGCAAACTCAATGGAAGTGAATTATCCCCCTCTATCTGTTATGAGTATTTTGAGAGAATACCCGTTTTGATTTTCTGCCATAGCCTTAAAATGCTTGAAGCATTCAAATGCCTCAGATTTTTGCTTAAGAAAATAAACCCATGTGTGGCATGAGAAATCATCAATAAATGTCGAAAGTAAGTATTCTTACCCAAATATTCCTCTTGCATGTCACCACAAATGTCACTATGCACAAGCTCTAGAGGATATTTTTCCCTCCATGATTTGTTCACCGAGAAAATTGTCTCGATGTTGCTTGCCAAGTGCACACCCTGAACAAACTTCTTCTTTTGCCTAAATTGTAGGAAGTCCTCTCACCATGCCTTTCTTATGAAGCAAACTTAATCCTTGAAAATGCAAATGACCATACTGTTGGTGCCATAACCATGAATCATTTTTGGTTTCCTTGAGGGCATGCATCTTAGTGGAATCCAAAGTGAGAGGAAATAATCTATTCTCTGTCATATAAGCCTTTGCTACAAGATAATGATTAGCTGATTTATCAAATATTTTGCAGCAGTTATCTTCAAACACAACCTTGTAATTTTTTTCTACAAGCTGCCCAATACTTAAAATATTATGTTGTAATTTGGGCACATGCAAAGTGTCATGAATAAATGTAGTTTCTCCTTGCTTAGTTTTCACTGCAAGGGTACCTTTTCCCATTACATCAACCTCTTTATCATCACCAAATTTTACTTGACTCCTTACAGATTCATCTAATTTGACAAAGAGATCAGATTTACCTGTCATATGATTTGAAGAACTCAACTAGATCCTAAAAATAGGCATGGATCATGCCACTAAACAATGACTGAGACATGTTGCAGTTTATTAACTGAAAGATCAAAATAAATAATTAAAAACTGGCGGTGGAAGTGATGAGGACTGAAGAGGAGTTGATCATGCATCCTTCATATCCTCCATGTATGTACCATGCTAGAAATTTGGAGCAGGATTTTGGAGTCCACAAAAGGCTTGGAAGTTGCTTTTGTTGCTAAGGTTCTTTACTCTTTCGCATTTTAGTTAATTGTTCCCTGTTTGAAAATTGTGGGAGCCGGGTCAGAGCATGGGGTGAGTGAATTTTGTTCCTTGGAGAGTTGCGACCACTGTGGCAAGCCACGGTACGGGGATGCTCAAAACGGTTTTGTAAAAATGTAATATAACTTTTTGATTTAGAAGCTTGGAAGTGAAAGCATTTGGCAGGTTTTAAGCATGGGTCCCCATCTAGTCAATGCCTCCCTCTTCTGGCTATGTCTTTTAATGTTGTGAGATTAAGTCGGCAGTGGAAAACATTGGCTTTGTATGGTTATATATTTTTGGCGTTGGTTGAGGAATTAGACTCGTGGCATGCAACTAATAGCTAAAATAGTTGAGATAATGTAGCCTCACGGCCTGCAGTGATGGAAGTGAAGGGCATGTCAGTTGTTTGTTTTGAAAAAATAAATAACAGGTGTAAATATGGATAGCACATACTCTTCCAATGTCACCCAGCATATGTCTGAATTGGGTTTTGAAATAGTTTTGGACACCCTTCAAGTGCATTAGGAGGTTAATTTTATGTCTTCTATTGTGGGTTTGAGATTGGCAGTATCTGGCATTGGTATTATGGTCTGCTTATTTAAAATTAGCACGAAACAGAGAAGATTAGCTCGGCCCTGTGCAAAATAAACGTTTCAAAAATGTGGTATCGTGGAATGTTAAGGTTATGTGGGATATGCACAAATGGTTTCATTGAAATTGGTTGGAATCTTTCAAGCAAATGCATTTGGCACGATCAAGCTAGACCCCAACCTATCAAATGCCTCCCAGAATGCGCCATTGGAATCGGTCTGCAACGCATGGGTAGGTGTAAAGCCACATATCCACTACCTTTGAAAGCATCCACCCAGCCTCTGTCAAATGAGAATTTTAGAGCAGGTCGTGGACTTCCATCAAAGCACAAAGGTAGAGAATGTTTTTTCGAAATGTAGTTGTAACTGTCCTGGTAAACATGTATGCAAAATATACAAGCATAGACAAGGTCGTGTACTATTTGTCACTTTACCCGAAAGAAATATGGGCTTGTGGACAAGAAGGATTGATGGAGGTGCATGTGGGACCTGCGCATTGTCTGTTAAAATGCATCCTACTTGTGGTCACGTAAACTGTGATGGTTGTTGTTTGCTACCCAAAATGAGTTCGTTGAAAAATCGTGGGAAACGTTTTGAGCAAATGCAAATGGCAGGTGAGAATTTGTCTCCACAACCTTGCCAACATCCTCCTTGCATGTGTCAAAAAGGGATCTTTGGAACACGATATGGACATCCATAAAATCTAAAATATATAGTGAATTTTTTGGACAGTTTTGTAGTTGCAAATGCCTTGTTAGATATGGTTGCAAAATATGGAAACTTGCTTAAGGCTGCAAAATTGTTTGACAGAATGCTTGGATGGCTGCAAATCGTGTACCTTGTGTCCTTCAATCACTCACCAACTCAATTACAAGTATGGTCATCTCACTTTATCCTTGCATATTTTGGTAAACGTTCTAGTTTTCTTAATTTTGAATGGAGTTGTAAATCAAATTAAAGAAGAGTAAATTTTGGGTAAATTAATTAAAACATGTTTCCTATAGCAAATTGTACCTTTGTTTGGTATGCACTTGATGAGTATCCATGAATGTAAACACTATTCTCTCATTTACCTTGTAAGACCGATAGACGAACTATGTTACTAGATTTGGTTTTGGAAACCATGTGGTTGGCAGGATAAACAGGAACTTAGTGAAACTACTTTTGACGACTTTGTGCAATGTTAATAAAAATTGGTTTTCTTGGAGACGCAAAATAACCTTATGGACCCAAAATGAGAAAAACAAACTTTAGTCGTGTACCTTGTCATGTGGAGTGTCCAACCGAACCTTGAGTTGTCCCTGGATGTCTATTTGACCTTGTTTCGTAATGTGTTTAGGAGCCAAATTGGCTAGTTCATAGCTTTAAACAATTGCTAAAAGCTAAAAATGTAGTTTGGTTTTGACCCATTATTTTGGCCCTAGGTGTAGAAACGAGTTTTGGCTTTCGCATACCTCTAATATTTCTATGAGACAATTGCTATAAATCCTCAATTTGGAGAAAAACATCCTACAAGCTAGTTTTCTTGATAGGTTTTGTAGGCCCTGGCGCAGCAACAAGGTCGTTCGGGTGCATTCACGATTGGTAGCTCTAGAGAGATGAGTGCCATTTTAATCTTGTTTTTCAGTTTGGGGTTTTGTCATCTCTGAGCGGTTCCTTGTATATAAGGGAATAGGTAGGAATTTGTTCCCTTGTGTTTTTGAGTCTCGAAGATGGTTTTCAAACGTTGGTTTGTGAGTAACTTGTCTAAATTTGACGTTTTTGGAAACTTGCGACTAATTGGTGAAAATTGTTAGGAATATTCCTTGGATTAGTGCTCACATTATTGTTTGTAATAGTTAAATGTAATATTCATATATTACATTAGTAAGTTAGTGTGTTAGTAAGATATTAATATTGTTATATTAATATCATATTTGTGTGAGAAAAATAAAAGATTGTAATATTATTAATATGAGTCATAAAACAACTCATTATTAATAATATAGGATATTGTATTAGTTGTGAGTTTGTTGAATAAACAACTCATGTAGATTATTGTGTGTGGAGATATTGGTGGGATATATGAGAGAATAGTGGTGAGTGATCATAGGAGAGATTCTCTAGGAGAGATTAGTGGGATAATATTGGTAAGCCTCATCTCCTTGTTTATAGGAAATGAAAAGGCTATATATTGTAAGCTCTCTCACCATGTAATGTGCTCCAAATTATTCAATCAATAATATAGTGTGTTTATTATATTTTTGCTCTTATTTTGTGTTTATGTTATTATCTTCATTCTGCAACATTGTCTCTTATTGATTTGTACAATTATATAATGTAATTGTTGCTTATTTATATTAGATAAGCTATCAATTTCACATCATCTAGTATCATAGTAGGAAAGGACAAGCTATGAGAGTGATTACAGGACAAAACCATAGCCTCTAGGATGCAAATCTGAGAGTTTTGAAGCTTCCGTCACTATTTTCTCGATTATGATCTTAAAAAATATGACTGGTAATTCGTGTTTTTCTCAAAACTCAGATTCAAAATTTTTTGAAATTTTTTGGGTTTATTAATTTTTCTTACAGAAAACTTCTTTCAAAAAATTACAGAAACCCATTTCTTATTTTAAGAGAAATCGTGGAAAAATTATGATAGTTTCTAATTATTTTGTAAAAAAATAGTGACCGATTTCCAGCAATTAAAATCTGATAGGCTTTATTATTTTGGATAAATATAAAGTTGATTATTATTGTAAGGGTGCATTATCGGTTGAAACTGACACCTAATAGAATTGTAAAATGAGCCTCAAAAACAAATTTGTTGAGTTAGCATCATCACGATGGAGGAAGGAGGCAACAGAGGAAGGAGGATAATCAGTGACCTCTCACCAGCCACAAGCGAAGGGGCCACACAATGAATTTGTGGCATTTATTTTTGTTGTGTGTTTAATTTTCATTGTGTGATGTAATAAGAACAGACGATTTATTCATGTTCACTCTTGTAATAAGTGAGCTCTTGCGTGAGCGATATTTCTTATATTTTCCTTGAATGTAAAGATGGGGGTGAGGAAACATGTACGCTGCTATGAAAGTGGTTGGTGGTCCACTAGAAAACTAATTTGAGAGTTTGTGAATCTCTTAGAAAATCACATACAGAGTGGTTAATGGTTCCACTAAAAACTCATTGGAGTTGATGGTACTCTTTGAAAACCATCGATTGTAGAACATGAGCAGGTACTAGACAGAACTCACCCATGTTCGCACTAAGGGGGGGAATGTTATGAATATTCCTTAGATTAGTGCTCACATTATTGTTTGTAATAGTTAAATGTAATATTCATATATTACATTAGTAAGTTAGTGTGTTAGTAAGATATTAATATTGTTATATTAATATCATATTTGTGTGAGAAAAATAAAAGATTGTAATATTATTAATATGAGTCATAAAACAACTCATTATTAATAATATAGGATATTGTATTAGTTATGAGTTTGTTGAATAAACAACTCATGTAGATTATGTGTGTGGAGATATTGGTGGGATATATGAGGGAATAGTGGTGAGTGATCATAGGAGAGATTAGTGGGATAATATTGGTAAGTCTCATCTCCTTGTTTATAGGAAATGAAAAGGCTATATATTGTAAGCTCTCTCATCATGTAATTGCTCCAAATTATTCAATCAATAATATAGTGTGTTTATTATATTTTTTTCTCTTATTTTGTGTTTATGTTATTATCTTCATTCTGCAACATTGTCTCTTATTGATTTGTACAATTATATAATGTAATTGTTGCTTATTTATATTAGATAAGCTATCAATTTCACATCAAAAATTGTCATATGAAATTATCCAAGCAAAATAACAATAGAGAAACCTTGTAAACATAAATACATGACTATAGGAAACTTTTTGTTGACACTTGCTTGAAAAGAAATTGAATGTGGAAAAATGGTGGTTTTTCTCTCTCTCTCTCTATCTCTCTCCTTGGCTCTGGAAACGAAATGAAATGACATTACAATTCTTACTCTTCTTGGAAGTGTGTTAAATATAGTTTCATTATTTCTAGAGAAATGTGAAATTATATATCGTGCTTGGTTGTAGTTTGATGTCATGTCAACAAAGTGGTATTAACTATGCGGTGGTTGCAGGTATGCAGGATAAGAAGGAAAGGGTAGTGTTGTCGGTGTTTTTATTATTTGAAATATCATTGATACACATGTAATATTAAGTAGATGTATCAGCAACATTGTTATGAACATGAATGTTATTTATTAATTATTTTGTGATGAGTGGGAAATTGGGTTATATTGGTGTATCGGAAAACATGCATTCTATTGTAGGGGTGATTTTGATTATAGGTATATATCTTGCTAATGGTGTAGATGTACATTTTAACTAGAAATGAAATGAAAATGTTATAATTGTGCTCCTATGTGAATGAAGTGATTTTGTATTCTTGTGTGTGTTACTAAAATGCTTGGAACACTCAAAAGTAATGAAACTACCTTATTTAAGAATGGTTATGGTTGACCACTTTTAGGAGGTTATTATTTTAAATGTTACCCAATTGATCCCAATCTATCAACCCTTAAGAAGGTTACCCTTGAGCATTGGGTTATTTGTGTGTCATTCACCTTGTTGGGTTTAAGTGAAGTTTCGATCTCTAGATGTTTCTCAAAGGGATTGTCTTGCTAATTGGCATCTTAGTGTTAGAAACCACCTTTGTTCTCTGAGATATGCCTTGAAACCAATCTTCTCATGTGTTCTTAGAGGCTTAGTATTACTTTTAGGCATGTGTGTCAAAAATAATTTCTTATGTTCGTAGAAGTATACATGTTGTTATAGTTAAGGGTGCAATACCCCTTGTGGCATGATTGATGTATTGTGTATCAACATTTTTAGATGGTTTCCTTTTATGCTAAGTCTCTCGGGAAGGACCTATCTTTGTATGTGTATGGGATCATAAGAGAAATAAGGAAGGTAGTGTTTATTCTTTAAAATGTGATCAAGTTTACCTTGGAAAAACATAAAGTGAGGTGGTATCTCACTTAGTACCTCTAATAAAATCTCGACTCTTTGAATTGCAAGCGATATAAAATGGACACACAAGTGAAACTTGGAATTACCTTATACTTAGTTAGGCCTTCTTTTATTATTGAAAGTTCTTATAAATTTCTCTACAAGAGTTCAAGTATTCGAGCATCTTAATCTCTTGTCTAAAAAACAAAACTTATGGCATATAACTATTTTGGAAATGACACTAATCGATTATTAAACCTTAGTGACTAAATGTCAGAAAAATGTGATTTTAGGTGAAATAGAAAACTCTAGTTGGATATCGAGAGCTAAGACACTCTTGCAGGTGCACTAAAAATCTTCATCTAAATTTTCAAATTATGGAAAATGATAGTAATAGAGAAAAGAACCCAATTAAGTGTACTTTTATAAGATAAATATGAAATGGAATAAATAATGTGTATCCTTGTGAATAAGAATATATGCTTACATGATAAATGATTCAAGACCTATAGGTATATAAGGGATTTTTAAGTAGCAGTTAAGATGGGACCATCTTAAGTTTTGTTAAACGATATAAAAGGAAATGCAATCTTGAAAAAGAAGAAAAAAAGCATGTTCATGTCAAGTGCCCTTCGAACCTTAAAGGTTAATAATGAAATATGATTACAATAAAGAGTTAAACCTGAAAATGTGATAGTGTGGAATATATCTAGTCGTGAAGTGCATGTTGTGGATTGGGTCGTGGCTTCATACTTGTTCTTATACCTAAGTGTGACGTTGGTTGCATCTGTTGTCATCATGATATTGCATGCTCTTCATGTTGGTGTAAATGTTACATGTGGTGTCGTGCACTCTCTTGTGAGTCTTCTTGGTGTCGTGTAGTTGTATCAAGCAAAATGAATGTCAAAAACAAAAATCTTGATTTATTTGGTCTTATGTTTGGGTCCCACATCGGTGGGCGCTATTGATTGGTATCAGAGAAAATGTTCATACTCTCGAACCTCTAGGACATTTTGGTGTTGGGATGGATTATGCATGATGGTGGAGGAGTTGGAGGAGTAATGTGTTATTATGTTGTGATGTGACAAACATGGTACTGTGATTATGTGAATGCACCTGTTGTGCTTACCACTTGGTGTGGTCTTGTTATGATGTTGATGTGTTTCCTGATGTGAGTAATTTCTCTCTTTCATGTGAATTCAACATGAAATTCATGTGTAATACCACCTTGTGTGTGAAGGAAATGTTTTGTGAGCTATGAAAGTGTTGTGATGTTTCATGTTCTAGTGATATTGTATAGGTCGAAAACTTATTACATGACAAAGTGATTTATAATGAAATAATTTGCATCATGATAATTTCTGTTGTGTTGTGTTATATTATGGCATTATGTCACCATGTTGCGTGGTATTTGAATGTATGTCATGATGCTAGATCACTATGTTCGTGATATATATGTACTCATATTGTTATGTGATAAATTCAGATCATGAGTTGGGGACATATGGTGAGTTCATAACCCCTAATGTGCACTATGTGGAAATGTTATATGTTGTAAGTTGTGGAATATTGTTTTGTCATACCCCATAAATTTTCCATGTGTAAGACATTATGGTTGTGTGAGTAAGTCATCACTATGATTGTAACGTTGTTATGCGATATGTTATGTACCCTACACTACTGAGCGCTACAGGTAGCATTCAGAAGTGTATGTCTAGAGAGAGAAGTTGTATACCAAATGATCATAACCTTGAGCCAAGTACAAGTTTAAAAGTGGAGTCTCATATAGATTGAAAAACCCACTTCTATTCATTTGGTATACCTCGAGCTTGCTCATATATTGTGGATGTACACCACCTTAGGCTCATGCTTATGCAAACTAGTATCTCCTCTTTCTCCTATTGGGTTGTCCACCAAACAATCCTATGTGATATTGGTTATGTGGATCCTCATTTTTTTGATTTATAGATGTATGGAGATATAATTATTTTGGTTATATGTATTTTTGAGTTGAGGCTCGATGTTTGAGTGTCAACAACTCGATGAGTACCCCTTTGGTGGCCACAGAATGGCCACATAGTGATCGTAATGTGATCTTTATATGTTCGTATTTTATTCATAAATTGATCATTTTCTGTTAAGAACCAGCAATTTTCTTGATTGATGTATTCCTAAATTTTGGGCATTTAACTTGATTTTGAGCTAACAAGCCAATCATCTTGTTTAGTTTGAAACTTGTTTTGAAGCTTAACATTTTTTAGCCTAACCCAAAGCTTGTTATTTTTTGTCACTAAGCATTTGAGTCCAGCTTGATATGTTGGTTCTTTCATCATTATGCGTAGGAATAGGGTCATGGGATTTACTATGGAGTGGTTAGACCTATGGACCCACTTCATTGTATGGGGGTACGCCTCAAGGGGGTCATGGGACTGTGTAGTATTGAGCTACATGTTACTATGCCACTTGGGTGGGGATGATGGGGCTCTATGTGCCTAGGACCATAGGGTGACCCGACCACATTAAATGGAGAAATAAGGTGGCCGACTCTGTGGTGAGCGACCTAGCATGGAGAAATAAGGTGACATGGCTTTATGGTGAGTGACTCGGCCTAGTTTTTGGAACTATCATTCTTTAGACTATTGAGATTCATGTGAAGTTCTTTGGGAGGCTTATGGAGATTTAGGGGACAATTGGAGTGCATTTGTATGATTCATGAGCTACTCATTTGAGTCTTTTTATACATTGTTATGTTTGAGGCTTAACACTCCTCTTTTTTGGTATGTACTATTCGTTCTTACCTTTGCATTGTGTGGGTAAAGTCATGGTTTTGAGTAATGTGATACCAGTTGCATATGTATCACTATGATGTTTCACTATTTTTAGTTACATGTGTGTATTGTACATTTTCTGGGGCATAATTGTTGGAAATTCTATGTTAGGTGGACTACTTGTTGTCTTTCCATGGTGGAGTTAGAGGTCTTGTGATGTGATTCATTCATGAAAATGTGCTAAAAATATGTTATGTGGGTCGTTCAGTAATGTGCTTTGTACCTTGTGTGACATTGTGAGGTCAACCATTTGGCCAACCCTTTTAGAACTTTAAAAGCTAAAATCTTTGCTCAAATAACAAATTTAAAACATAAAATTGGCTCATCATCCCCAATGGCGAACAATGGAACAAAAGAAAATGTTCCACTTGCTCCTTCCAAAGGTAAAAATTTGATGAAGGGCTCAAAATTTTAAAAAAAAAGGCTAAGCCCCCAACATGAAAAACTTCCAAGGAACTCGATTCAATTAATGGAACCAATTTTGAAAAATTGGACTAAATTTTTGTACGCTTTATCCCATGTGAATAGGTTGTAAGTAATTTAATTAAGATTAAAGAGTAGTTGTATTAACTTTAATTAAGATGAAGTCTTTTTTTAAATAAAAACTTGTAAATAGCATTATTTTCTTTTCCCTTACTTAACTTATGGCATCATCAGTACAGTTGTCCTTGTACACAAGACAATATGCCTCACTTCAATTTTTTTTTGGAAAGTGAACTTAATTGTATCAATAATTTTATGTTACAATTTTATTTTGGAAAGTAATTTTTAATCCTTTTGATTCAAAGTTGTATTCCAATTTCTATTTCAAAAACTCTAATTATGCGTACTACATAACCCATAGTTTTTAATGATATAATATTGAATTTTAAGTCGTGTTAAGGAAAAGCTCAAGAAAAATATGACCCTCGTGGCCAAAGTTATATAGTTATGATTGAGGCCAAATTATATCCATATTCCCATGTGCAATTATATATTTGACATCCAAATGGTTCTTATCATATGAAAGATCAGCTTGATACCCAAAAGCAAAACAAAAAGAGGTATCAATCTTTTGAAATAGCTAGGTAGTGCAATAAACACTTAATACATTTTTTAAACCTCTCATCTTATAAATTTGAGTTTTAGGGCATTCTATATATTTTATGTTATTTTCATTTCTTCACTTTCTTTAATTACGTTGAGGCATCCAACAATGAGGAATCCTTTTCCGTAAATTGTTTGTATTTTCGGTATCTTCCACCGACATCAATCTTTTTGGCATGAAAATTGTAGCAATATTGTAATTGTAGTAGTCGTTGATGATACTATGCATATTGTAGTAATTATTGGCATATTTATGGTTGAGATTTACTATGTTCATCGACCGCAACACTTGTCCCCTCCATCGCCCGCCTCCATGTGGAAATAACTCATGTAGCCTCCTAGTCATTGTTATTTACCTTATACATGTAATACAACCTATTGTTTACCTCAAATTCCTACAAACCTTCCGAAAATTTTTAGTAGAGAGCCTTTCAAGTTTAGATCACCATTTTTAATGCTTATATAAAGTTTTCCTTATGTGAGAAAAGTTTTGTGAAATGAAATACATTTTAACAGGAGAAGTAAGAAGGATTGATCCAATGAAGAACAATGATAGAAGTAATCTTTTTTCGATTGTTGAAATGTCTTTCTAGGTGCATTGATGAGATTGTGGTACGAAAATGATTCATTACTACAAATTTGGCTACATTAGCATCATAACTCTCACATATGGATTTCAAAATTGTGTGCAATAATACCCACACCCATGCCTTAGAGTGTATGGAGTCCACCCACATCCTCGCACCTATGTACTATTACCATACATATTTTTTCAACATTCGTCTGAAGTATCTTGCAACATACAACTCCTTACATGAGGCTATAATATTGTGTACTTTATATATGTATAGATTTTATGATATTACATGTATCTATATTTAAATTATCTACTCTCTAGTCTTGTGTACTCTATTACGATATTTTGCTTTTTTCTTGAGTAATGTGTTATAAGTTTCCACTCTCCATTCTTGTGTAAGTCATTATAATATTTGGCTCCCTATTCATTCAACATTTAATCATGCAATTATTTTTTTACCATAATTTTTATTATTATTTGCTTCCACTTGTAATGCACCTACATTCCAAAAAATTAGTGTTAGCCCCGGATATTCTTGGGATTTTGATCAATATAAAATCCCTCATTCAGTGGAGGTGAAGTGAGGTCTTAGTTTCAACCTATTAGTGTGTTTAGTTAGCTGAAGGTTGGAATATATATATATATATATGGTATTTCCTTTTTTTTACCAAATGTCTCTCTTCTCACTTAAATAATTTTGATAGATAGGCACATGAAGATCGAGAGAACACAATGATGACACATGCTACCAAGAAAATGATTAATCACAATAATTTCTTACACCCTCAATTTTTCTCCTTTGTAATAAAACAATATTT
Organism: Taxus wallichiana var. yunnanensis; assembly: GCA_018340775.1. Classification (NCBI taxonomy): domain Eukaryota; kingdom Viridiplantae; phylum Streptophyta; class Pinopsida; order Cupressales; family Taxaceae; genus Taxus; species Taxus wallichiana. Next base: position 427,984,051 of record CM031239.1, read on the forward strand.
ATGCTCCTTCCCAATAAGTTATATATATCTTATTATCAAATTTCGACACATGTGGAAGTCCTCTTGGTCAAGGCCAAAGCTTTATAGTTTAGAGAAAATCCTCAAGTTTGTACCTACATTTTCCAATAAGTGAGTAGTTTTGTCGGTTTCTTGAAATAAATTTTTGATGGAAACATGTTGAAATAAGAACAAATAGATGGGTCGAGAGAATGATGTGGTTTTAAAATTTGGATTTGGACCTTTAGCATGTATTGATCACTAAAAGTGAGTTCCCTCCAATTTCCAAATTTCGATCATGTTGCTCCGTAGCAAAATAAATCCCTTTCAAGTGAGTTTGAATCTTAGCTTCATTATTGATGGCTTAAGAAGTAAGAAGTTGTCGTATAAGAAGTAATCCCAAAATTTCCTATAGTTCCCCATTAAAATTACATTTGACAAATCAATTATATTAAATTTGAACAAAAGGCTTGTTACATGCACACAAATGAGGATGAGGCATATCCGACTTGTGGTGGTAAGTTGTGAGGAGAGGGGAACACCAAGGAGTAAAACATACACATCCCACAATCAATCAAATATTATGTTAATAAGAGGGTCACTTTATTGTGGTGATGCCCTTGTGGCATAAAGGTCATGGTATATTGGATTTTGTATCTATTCCCACAAACCAAACCAACCAACTAATATGGGATTGTTTTATTTGTTGAATGATAATATTTAGTCATAAAAGTAATTACAAGATGCATTAAAAATATATTACTAACCATTTTAAAATTAAGCATCCATATTTTGTATTATAATGTTCATAATATGATCTTATAAAAATTTATTTTGTGTATAATGAGAACAATATCCTTTATATTTCTAGTGGGCATTAGTATTCATTAATAGTAGACGTTATTAGCCCTTTATTCATGTTATCTACATTTCATATTTCTTGTTTTATTTGTCTTTCTCTCGAGATTAACATTTGTATCAATGTTTGTTTGGTTACATAGGTCTACATTTCAAACATTTTTAAAGGCACTTATTGTATGTGTTTATTGATTTCTCTAGCACATGTTATGAGGTGTTTGCAAAGTCACATCCCTATGGATAAAACTACTTACATCAGAGGGCTTCATGTTACAATATGTGGAATGAAAAAATTTAATCAATTAGTCACCGAATGTGAATTGCTAGTGGAAAACATTCTCTTTGTCCCTATAATATCAATAGCCAAATCACACAACTCAAAGAAGGATCATTGCTTATGTGATGTTCCTATTATTAACCCACTTCAATTTTGTATGCTTTTATTCATGTTGTTCATACCTCTCCACACCTTGCATATCATGCCATATTGTTTTATTCTTTAGAATTTACTTTCTTATAATATTTACAAGGCTTGTACACCTTTTAATTACAAATATGTTTACATTTCCTTCCCTCTGTAGATAATATAGAACCTATGCATGGAGACATCCATTGGTAAATATATCTGACACAATTTTCAATGATAGTATTGTTGGCCCTCTTCAAGAGGGCATTACTTCAAGTGATCTCCCACACTCGCACACACCCGGGTTCTTATAGAGGAGATTTTTGACCTTGATTCATGCTCGACATTTCTACTATGACATCATAGAATCTATTTCCCTCCCATACAATCAATAAATTAAATTACACAATGTACTAGTGGCAAAAATGCCTTTGAATTGAGGGATTATACAAATTCCTTTTGTGAACAAACATATGACCACTACTATACTAGTAGTGCAGAGTAATACCTGTAGAGACGTGTTCAATGCTTACCTTGATAGCCTGTAATATTATTTCACTACTCACCGAACTTCTTTTTCTTCTACATTTTCCATGTGTTTACTATTTCACTAATTTTTTTGTGCCCAATCAAGGATATCATGTCATACCTATATTATCCATGAAGACATAATATTTTCTCATGTCCCTTCCTTGCGTAAATAGGACATTGTCAGTCCTCTTCTATTGTAACATTTTCTTCCATGTGTATGCACCATATACTTTTTTTTTTTTAAATTGTTCTACTTATCAACATTACACTTTCCGCTCATATCGCTCCTCTAATGCATTTTCTCCTAATTCTAAGATTTAGGTTGTTATATCTTCCAACAATATTTTTCATTTTTTACATTGGGTATGTTTAACTCAAATTTTATGTTCATTTTAGAAATTGAATTTTAAACAACACGTATGTGTGATTTGTCTACAAGACTCACTTGCATCATATTACACCTATACACATTTCATTTCCACCAGATCATAACTAATTATCTTACTCTTCATTGTTCTTGTTTAAGAACCCAACATACCAATTACTCCACTTGCCATCTAACATCATTCATTCATTGCAATTTTCCCTTTCTATATGGAATTCAATGACAAAATAGATCCCTGGTGAAAATGTGTCGAATCAGATGAATGTAAGCCATTAAAGGCATTGAATTCTTACAAAATCCATTGGTCTACAAAAGTGAGAGTCGTAAAAATGACATCTCACGTAAATATAATAACAAAAATACTAAATGACATGTTTTTAGCTTTGACCTCATTGACGAGGAAGGGAAATGCATAGATATAACTTCTTTTCTCTAGTAGTTGAAGTATTTTACAACCATAAACAAATTGGGAAGTTGTACACAATCATATATGCCACTCAACCATGAAAAACATTATATAATAATTAAAATTCTTAGGAGATCATACTAGACTTGAACTCCCCAGTCAAGCTCAATTGAAACCATGATACAAACATTTTACTATATAAATTCCAATTCATAACAATTCGCAAATATCAAAGGTTAACCTTCCAATTTCATGGTATCTATTTTTTCCATTTTCTACCTTTTACTAAAACCTCCACAATTAGAAAAAGAGATGGACACTACAACTAAAAATGAACAATAGTCCTCGAGGATAACTTAATACATTGCATTGATGTAGCCCTTCGGGGTGTTTTCTATGATGAAGAGGTAAATCTTTTCATTGGGTTGTGTGCAACACAAAAATCACCACAATCAATTCTCATAATAAGTAAGGGGGAGATAGTAACATACAAAGGGAGAACTATAGGTGTCACCTCTAATACACAACTCCTCATCAACCCTTTTATAATCAAGGTTAATGCACTATGGGATTAGTTTGATTCCAATGGTATAGAATTGACATCTCCATAGGTAAGTATTGAAAAATTTGAAACAAAGGATATCAAAGGCATAAAATACTTTACCGTAATGGAAAATCAAATGGATTTTCTACTATGAAAATAATCATCCACTTCAATATGACATCATTTGTTATCCTATTTACATTACACATGTAAACAATAACCAAAGTAAGAAAAAACTTGTTCACAGTGCAAACTCCTCTTGGCATTATCACAAATGTAATCTAGATGTCGCAGATTGTGAATATAATTTTTTATTGCATTACGTAATAGAAGACACCATAGGAGCAACATGGGTTACTACTTTTGAATACCTCACTGCATCGATCATGGGTGTAATAGTGCAAGAATTGCATTTGTTAAATGCAATAGCTGATAAAATTTGGCTCATTGTTAAGTTAGTTATCTTTTGTAGATACCATTTCACACTCTCCATAAAGTTAGAGGCTTGCAATGAAAAAGAACAAGTTTGATGTATTGTTCTCACTGCACATAAGGACGAAATTTCACTTGTGAATGCATATTTTCCAAATACACTGACTATAACATTCTAAATGTGCAAACCAACTTGCAATCTTTTTTTATTTAACATGTCCCATCACTCAAATTTTAGTTATTGATTTTCCCTTACTCGATACTATATATACTTAGAAAATGCATCTTTACTAGATGCCATAAGAATTTTTCCCTAAATAATAAGTTTGATACGTGTACACTTCCCTTATTCCATGTACATCCATTTGGGCATATTTTGTCATCATGTTTGCACTCGAACTAATATATATGTATATAAATATTACGTACTTTCATATGCTAGTTTCTCACAATGTTAGTTAAACTCGCCTTTAGTATAGTTCCTAACGTGTATTTTATACCCCCTCTTTACTGTGCATATACCTTGCATTTTACCATTTCTTCTTTCCATGTTATTTTCCCAATGACTAAATTTTGTTTCCCTGTCTTTCATTCAAAAAAACATGGAAAATTTTGAAAGAATTTAAGAGGGTTGTTTCCATTACAATAACAACAAAATGATAATAAACAAACATCATCACCATATAATTAACATAAAATGTCAAAAATTGAACATGCTTAAGGCCACATCATCTTCAAAACACAGGGGATATTTCCATCAACCTACATTGGCTCATATTCCTTTTTTAGATGCTTCAAAAACATTTTACATGGTAATAAATGACCTCTCATTGACGCACAAATGATTTATATGCAACGAGTTATATCTTGCAATACAAACAAGGGTCTTTGACAATGGTCAAGCTTATCATCGATGCATTTTTAAAAGAATGGCCATCACTTCTTGAGTTGGAATAACATGAACCCAGGGGTTCATCCTATAGTATTACTCATATGTACTCAAGTTGAGGAAATGCTCATGTCAAGAATAAATCCCATATTGCAAGTAACACATGTAAGAGGTAGGTAATACAAATATAGTGACTAGGTCATTTTGCTTCCCACAATATGTTTCCTCCATTCCTAGCCATCTTCCATGCCAAGTTAGGGACTTATAAATCTTGGTTATTAGGAGAATTGGGTCTACAAAACAAGTTTTTGAGTGTTTTGTTAGCAAATCTCATGTTTTAGTTATTTTGTAATTATAGTTACAAAATTTATGCACTTGTGTGAATTTCTAGGTCCTAAAAGCATGCTAGCATTTACATGATTCCTAAGCAAGAAAAATAGTAATTGACAATTCCCTTTAGCCTTTTTCTTTATCTTTTGTACTTTTATTGGCTTTGTACATCTTACACTCTTGCCATCATTTGAATTTTTTAATCTTTCTATGAACTTGGACACTAGTGCCCAGTTGGGACACTAACGTTAGGTGCTCATGTCCTCCTGGGCGCCCCTGACCCTCTTTACCTTTTTCTTACCCTTTTAGACCCCTTTGCTTCTTAATTATTTTTATTGATTTGGGTCAGCCTTTTAATTGTCAATTACAAAATTTAAACAAGGGACTCATATAAATGTGTAGTTATGTTTACAAAATAAATGACCAAGCACTAAACATTACATATTATCACCTAAGCTTGTGTTCAAAGGCATAAGAGCATCAAAGGCATCCATTTATCACTCATATAAGGTACAAGGGTTACATCACTTTTTCATACACAATATACGAGGGGAAGTTTTTTTGTTCCATCCCACACATTATATACATTTGATATAGTCTAGATCTAACCCGTTATCACTATGCAACTTGTAAAAGGGCATCCTAGTGCATCATTTCTACACACACACAAGAACTACATGGAGTCTAAGATGTAGTGCAACACTTGGTCATAATTTCACTCTTTAGTGACCGTTGGGGTCATTCTGACTCCCCATTTTACATTTTCCCTTTTAGGTTTGATGTGGTTTATGGGTATGTGCAGTGAACTTTTTTCTTATAGGTTATAAGTACATTCATAGATCAGACATCGAATTCAGAATGACATAAAAAATTATAGTGAACATCATCTATCTTTGAAAGAATCATATCTATAGCATCCACTTGGAAACCAGTGCTCAGATCTAGATACTAGCACTTGGGCACTCTTTTCCTCATGTGGGCACTCCTATACGACACAATTCCATATCTCAGAACCTCCAGTTTATAGTGACGAATTTGTTTATAGTTTGTTCTAGTATTTCATCTGCTGAGATCACTTCTTGTTCACTCAGAAATCAGCTAAGTCCCCTTATCTCTCCATTTTACTTAGGGTTTCATATTGCACATGCTTTATTGCTTGCGTCTTATGGTATATTAGCTTTTGTACATCATTTATTATAGTTTTTGCTCTGCATTAGATTTAATTCTAATTTATATTAAATCATTTGGTGAACCCCACTCGTGATCAAACATTTGGATCCTTATTTTTCCTATTCTATCTTATCTTCTTGCATGGCTCATAAAGTCTCCTTGCATCAATTATTTCAAATGTACCCACCTTGTAAATATGTTCTCCAAAAATCCCTATAAATTGTGTACCTCCTCGCAATACACCACCTGTGCAAGTAAGTTCCATCTTTGATCATCTCTTTGATGACTCTATTGGTCCTAACACCACAACCACTCAGTCCATTTGCAAGTCAATTCATGATTTACATTGTGTATTTCAAGATAAAATTCAAGCTATTGAAATGACGATTACATCTCTCACAGATGAAATCCAACATCTCAAGGATGTTTCTCATGCCCATGCTAGTTCTTCTTCACCTCATCCTACTCCTATGTCTTCTACATGTGCTCATATAAGTGAACCCCAAGTCTTACCACTACCACCACCTCTCAAGTTTGATCTAAATGCTAAGCAACATGATATTCTTCTTAAACTCCTCAATCACTAGTTAATCAACTTTCCAAGTACGCATTGCTACCCCACTTATTGACTCCAATCTTAGCTCATCTTATTCTTGTATCAACATGCAAGATTAATTTCACTAACCCACAGTCATATATTGGCTCATTACAAACCTTGTCAATCACTCAAGCTTGCATATGTTATACTTAAAAATCATTCAAATTGTCATTCCATCATGCTTATATTTTTTTTTGAGATGGGATAAGTGTGCACCATGCCTCTATGAAGCTTAATTTACTGGTTGCATGCTTCTTACCTTCTAACTCATCAAGATTTATCACTAACACAAGAGTATTCACAATGGGACCTTTTGTAGAAAGATTACCTTGAAATTAATCTTACCTTGACTATAATCTATTTGAAAACCTTTATTTTAATTCATTCTTTTATCTCATTCACTAAGCTTATTATTCCTATAGACAAGTAAAGAATCAATCTTCCATCTTCATCGTGTAAAACTTTGTTTCAAGAGTAAAAAATCTGCAGAAAAATTTCATGTATATCTTTTTCTGAACAATGCCAATTGTTCTAAAATTTGATAGATTTTATCAGTCCCTACAAGGATAATATGTTCCAAATTTCATCCATTTTTATAAATACATTTGAAAGTTATGACTGTTTTCCTGGACAAACATTATATCAAACAGATTTGCATGCATTCTCAAACCAAATAGGAAAATACTTCATAAATTCAAAAATACTTCAGATTATTATAAAATATGAAAAACCCATCTGTAGAATGACCTCTTTCACCTACATACCAAATTTCATATCATTTGGAGATAAGAATAAAATTTTATCACAATTGGTTTGAACCATTATTTTAAGGAAGCAATGAACAACAACACAATACAAGTTGTTTGGAAGTAGATCATGACAATTTGAACATTGATATTAAAACATAAACTCATACCATTGAAAATTCTCCCATATGCACTTGAGGATATGATTAAAACCTAAAAATACATGCATCCACAATCTTTATCTTCTTATTCCTTCAAATTTTGTCATACTAGTACAGTCGATATTCTCCATATCTACCATATCTTGTCTTTTCTATACAAACACCATATTCTCTGACATCTTTAGATAAAAAAAACTCTATCTATCTTATATGATTCAACCTATCTAGACCATGAGTCCCTCTTTTCAACCAAAATACATTATTTTATTAATGTTCATTCTAAAACAAGAAATCATATCATATTCATACTCCTTGGGATATGACTAATCCTTTCTAGTTGAGATATTTGCTAAACTTCCACATAAGGATAGATTTAGTTGTTTATGCCAACTATAAATGATCTATGACATTATTCCATAATATTATAATAATTATAATCCTTCCTTCTACGTATGATAAGCATAAGAACAACTCATATCTTCTTTTAATCTCATGTAATGAGATTTTACATACAAATTCAAATATAAACAATAAACATGGTTTTGGAGGGAAACTTATTCAAACACCTAGTGCATAGTACTAATGACTTGAGAAGGCTTATTCTAAATTGTTTATGCTTATTGTGTAATCATGAGATAATCCCGCATCGACTCTGGTAAGGAAAGGATTTGAACTCTAGTTCAAATGTCTTCCTTCATCATTCTTCAAATTCAATCTCCTTTGTATGTCTAGATCCCAAGGTCTTTCTTCTAGAATCAATGCTTGGATTTCCTTGATATGGTGTTTGTATCTCATCTTCTTGGTTCTCTCTTTTTTCTTGTATGTATTCCTTCTTATCTCTTTCTCAGCTACAAAACTCCATGTCCATGTTTCATCATCATTCATGTCTTTAGTATCTTCTTGATCTTCTTGTTCTATGAGCTCTCTCATGGAGTTATGTACTTCATTCACCCTCATAAATTTTATACCTGCATTAAAAACATAAAAGTAAAGGTTAGATGCAAAAACTTGAGGCCATGCATCCCCTTGAGTTTCTTCATGTTGTTATCTCTATTCAGTTTCATTTGGTTCTTCAATGACCTTGTTCAAATCTGCCTTTATCAACTTGGTTTGCTCTTTTCTTGTCTCATCCTCAATCTGATCCATGATGTTTTCAATCTGATATGAACTAGTATACAACCCCTTTGAAGGATTTAGTATCTTTTTGTCTTATTCAACTCTTCACTTAAGGTGACCTCAACTATATCATCATATCCCTCATCAAATTTAGGCTTTAATGATACTTATTCACCCTTGTTTTCTTCCTCTATGTTTTGTTTTACATCAGCACATTGTGTCATCACTTCTTCTTGTCTCAAGAAACTTTCATTGGCTTCATCCAAGAGGTATAAATCCTTTTATCCAATATACTCTCATTCTTTACCATCACCCGATCATAACAATGATCTTTACATGTCATCTTAGATCCTTCTCTCGATTGCATGTAGGTTAGCATAGGCATCGCATTCCATACTTCATCTTCTCTTAAATTGAATTGAAACAATGATCCACTTTTTTCTATCAAGATAATGTCTTTGATATTATTTATGCCATAATTGATACTGTATTTACAAATGAAGCACAAAGTTAGATATCGTAGCAAGATACCAAAACATCTTCATAAGTGTCTTCTTCATGGAATATTTCTCATTCTTCTTACTTTCTTTCTCAAGTGCTTTTTTGGCACTTATTTCTTCATGTTCTCCACAATGAGAACTCTTTTCACAACTTCGCAAGGGAACTCATTATTCCTCAATCTTCCATGAGTACCTATATCTCCTTTTAAGGTAATTACCTTTTCCCTTCTCTTCTTCTTCATTAGTAGCTCAATTGGCCACTTCACCTTCTTCCTCATCTTCCATCCAACTTCTTGGATCTATTATTCCACCATGGTCTCTATCATGGACCCTAATTTATCTATTTTTTATCTTATCTCATTTATATTTTCTTCAGAGACTAACTCTTGCCTTCTTCTTGTGGCATTTTCCTTCTTCTAAGCCCTTTACTCTGCTCATTCTTTCCATTTCTAAGATCTTCACCCAAGTCTTTTCCACCTTGGTCTATGGATCCTCTTAGTCCTCACCTAGGTATTTTGCACCCTAGTCTCTTAGTCTATTCACTTGTCTCACCCAAGTCTATTTCACCTTGGTCTTTTGACTCCTTCTTGGGCTTCTTCTTTACCACACTACCTTATTTTAAGCTTTCTATGCCTTGACTACTTGTAGTCTCTTCTCAATTACCTGTAACTCTGAATCACATCATCATTCAACATTTCACCATTAGAAAAACATATGAAAAATTAATTTCTTCTCATTTTGATACCACAAATTATGTCAATCTTAGCTCATCTTATTCTCATATCAGCATGCAAGATTAATTTCACTAACCCACGGTCATATCTTCGCTCATTACAAACGTTGTCAATCACTCAAGCCTGCATATGTTATACTCAAAAATCATTGAAATTTTCCTTCCATCATGCTTAAATTATTTTTTTGAAATGGGATAAGTATGCACTATGCCTCTATGAATCTTAATTTACTGATTATGTGCTTCTTACCTTCTAACTCATCAAGATTGATCACTAACACAGGAGTACTCACAGTGGGATCTTTTCTAGAAAGCTTACCTTGACTATCATCTATCTATTTGCAAACCTCCATTTGAAATCATGATTTTATCTCCTTCACTAAGCTTTTTATTCTGTAGACAAGTAAAGACTTGATCTCCCATCTTCATCATGTAAAACTTTGTTTCAAGAGCAAACAGTCTACAACAAATTTCTGTCATGTATATATTTTTATACACAAGGCCAATTTTTCTAAAACTTTGATAGATTTTAGCAGCCCATACAAGGATTATATATTCCGAATTTCATCCATTTTCATTAATCCATTTGAAATTTATGTCTTTTTCCTAGACATACATTATATCAAATAATTTGCATGCATTCTCAAACCAGATAGGAAAATGCTTCATAACTTCTAAAATACCCTAAATTATTATAAAATATGAAAAACACATCCGGGAATGACCTCTTTCACCTACATACAACATTTCATATCATTTGGAGTTGGGACTAAAAAGTTATCATGACTGGTTCGAACCCCTATTTTAAGGAAGTAATGAACAACAACACAATACAAGTTGTTTGGAAGTAGATCATGACAATCTGAATATTATTATTAAAACATGAACTCATACCATTGAAAATTCTCCCATATACACCTGAGGAGCTGATGAAAACCACAAAATACATGCATCCACAAGCTTTATCTTCTTATTCCTTCAAATCTTGTCATATAGTACAATCCATATTCTCCATATCTGTCATGTCTTGTCTTTTCTACACACACACCATCCTCTCTAATATCTTTAGATACAAAAACTCTATCTCTCGATACGGGAGCATCCATAAAGAGACATTCATTTGTAAAAGCCATGCTTCTTAGAGTTAATGTGAGATGTGAGAGAGATGTAGGGGTTCTAATTGATCATATGAGGCATTTCAAGTTAGTAGTGAAGGTGGAAAATTTAAATTATCATCTCTTATGTACTTTTCCTCCAAAAAGGGAATTTGAATGCATGTAATAGGTGTATGGTCTTAAAATTGGTGATTCAAGTGTTATTGTAGCCTTTGTTTTCTATACTCAATGCCTAGGCACATTGGCACTTCATCCAAACAGATCTGGGTGCTCACTCAAAGCGCGCGAAGCCTACTAAGTCACTTTGTGTTATCTTGTCAATATGTTAGCATGCATGTTCATGATTACCATTATCAAGCATACATTCAGATGTAGATCATTACAAACATCATAAGGAAACACATGTAATAAGGAAACATAACATATCAAACCATTACTAAGATCAATTGCACTATGTGATCACCATACCCATATGAGTTAATTACTAGAATTCAACTATAATTATCCATTCATAGCATAAATATTACATCATAGAAGTTGAATACATAATAATAATAGTAAGAGAGTCATGTGTGTTGGAACATCGAGCATCATAACGCTTATTACATTACACGACCTCTAACACACGATGTCCAAAACTATGAAGATCAACTTAAACTAGGCAAGGTTAAGTAATTGGATTGTCGTCCTCTGCAATATCTTAGTCGAAAAAAACATAATTTATCACCATAAAGAATTCAAAGCCCAAAATTATTTGTCCTACCTAACTCAAAATCTAATCGAAGTCAAACATTATTTGAAGATTTTTGGGAACATAACATCTATTTCACTCTCAGCTTTCTTCCATTCCTCAAGCTCTGTCAATGCTTTCCCTGTGTGTCACCTCAATAACCCCCGACACTTGGTCAGAACCAACTCTTCCACCCTACTCTTGAGCTCCTGAATGACCACAGTCAATTCCACACACTCCCTCAATCATGTCCATGTGGTCCAACACCATATTCTGAAACTAACCTATCCAGAGCTCTAACTTGTCCTTCTTAGCCTTAATCACTTCTTTTTGTTTTTTTGCCTCAGTTATAACTCGAGTGCACTCAATTTTATTCATGGTTGTCTTCTACTAGATAGTATTGATCACTGCTTCTTCATCAATGACGCGCGCGTAAATGATAGGTTCACATTTTTGGCACCTATTAAAGGCCAAATCAGCTTTACTATTTGTTTCTTGAGCTAGGAAAACAAATCTTCAATCTCAGTAATTTTGACCTCGAAAATAACCTTATTACCTTAATTTTCCTTTATAATTTCTTCTACTATAGGCCCCTGTGCCACTCTTTACATTCACTAGTAACATACCGACTAGGTCTTCCAAGTACTCCATCTCATCATTGTAATCACACCTGGCTTAGCTCACCAAGGTTGGGCATTAACCTAATACATGTTTCACCATGATGTCTTCCTTGTCCTATGCATCCTTCATTTCTCTTCGCTCACCTCAGAGGTCCTTCTTCAAATCCTCAACTTTGCACTCCTTTTCTTTCTTATTTGCTACTAAGACTTTCATAATAACACCTATATCCAAATTCCTTTTCCCAACATCCGCAACCAACAACTTAAACATATTCACCTAACCATGACCCTTTTACCCCACATTAATATTAGTTTAATTATTTATAATTAAAGTAATACTCATCCTCACTTCATTATTTAATTACCTTAATTAAAACTAATTTCCACCTCACCTAGACACCTCAGCCCACCACCTCACCTAGACACCTCATCATGGACCTATTCTTAGCATGTTTCCTAACTAACTAGACTCAAATTCCTCACCTTCTAACTAAGACTTAGTCCTAACCTTAACCAAGACTTAGTTCTAACCCTAAAATCACATGCCTATTCTTCCTCTAACCACATTCCCACTTATCTAAGTGCAAAACATTCCATTTTGATCCATGAGAATGGAAGAGAGATGAAAAAAAGATTGCCAAGATATCATTTTTAGTAAACCTAGGATTTCCCACCTTAACCGACGCTCGGTCAACCCTAAACCAATGTCACGTCACCCTAAACCATCATCATTGGTTACCATATATTCATTTTGGTAACCTTGTTTTGAGAGGTTGGCCACATTCTCAAGTTTTGGAATGAAGGAGATCTATGCATGCAAGCAAGAACCAGAGCCCTTTCACACATCCAATAACCCATAAACCAACACCAAGATGGATCAAAGGTATTTGCATTCATGGTAGCATTCGGGAAAGCAAGCACGCCGCACACTAAGCACCCATTTCATAGATCAACCATCACCATCATCTAGCCATCAAATCTGTCAAACACCAGTAAGTGTATCTCTAACCTGCATCATTTCATACTTATTTAGATTACAAAGTTTCTTCATCTCTGTTTATCAACATCTATTTGCATTTTTCATCCCACCCTTGTTACCTTCCTATGAATCCAACCATTCCATCACCCACAATCATTTAATCACCTATACTTGATTCCTGAATACCTCGAGTACATTCCCAACACCTTGCACAAACCTAGCCATTTTTCCCATCTCTCATTTATCTTACCTCAAAAAGTTCTCAAAACCCAATTTATTGAATTTCTACCATCCCGCCTAACCGTCATCCTTCCTCTTAACTCATCATGGTCATACCTCACTCATCATTGATCCCATATTGGTATCTGTATTTGGTAATCCTACAATAAAAAACTTAAAACCACATCCAAGAAACCCAAGCTACCCAGAATTTGACCCTGACCTATTCCAACACCTTGACTACCTACCCTACTTCCAGATCTGATCATAACCTAGCCTGTTATATTAGATTTTCTTATTGTATTTGGATGAGATACCTAAATCATATCAACTACAATAGGATTTTATTTATTTTGTTATATTTCTTACATTAAGTTGTATTAAACAGTGGGTTGACTACCACCAAGGAAGTACCACACTTCTTGGATCTAGCACATGCTAGGCAGCCCACTGACATATATTGTTTAACTCTCTTTTGTGGTCTTGTTTTGTATTTTAGGTAGTTCCTCCTAGCCAAAAGGAAGCTCTCGTAGTCAACATTTGATCAAGAAGTTAGAACATGCGCATAAAACCTTTAAACCGACCATCACAACATGTATTCCTCCTTGGCCCATCACCTTATCTATTTTCATCAAATCCATAAAGAAAATGGTGAAACATTTTGGCATGCCTGGTGGGACCCATCAGGGGTTCTTTTGCATTTTATTCATTCCTAGGTGAAATTTGTGTGTTTGTTTCCCTTTTGAAAAGCTTCCACATTAATTTTCTTCTCTGGAATCTTCCCCCTCTTTCTATTGTCTAAAAGCAATCATGTTTTTGGTGCTTTAAAAAGAATACTTCTTTCTTTCATTAGTATTGCATTAGTGAAAGAGCATCCCTCTTCCTGTTCATCACTTGCTACATCAAATATCACATTTGATTTGGGTTTAAAACACTTGCATGGCATTCTAATTTGTTGCATTATATCTCACATTAAAATTGAGGGCAACCTATATACGCTAGAAGTCATGCCCAACTGATGGTTGACACAACTGAATCGTAGAAAGCACATCTCTTCTCTTCTCTCTCTTTGCCAAACTACACAAATTGAATTTACACATCTTCTTAAACAACATCCCACTAGAAGAAGTTGTCAATGATCACATGATCAGAGGATTGATGGGCACCCAACTGGTTATCTTTATCTAGTCATCACCATAGAGAAAGGCCCGCCCCACCAAAACATAACTGAAACCTCACCTTTAGAATTTCCTTCTTCGTAGGAAGCCTTCCCAACCAAAAACTTTATTCTAAATTCATGAGTCAGTCTTTAAATAGCATAAGCTAAACACACTAAATTCACTTGTAGGATTACGTGTTTTTCTTAGCTTTGTTCTTGACTTGCGTTTTGAGGTGTGAGGTCGTATTCTCCATTTTTCTTTCCTTTCACACTCCATAATCATAGTTGGTGTATTCAACTATTTTTGAGTGTGTCAGACTCATTTTTTTACCATATTCAGACTTTTGGGTTGGTGTCTCATTCAACTTTAATTCACAAAAAGAAAATTTTCTTCATTCTATAGATTTCACAGTAACCGACATCGGTTTACATCTGACCATCATCGTTTATTTATCTTGACTAGTGTCATTCCCTGTGCTTTTGGTCAGTTTACCCAAAGAGCACTCATCTCATCTTCTTCTCTATTTAAAATCTCTAGACATCACCATATCCTCTGCATTATGATATTATTGACTAAATATAGCTTCCATAGTTGACTTTTCCTCTATTTTCTGTCTCACTTGCTCAAACTTGTTACTTTTCCCCAATAATCAACATCGCATCGTGATGACCATCATCATCACCATGGAACCACATCGGTTGGCCTAATTTCAACGGTCGGTCCTTCTATTTTGATTTTTAATCAAAGCACCTACCAATTCACCTCTCATAATCAATTCTTTTCCATCCCTTGTTTTTTTGTGTCATTTACAGAATATAGTCTTACCAGGTCAACACTTATTCACATGGTGTTGACTCACAGCCAAACTAACGCCCTCATATTTCACATGCCACCATCCAACCACTCCCACCTAGTCCATCACCATCCATCCATCTATCACCTATGGATCCAACTCAACTTATCCCCATTGCTACTGGTGATGAGGAGTTCACAAGACTCCTTGATAGAACCCCGCGGCCCTACAATACTATCTCACCCACTCATCCACCCGGGACTCCTCAGGACAAGTTAATATATGACATGCCCATATCTATCCCTCCTACTCTCACCCCCACCTCTGTGTCAGCTAGCACCACCACTCTGGACACTACTTCATCATCCACTTTACCACTGTGTTGTCTCTCGGCTAGGTCCCACAACCACTATATAACTGCAAGCATCTACATCTCATCTATCACACATGTGACATCAGTGGTTCCTCCGACAACCACCTTAAGTATAGCCCCATCTGCACCCACTACCTCACATATACCTATTGCATCGCAACCACCTCCGGTGTCAAAAACTTACACCCCTTTCTAGAACCTCATCCTTTCTATCCCATAGTCCTTACCCCCAATCACCACTAGAGTTGTTACGACTACCCCACCCACTTACACATACTACCAACAACCCCGACCTCATCTATCACTTATTCTGGCTATGTGCCACCTACATCTATTCCTCCTACGCAAGTTCTCATACTCAACACCACCATACACTAACATACCACCCACCTCATACATTCAACATCAACCCCTTTTTTCTGCTGTAGGGGGCACCCATTCATCACAACCTACCAACGACCTCATTAAGATGATGATGGAAAAGATGCAAACCTTAGAAGCATCTGTTTCTGGCTCCCGTAATTCTTTAACTTATGATGAAATCTATAATGAGCCTATCCATCCATCTATTCCCATTTCCCTACCCTGTGCATTGGGAAATGCCTAAATTCAATCACTTCAACAATAAAGAAGACCCACAACAACACTTGTGGTCATTCAAACATGGGTGCTACCTAATCACCCATGATGATGCTTTGCTCCTATGAACCTTCCCAATGTCCTGACGACAGACCAACATTGGATTGGTATAGTGGACTACCTAGACATTCCATTTATTCCTTTAATCAAGTAGCCCAAGCTTTCTTAGACCATTTTTCAATCAATGTTATCAAGAAAGTCACCATGATGATCGATCTCTATTCAACCCGACAGTATGAAGATGAATCTATCGCAGATTTTGTTTCCACCATGACAGAGTCTTATCAACCAATTAACGTTCCAAGCTACCTCAGACTAAACTTATTGAGTTGTTCACTAGAGCTTGTGCTAGACACATCTCACCAACTGTAGGTACAAACCTTCCGAACCTTCGATGAAGCATTCACCATGGCACAAAAGCTAGAAATTTGCCATTGAAGAAAAGAAAATCCAATTATGAAACAAGAATGCCCCATTCAAATCAAATGATTCTTCTTCATCTTCAAAACCTCAAAATAACTATTCAAAGCCCAAAGGATCTACCAACATGGTAGTCCTCAAGGCAGGACCATCTCATCCTTCTAATCAAGCCCAACCTTCTTCAAATTTCCCCTGTCCAGGCCTTTCAGCTCCGTGGGAGCAATGGAAGTACACTTCAATTGGAGAGCCCTATTCTTTAGTCTTGGAAAATCTTCTTAAAGCTTGGAGCCATTACACTTCCTCCCATAAAACCTCATACAAGTTTTGATCCTACCCATCCTATGCCTGCATGGTATAAAGAACATGACTACTATAATTACCATCATGTTAAAGGCCATAGTGATGGTAACTGCATAACTTTTAAGAACATTGTCCAAGAGATGATAGATAATGGAGACCTTGTCATGGACAACCCAAATGCCAACAAATCAAAATTTTCACATCTTTAAAAATTCATTCCCTAATCATAAACCATCATCTAATCAAAATAGTGAACCTTCATCCAATGAAAACAATGTCCATGAAGTCCACGTGGTTTTTGATATCATACCAACCATTCCTCAAATCCCACCTATTTCATCTATTGAGGAAATTTTGGCATGAGCTCCTCTACCCACAGAGGAGCATACCTCTTCTACTCCTTCACCCCCAGAGGAGTCCCCTCATCTCTCCCTTCTCTCTCATGAGAGGAACCCACACTTTCTACCGATGTCATTTCACCATCTACCTCACAACCTACCGAAAATCAAACACTTTTAATTCTCCCATCCATAGGAGAATCATCATCACCTTCTCCTCCACCAAGGAGAAGTCTACATCACCCCACCTATTATCTCTCCTACCCATGGGAGACTCGTCAGACATGCCACTACCTATTGGGGGAAGTCCCCCTCAACATCCCAGAACCCCATTGACATGATCTCGGCTCTTTTACCTATAGAGTCCGAGGCTAGCCAATTCCCTGTCTCACAGACATATTTTATAGGGATCACCACCAAACCAATTCCATCTTCTTCTTCAGTAGTCCCATTTTCATGGCTTGGTCGATCACTTGGATTATGTTGATAATTCCATGCTCTAGGGACGTCTTTGGCTCCCCTTTTTGACCCAAATGCAAATGTTTCTTGAAGATACTTCCATGATCTACCCAAGGGTATTTTCAGCAACCAGATCAACATTGACCATGCCTATTGAAATGGATTCTTCTTCATCATCTCTACCTACATCCAAACCTTTACCCACAACAAAACCATTTCCCAAACCTAAAACCTACCCACACCTCTCTCTCACCCCTATATCTAGACCCATCACTACCTTGGGTGTCATGCCGACATCAAGCCTTACTCACCCACCTATCAAATTGGACTTAGCAACATCATCTCAAACCCACACCAACATTATCCCTCCACCTAAAAAGAAAACCCAACCTTCTAGGCCACATACACCGGTCTCACCTACCACACCTTTGTCACCTTCCCCTTTCATCCATCCTAGGGCCCCATCCATCAACCCTGATCAAACAGTCTCCTACCCAAGGCCAGTCAAAAGCTAAACAACCTACTACTACATCACAAGCCTTTCATTACACCTCATTCACCCAAAAACCAAACACCCTCACCCTCACCCATGCACTTTTTACCACCTATACCTCCACCAAGTTACTATAACCCCAACCTTTCCTATACGACTTCAACCCATACCATCTACCCAACCTCTACCAACCACCTCCACCGCAACTCGGTTTCCCCATGGGTAACCCATCCTCTTCCACCATCTGCTTTCCCTTTTGCATCTCATACTCCCGTGTCACCTTTACCCAAGAAGGTGCAACCCAAAGATAAGAATCCACTACCCTCCAATAAGGTAGTCAAACCAACAAAACCTTCCATCGCTAGCTCTTCTACCCCACCTTTACCCAAGTAGATGCCAACAAAACATAAGACCATACCACTTACCAAACCAAGTGGACCAACCCATTCCCCTCCTATAAAGCCTCTTCCCTCACGATCATCCACACCTTTACCCAAACCCACACTCACTTCCCATTGTGATCCATTAGCGGGGTCCTACGCCAACATTTTAACTAATCTCTTAGAGACTTCCATCATCACATTACCACCACTTGACCTTACGATCCTCTCAAACCCAAACCAAAAGGGTTTGATGAAACCAAGATTTGTGCCTATCATCATGTGTGTGTCAGACATGATGTAGAAAATTGTAAGGCTCTAAAGACCGTTCTTCTCCAACTTTGTCCTCTGAACAAAATTTTTGATGATGATGACCTTCTTGATGAGGACCATGTTCCACCTTCACCTGTCACCACACATCATCATCCTTTACCCATTCAATGATCAATATCTCCACCCCCACAACCATTTTATCCACCTCCAAAATTTGAGATCAACATGGTCGTATTAGAGAGTTGGCCAAATCACCACCCAAATGTCAGTGTGCCCTACTCATTTCACAAGGCTCTTATCCACCATTAGGGTTTTTTCCCTCATGTCATTACACCTTTCATGGCACACCCTCTCCATCCACCTCCCCTCAGATTAACATGGTTCATGTTGCCACCCACGCTAGAAAGACAAAGGAAAAGAAAAAGAAACTAGCCCATCAACCAACCCCGTGCCCAATATACCATCTACACCCACCCAAAATCACCATCCGTGGACCTACATACCCTATCTCTGATGGGGTCACCCATCACACAATGATAAAACAATTACATCAGTCTCCTCTAAAGATGTCTTTGTATGATCTCGTCCAAACTTCTGAATCTCATAGACAAGCCCTTATTGAGGTTTTACAATCCATTGAAGTTTTACCCAATGACCCCACTAGTGGCCTCCATTATTACCCCTCACCATGTGGCCTCACTTACCAAATCATCTCCTTCTTCTACCCCCATGCCCACTCCTCAAGTCATCACCCTCAAGCTTCTCTGATGAGGAGATTGTACCTCTCTAGTCAGATGACCCTGATCCCACCCTTTTCATTTCCATCTATATCGATAACATACGCATACGACACGTCATGATCGATGGTGGTGCTAGCATTAACATCATCTCCTCCCACGCATACAATCAAATGTATCCCTTCTAATTATATGCATAATAACCTAGTTATGTTGTGCTCCTTCAATGATGCCATTACCTCCACCCTTGGCACCATTATCCTTCATGTTCGCGTAGGCCCTCACACTATCCTGAAACTATTCTACATGTCTTAGAGGGGAGTTCTAGTATAACCTATTTCTTGACAGACCTTGGATTCATGTCATGGGTTATGTCCCTTCAACTTTACACCGTTGTGTAAAATTCAAACATGAAGGACATAACTATACCATCCCCGCCGACCCATCACCATTCAAAACTTGTAACATGTTGTACCAACCCAATGATGTACTTGTACTACCGGTCAAGGCATCTGCCACTACCCCCACTTCTCCTTCACCCATGAGCCCATCCACCAATGTTGCCACCACCTCCCACATCTAACTCTTCTATTCCTACTACTCATTGCCTTAGCCTCTACAACTGACCCATCTACTTCCCAACCAACCGATACCCCTCCTACCCAATCATCTAGTGAATCATCTATCCCCCTACCCACATATCAACTACGATCCCTTAGAAGGTGTTTTTCAATGCCTCACTGGGGGAGTACCACCTATACAATATCGACACATTCCTCACTCCACAAGAGTATGGGAACCTGTGCCAACACCCTAGTTATGACTACTACACATAGGTGAGGTTTTTCCTTATGGTCCTCCCCACCTTCACACTAATCTAACATATGGGGACTTGACACTGCCACTTATTCACCCGAACCTCCATCCCAAACATGACCATTTTCATCTGACCTCCAATCCCTTACTAACCACCACTTCACCCACACTTTTTCTTCACCATTGCATGGAAAGGCTTTGGTTTCAGTTTTTATGAACAAGGCCACCATACATCATTTCATGTACCACCCGTAAACACAATGATCGATAGTGGTATTGGATTTTCCACACCACCTTCCAAGAAGGCCGCATCGACCTCATTGAGGAAGACAAACCTTCTCCACCCCATTCACCAATGTCACCACCTTCACCCATGAGTCCATAGATCCCGAATCTATTCCTCCTAACTTTTTTTTTGTAAACATGATTTCCCTGGGACCTCTGATTTATCAATGTGATGGTGAGGCTCCCTCTTCTCTTCCCTTCCTGTATCCTGACATGATCGATGATGATACACCTTCTATTAACATGTCATTCAATGTCAGGATGATGAGTCTATCTCTCACCTACCTTGGTGTGGAAGATTCTTATATTCACCGTAATCGTTACCTTCTGAGACGCAAACCATGTTGAATGAATCGACTATGAAATCAACATTAATACTCAGGATGACCCACACATTCTAAAGATAGGCCAATCTTTAGATGTTTTTAAACATGAAGCTTTTACTTCTTTCCTCTGAGACCATAGCAAATGCTTTTTGCTTGGTCCTATGTTGATATGCCCAGTATTGACCCAAACATTGTGGTCCACAATATCGTAACCATTCTGATGCCAAACCCATAAAACAAAAGTTACGGAAAATGCATCCTCACATTGCTCTTCTTGTCAAAGAAAGAACTTCAATGCCTTCTCTGGTTTCCTTTCATCCTACCCATTGACTATCCCCAATGGATTTCTAACATCGTCCTATCACAAAAGTGATAGGGGGACTCTCACATTTGCATGGATTTCGTGACCTCAACCTCAGCTTTGCCCCAAAGATGATTTTCCTCTACCAAGCATTGACCAACTGGTTGATCTCACCGCCGGCCATGAGATGCTATCACTCATGGATGGTTTCGGGTTATAATCAAATACTACTCACTCCAGAAGATCAACACAAAACTACCTTCATCACTCCTTGGGGGACCTTCTGCTATCGAGTCATGCCTTTTGGCCTTAAAAATGTTGGTGCTACATATCAGTGAGCCATGACTTATATCTTCCATGACATCATGCATCACATATTGGAAGATTACGTAGATGACCTTCTTTCCAAATCCAAACATCGGGCCATGAACACTGACATAGTCCTTAAGGTCATCTTTGACCACCTCATCAAGTATTGTGTTCACCTTCAACCTAAGAAGTGTGTCTTTGTGGTACTTTCAGGAAAACTCCTTGGTTTCATCATTTCTTTGTGTGGCATAGAAGTCGATCCTACTAAAGTGAAGGCTATTTTCAGAAATGCCTCCACCTACTAATCTCTCATCAACTTGAAGCTTGCAAGGTAAGTTGTAATCTATTCATCATTTTATCTCACAACTTTCCGACCACTATCAACCATTTCATCATCTCCTCAAGAAGGATGTCTCATTCAAATGGGATGATGAATGCCATAAAGCCTTTGATGCCTTAAAACAATACCTTCTTCAACCACCAAGTGCTCATTCCTCCTAAGGATGACCAACCCTTTTACCTATACATTTCTGCCACTGACCATTCCTTAGGTGCCATGCTCATGCTCGCTCATCGCGACGAGCAACACAGAGAGAAAGTGGTTTATTACATAATCCGTACCCTTTTGGACTATGAAACTAGATACACCCATGCCAAAAACTCTACTTAGCCTTAGTTTTTTGTCACCACCAAGCTTCTTCATTACCTACTCAACCACAAAACCTTTTTCATCACTAATACTGACCCTCTTACATTACATGTATGCCAAACCCTACCAACAACATCAATGTGCACACATTGGCTCATGCTTCTCGTAGACCTTGACCTCAAATTCATTCATCAAAAATCCATCAAAGGCCAAACCATCGCTGACCAGCTCACAGACGCACCTCTTTCCGAAATCAACCTCTAACTTTGATTTTCTAGATGAATCCATAGCTACCCTCTCCTTGGATGATACCACTTACCAAATGACCCTCTTCTTGATGGTTCCAAGTGTCAGCATGGGGGTGGTGTTGGTGTTATCCTCATTCCTCTTGGTGGTGAACCCATGCCTTTATCTTTCAAACTAGATTTTGATTGTACTAAACAATATCACCGAATATGAAGCACTTGTATTGGGTCTCCATGCTTATGCCTTAGATGTTAAGTCAATCAATATCTTTGGTGATTCCCAACTGGTTGTAAATCAAGTCAATGGTATATACTAGTGTCGTAATGAAATAATTCAAAAGTATAAGCATCATGTAGACATACTTTTGACTACCTTTGACCGTTATGAACTTCAAACCACCCCATGTTCTACCAATAAATTTGTGGATACCATGGCCTGGCTTGTCTGGCTTCTCAGATACCCATCTTCGCCTCGACTCCAAAATCTTTGTCACAATACAAAGGTTGTAATCACCCTCTTATTTACCTCATGAGGTCCACTCCATTAGAACCATTTGCACCTGACCCACGTGACCTTTGGTATAAATAGTTTATAGACTACCTTTCCCTTTCCATTCTACCTCCTCGATCTCACTCGTAATGGACAACGTGCCT
Organism: Taxus wallichiana var. yunnanensis; assembly: GCA_018340775.1. Lineage (NCBI taxonomy): Eukaryota > Viridiplantae > Streptophyta > Pinopsida > Cupressales > Taxaceae > Taxus > Taxus wallichiana. Next base: position 428,007,466 of record CM031239.1, read on the forward strand.
TTCTTAAAAGTTCTCTCGCTATGTCATCATGGGTGGTCTCCTTTATAAGTGCATGGCTTTGATGGTATTCTCTTACGATGCCTTACAAGTTTGAAATTCCTACACCATCAAGGAAGTTCATGACAAAATTTGTGGAGGCCACTTTAGTGGTTTAGCTATCACTAAATGCATTCTTCGCCTTGGCTATTATTGGCCAACCTAAACCATGACTATTGTGACTATGTCAAACGTTGTGTGAAATGCCAACAACATGCTAATCTTCATCACACACCTAGTCATGCCTTACAGGTCACACGAGACCTTTGGCCTTTCTCTCAATGGGGTTTGGATCTTGTTGGAGAGATCAATCCTCATTCTTCACAATGCCATCAATGGATTATAACCACTATTGAATACTACACTAAATGGGTAGAATCCATTCCCCTCATTTCTACAAAATCGAGAAAATATGTGAATTCATCAACCATCACATCATTTGTCACTTTGGTGTCCCTCACCGTCTCATCACTGATAATGAAAAACAATTCAAAAACAAAACCCTATGAAAAGTTGTGTGACACTTTTGGCATTCAACTCAGTTTCTCATCACCTTATTACCCACAAACCAATGGCCAAGTAGAATCAACCAATAAAACCTTGAACAAAATTCTTATGAAAGTAGTTGATGATACTGGGAAGGATTGGCATACACACATTCCTTTCACCTTGTGGGCTTATCGCACTAGTATTCACTCTTCGACTGCTTCCACACCTTTTCTCCAGTCTATGGTACCGAGGTTGTCTTACCTCTCGAAGTCTAGATTCCATCTCTCGCATCTCACTACAAGACATGCTCAATGATGATGACTTTTTAGGACCATTTAGCACAACTTGAGTTGTTAGATGAACATCATCTCAATGCTCTTGACCATCTCCAAATCTACAAAAATGTATCAAGCGTGCCTATGAAAATGTGTCCATGAATGAACCTTCCAAGTCGGTGACCTCATCCTGAAGGAAAATCAACATGTAACCAAAGAAGAGAAAAGTAAATGGGGAAAATTTTCTCCTAATTGGCTTGGACCCTATATCGTTACTCATGCCTATGGATCAAGTGTGCTTATCATTTGTCTTCACTGAAGGTAAACCAAACTGAGCCCCTCAATGCCTTACATCTTAGACCATTTTATTGTTGAAATCAAGTCCTATATCACCTTCTATCTATTGACCCTCATCCCTTGAGTGTTGTTCACCTTCCATGTTACCCATTTTGAGGATCAACGACTAAACAAGAATCATGTGATTACCCATCACCTTTTAGCCTTATCTTCAATATGAGTACCATGGCTCTACTCATAGCATGATTCTCATGGATACTTTTCATCTTTTTCAAAGATGGAATCCCATGGTCATTCATCACTTGAAACCATCTCTTTCATAGTTAACCTCTGTGTGTGTTATGGTTTTGTCTTCTAAACAAGAACCTAATCTTCCTCTATAGTCTTGTCCATGACTTAAACGTCAAAAAAACAAAATGGGATTCAACTCCTTGAGTCAAACTTCCAGCAAAAGATGACTCCCTCAAAAGGACATCTCTTCTCTCTATCTCACCGCTATAAATAGATTGCTCCCTCGAAGGACAACTATATAAAGTCATTACAAAATACAATAAAATGTTTAGAAGCTTCCCGCATCGATCAACTTCACACGAAGACCTCAAGGAGATAATATACTCATCCCATATAGACTTCCCGCATCGATCAGTCTATCAAAAACAAAAAAAAATGAAGAAAATGATATTTTTTTGTCATGGACTTGCCTATTTTTGATCATGGGTTTCTTTCTCAGAGTAAACATGTTGTCGTACACTAAGTTACGCTAAACCACCCACTTTCACCTCATTGCCTTTTCACCCTAATTTTCTCTCTACTCAAGGGACTTGCCGCAACTATGACATTTCGTGATCATGTGACTTTCTTCACCCTTAGAATAGTCCATTATGCAACACCTTTTAGGGTCTCACGTTCATAAGCCAATCTTTGGTATGATAGACTCATTAAGGTTCTTATCAATTAGGTGGCTCTTTTACCACCTCTTACCATTTACCTTCCTCATTACTTATTGATTATCCTATATAGGACTAGACCATCGACACCTACATTTTAAAATATTTTCACTATCACCTAAGACTCAACCATGCCTATCACCTAGACTCAACCATGCCTATCACCTAAGACTCAACCATGCCTATAACCTAGACTCAACCATGCCTATGACCTAGACTCAATCATACCTAAAACCTACCAACCCATTCCTCTACCTCATCATATTCTTCCCTAGCTTATGGGAGAACTACATCGGCTGAGGCCCCTTTTCACCAGGCTATGTAGGCACTCCTAGGGCATGGGGCCCTTGGAGGTTAGCTCGACCACCCTTTACCCTAACCAATTTCCCCTTCATTTTCCTATTCACATTCTACCTTAGTTAGTTTCCATTTTATATCAACAATTGGAAATTAAACCAAACAAGCACCAATTAACAAACATTTTTACCACATCATCAAATCATTCATTTATCATTTTTATATTTCACCATAGAAAATATTTGGAAATTTAAACCATAACATGCATATACATCACCATTTGTCTCCCATGTTACCAATAACTTGGAACTTAAATCAAAACCATAAACCATGACTCAACCATGCCTATGACTTGACTCCATCATGCCTATAACCTAGACTCAACCATACTTATACAAACTCACTCACTCCGCCCATGCCTAAACCAACTCTGACTCCACTCCCATGCCTAACCAACCTGACTCCACCATGCCTAAGTGACCTGACTCCACCATGCCTAAACAACCTGACTCCACCATGCCCTAACTCGACTCCATCATGCCTAAACCAACCTAACCTCACATCATGCCTAAGTGACCTGACTAAATCATCTATAACCTACTCCATCATGCCTAATCCACCTAGTTTCCATCACATAAACAATAACACTGGAAATTACACACATAACTACAACCTCATACCATCAATATAACCATCATCTATATATATCACTCATCCAATTTGTGTGTCCATACATATATGCACACGTAAATGTCAAAATCAATACAATGTCTCTCATACAAATAAATCTAATATCTCTCATAGACACACAGCCGGTATAATAATCAAAATCTCAAAACTCTCATGTACATCCTCGCTATCTTCAGCACGTAGGCCAGTATAAATAAAAAATACAAAAATCTATATCCTGAACATATATGGTGACTAATCGTCACCCCACCTGATGTCCATGCTAGTCTCATCTGTCTCTCCTCCTCCTCCTCCTAGTGCGGCCCCACTTGGCATCTCTCTGCCTCGTATGGGTCTCGGTGCAGCCTCTCTACTTGACCCACGGCTAGGCTCTAGCCTCCGTGAGCTAGTCGCCTCCCGACCTATCTTGGGCTCTCTAGGCTCTCGCCCCTATACTCTCTGCACTATGTGTGAGATCTAGTCCTCTCACTCGAGGCTCTATTATTCTGTACTCTACATACGAGGGGACATCTATCCCCATGCGTAGTTAGATGGTCCTAATAATATTGTGCCTCATTCAGGGCATCCCTAAACCTAGCCATTGGTCATGGTGTGGTGGGCCATCGGTCTGTGAACCCCTTGCCCTACCTTGTTGGTGGACCTATCCCATGGGACCCTTGCCCTCTCTCCCGTACCTATGGGACCCTGTCCACCGTGCTTGTGTGTGTTGTGTACTTGTGTGCTGTAGACTGGGCCTATAAGGTCACAATATGTGCTCTGTGCAAGGTAACAATGGCCCATGGCCTGCTACCTACTACATGTGCCTGCAAGGTGGCCACCTATCCCCCATCTCCATCTCCACCCTATGTGGGTGTTTGTCCCTAGGTAATCTGGGCCTATAAAGCCACCACTGTGCTGTAATGTGGCCACATGTGCCTCAGACCCTGTCAACTACCCCTCGTAAACCTGTAATTTGGGCCTGTAAGATGGCAACCTGCCCCAAAGTATCCCTCTAAATGTAAGGGTAGCCAAGTCTGGCTGCCCTGGCCTAGGTGGTGTTACTCGTAGCTGGACCGCCACCACTACCTATATCTATTTGTAACTCCAACATCATCAATCCTCCGGTCCACTTTGCCTACTCCTCCTACCCTTCGGCATTTGGTGCTGTGTGTAGTAGAGGCATAGGCCTCTCCACGTCATCTCTCATGTATTGAGGGAATGGTGGTGGCACGTCCTGGGCAGCCCAAACTGCATCTAACCCTATCAATGGGTATCATCTCGTGCTCACCGGCACGTGACCCTCTATCCACCTCAATAGTTGTAACTCATCCAGCTCCACCGCCATCTTCCTGTATGAAGGGAAACCAACATATGACCTCTAATGATGTCAACCCTAGATAATCCCTCCAACACCCCTATAATATGCCACATCATGAGTAGCCCTAGGCCTCCCGTGCTCTCCACCAACAATAGGTAACCCAACACATGTCAACTCGAACCAACCTCGCATCGAATGCATCCGGTTAGGGCATACCAACTGGATGCACACATACGATGTGCTCATATGCCCAACAATGGAGAAGAAAGGTGCAACACAAACTGAACCTCCGTAACCTACCCATAGGCCCATAACTCCCTGTATAACTGCACCAAGTATGCTGGTGCCCAAGAAAAATGGGTCCTATCCTCCATCATGTCATGGAGAACCCCATTAGCACCTGTGGGAATCTCCACCCTCTCGCATCTGGTAGCATAAAACAACACACTACCTCCATAATCAAGACCACTAACCTCATCTCCTTAGGATGGGCACATACATATCTCCATAGCTCAAGCTCGCATTATGGAACCTCATCTCTGCCATCCCCTCTCCAAACACCATCAACATCAGCTCCTCTGATGCCTCTGAAGAAATAGAATAAACTACATCCCCACTATTGGTAACCATAAGATCTTGTACATGTCCTCAGGGTGACTGTGATCTCACCCATCGGTAAATGAAATGTGTTGGTCGTTGAATCCCATCTATTGATGAGTGTGACCATCAAGCTCGGCTCTTGAACTATGTGTGTATATCATCACCCCTCGATAAATCCCACATCGTAAATGTGACGCCACTCCTCTTTCCATCACACTCCCTCATACCACTGTAATAACAAGGTGGTACTCTATCTCTCATCCGTAATCTGGTCCTAGCCCGCACCCAAAAACCACACCATTATTAAATCTTGACCATACCTAACATCATTTACCTGATTAAACTATTCCTGAAACACTTATTATTTATTTCACCCCAACCCTAACAACCTACTCCTTTCTCCCGTCCCACTTTCACACCCCTCAACTCGTAGCATATATACCTTTTACCCTACCTATTCTCAACACACTTACATTTATACCTCACTACCTCGACTATCTTTCCCTCTCACCATACCTTGTTTCTTGATCTATTTTTCCCAAAAATCGACCAACATTGGTCACTTGGTGACCCGGCATCGATCCATCATGACCGGTATTGGTCACTACTGCTATTTGACGATGGCTATGATACTGCGTCGCCAATGCCTTGACCGAAACCGACGTCGGTCACTATCGCGCGACCAAACCCAAAAACCCCCCCTATTTCTACCAAAATTTCAAATCTAACCTAGAAATACCTACCCTATCCTACCCAAACCTAATCTAAACTTCCTCCCTACCCCTATTTAACCTACATTGGACTTCCTACCCTCTCCTCATTTCATCATTTTAACTTCCAAATTAAATTTAATTCCCCCACCCAAAACCAGTTTTACCCAAACCAATTTTACCAACCCATTAACAAGAGTAGAATTGGGATGAAATCCTACCTCATCTGGTGTCATCGGTGTGGTGGTACGTTCGGCCATGCACTGCACTGCAGTGGCCCACCTAAACCCTCTCCCGCCTCTGCCATGCCCAAATCACCAAATCCCTCACCTCCAACCAATCACAATCAACCACACCGCTCTCGTGGACCCGTCTACTAGCTCTAGTCACCTAACTCGTAATCTCCACCTCAACCCGATACGATGCCTTGTCCTTCTCTCTTAAAGGTACAAAAGGTCAAACGGCTCTGTCATTTTCTCCAAATTCACAACACAACAATGATTCCAGTAAAATATGGAATTTTTATTTTATAAACCCAACCCGACCTGACTGACACCGGTCATATTTGTGCCCTAGCCAACCGACAGTCGGTCACCCTATAACTAGCATCGATCAACCCTTATAACTATTTGGCCTTTCTTAATAGTCTTCCTTTTTACCTACAACCATTAGTCATCACACACCTTTATCATTAGGACACTATGGAACCATACCTACGAGCCCACTACCCCTACATTTCCTTTGTTGTGTCTTGGGATTTGTTATTTTACCTATACCTTGGCCTTACCTACGTGCCATGACCTATTTTCCTGAACCTGACCTACTTGGTGTGACCATTGACCTTATGTACTCATTATACCTTGTGATGTTGTTACCTACGTTGTTTTATCCTAACAACCATACCTTGCCTATTTTCGTGTCATTTATCTCGACCAAACCTTTGGTGTATCGGAACATACCTAAATGTTCCTACACCTAACCTACGTTGTGTTTCCAAACCATATCCTATACCTTGGATACCTAATCACTTCACCCTTGTTTGGATAAACCTATTGACCTTGGATGATGTAGAGTTTGCAAGCTCTTCAACCTAGTACCGTGTTGCAATCTATACGTGTGCATGCGTTTGATTGTCATTACCCATTACCCGATTTGACCTTGGCCTATTACCTATTACCTAAGTTGACCATCACCCTTTCCCATAGTACTCATACCCTTCCCCACCTATCTTCACCAACTACACATTTATCAAACCACTCACCGATTTTGTATTACACCTCATCAATGCCTGGTTTGAGGGGGATCACCTTCACCCACACATGGGCAATCACTTCTTGTTTTTTTTAGTGTCGCTTACCAATACAAGCTACACAACAAAAAGGGGCAAAATGTAGACACCAAAATTGGGTCACACTCCCCTTAGTCCCTTTTCGAATAGCCAACTTAAACATATTCACCTAACCATGACCCTTTTACCCCACATTAATATTAGTTTAATTATTTATAATTAAATTAATACTCATCCTCACTTCATTCATTATTTAATTACCTTAATTAAAACTAATTTCCACCTCACCTACCACATCTCACCTAGACACCTCATAGACACCTCTTATCATGGACCTTTCTATGACTCAGCATTCACTTTCCCATAACTAGGACTAAGACTTAGTCTTACCTACCTTAATTAACTAAGACTTAGTCTAACCCTAAAATCACATGGCTATTCCTTCCTCTAACCACATTTCCGCTCATCTAAGCGTAACATTATGTTTTGATCGAGAGAAAAACAGAGCTAGCCAAAAATATTGCCAAGATTTGTCATTTTTAGTAAACCTAGGATATCCCACCTTAACCGACGTTGGTCAACTCTAAACCGATGCGGTCAATCTAAATCGATGCGGTCACCTAAACCATCATTGGTTACCATATATTCACTTTGGTAACTTTTTGAGAGGTTGGATGAATTATCAAGTCTTGGAGAATAGATATTTGCATACAAGCACGCACTAGAACACACCTGCACATCAGACACCCTGATCCAAACAATTAAGACACCGATATGAAAGGAAAGCATTCAAGTTAAAATTTGGGAAGAAGCATTGTCGCATGCAGAGCAACCATTTTCACATATCAACCATTGTCATCCTCCATCCATTTAGTCTTCTTTCTAAAGTAAGTACACTCTGATCTGCAACATTCTATAAGTTATTTAGAATCAGTCTCTTTATCTCTTTTGAGTTAGTTTCTAGTTTCCTGTGCACCCCACCATCCCCATATTCCTTCAATCCATTTATCCAACCACCCACAATCCATGTTAGCTCCCCAATATTCGACACTAGACACTCCTGAGCATTCCCATCACCCTTGCTAACCTAAACATTCCCCTCCCATTCTTTGTGTAGTCACGGAGACTCTCCAAAACCAGTTTATTGAGTTTCTACCATCTCACCTTAACCGTTGTTGGTTCCTCTTAATCCGGTCATACCTCACTAACGTTGGTCTCTATGACTGGTAATTATGCCTATGACTGTGACCTAATACCAACTCACCCAAACTCACCCAGAACTTGACCCTGACCTATTCCAACACCTCGACCACCTACCCAACTTCCAGATCTGATCATAACCTAGCCTGTTAGATTAGATTTTCTTATTGTACTTGAATGAGATACCTAAATCATATCAAATACAAAGTAGGATTTTATTTATTTACGCTATCTCTTACATTAAGTTGTATTAAACAGTGGGTTAACACCGTTAAGGAAGTATCATACTTCCGGATCTAGCACACGCACTAGGAGCCCATTGATTGATATATATTGTTTAACTCTCTTTTGTGGTCTTGTTTCATATTTTAGGTAGTTCCTCCTAGCCAAAAGGAAGCTCCTACTGTTAGCATTTGATCAAGAATTTAGAATGCGCGTACAACCTCCAACCGACCATCACAAGGATATTCCTCCTTGGCCCATCACCTTATCTGTTTCATCAAATCCATAAAGAAAATGGTGGGTCTTCGGCCTCAACACCATGATGACTCTACATATCATCCCCTTTATTGTAACATTCATATGGGGGCTCAAATCCAATGTGTCCGGCTCAAAGATATCTTGGTATATAGGCCTTGAGTCATACATGTAAGTCCCGCGTAGAATATGCAAGTCTGAGTCAACTTTGTCTACATCAAAAGCTAACTTTTGCACGTCCTTTATTATGTTCACATCACACTTGCAATACCGAGAATTGAATGCAAACGTAATATTACACCAAGGTCTCATTTCCCCATGCTTCATTCTCGAACCATACAAGACTATAATGTTGCATCACCGTAAACTTTACTCGCTTCTCTATCTTTTGTGGGTAATTCACATGGGATGAACCACTCTTTCTCAAAATCTGCACACAACTTGTTATACCACTTATCAATTCTCACCTCATTCGCATTCGAGATCACCCCATCATAGGTATACGTAGCAAACTATATTGCATGAGATTTTTTTATAGGAGGATAAACCTACATATCATCATCTGGGCCATTTGGTACTCTAATCTCGGAAGACTATGAGAAAGAGGATCAAGCCCCAAGTTATCTTCGCTCCTTCCTCGTTCTATACCTTCACCTCTTCAATAATTCTATCGACAACGTATTGCGTGATTTTGTAGTGGGCCTTGTTTGTCATCCTATGTGCAATGTATAAAAACTTTTTGTTCACGTCAGTCCACCTTTCTAAGGCACCCAACTTGTAACTAATTAATCTAGTTGCAACCCTAGTTGCAGGATATGTGAGGTTATCAATAAGCATAGCCCTTCCTCCCTTCTCGTAATTCAATGTTGTAGCCAATTCATCAATTTTGTTATCATCCTTCAAATCCAATTCTATATCCTCCCTATACTTCTCAAACATGTGACTTGCTCAATGAGTTGAGTTGTAATTCGCATCCTCTGTCTTGCGAAATAAAAGAAATCCTCATGCACCCTAGACATGAGCCACTGGTATAAATGTGTGGGCTTTGCGAAGAAGGGAAGTTTGAATAATTGCAAGACTCCAAATTTTTCCAAGCTCCTTCGCACTAAATCATCAACCAAAGACTCACCCCGGAGCTCTATGGTTATATGCACTTATTTTACACTTGGGAAGTTGAGTCATCCAAGTCTGGACCCTAAGTACTCTAGGCGGGCATTGCATTTTTAGTATATATCCTCCAGGGGATCTTCCACCTCGACTTCAACCCTCTTTGTGCAATGCTTTCTTCATTTAGGTGTCATTGTCTCTATAAATTTTTGCTCGAGGTACTCTGCAAAAAAATTGTACATTGCGCATAGAATGACGAACAAGACCACTATAACATCGCAATACGTTGCGATGGAATTATCAAGAGGCAAAGGTGCAGAATAAGGAAGGAACAAAGATAAATTGGGGTCCAATCCTCCTTCTCATAGTCTTCTCGAGAGATTGTAGTACCATATGGGCCCAGATGATGATACGTGGGTTTTTGCACCTATAAACAAATATCTTGTTTTACAAATTTTGGGTATGCCTATGATGACATGATCTCAAACGCATATAAGGTGAGAATTGATAAGTGGTATAATAGGTTACGTGGGGATTCTGAGAATGAGTGGTGCATCCCGCGTAAATTACCCACATAATCTAGAGAGTAGACAAAGTTTGCAGTGATGTACCCTTACAGGCCTTACACGATTCATAATGAAGGATGGGGAGATGAGCCCTTGGTGTAAGTTGTCGTTTGCGTTCACTACCCGATATTTTAAGTGTGTTGTGAACAGGATGAAGGACACGTAGAAGTTAACTTTTGATGCAAATAAAGTTGACTCAAACTTGCATATTCTATGTGTGACTTACATGTATGACTCAATGCATGCATACCAAGAGATGTTGGACCTGACACATTGGATTTGAGCCCACAAAAGAAAGTTACAACAAAGTGGATGATATACGTAGTCTTCATGGTGTTGAGGTTCAAGACCCAAGGAGGAGTCGAGATGGAAGTTAAAGATTCTACCCTCCCACATCCTAGAAGACCAATGGTACCACCTTTGTTAAAGTGAATGCATGAGGACACTCAAGAGGAAGAGGAAGAAGAAGAAAGTAGACTTGACCACTCTAAGAGAAAGAAGATGTACTACACAAGAAGAAGCAAAAGTGGCCTTGGAACATCTCAATCACCTAAGGACAACACGGAGAAGGAAAAAGTCAAGTGCAGAGGGTGACAGCTTGTTTCAGTAAGAAAGACAGTGTGAGTCCGAATTGGAAAAGAAAGGAGAAACTTTGCGTGGGGATCTTAAGCAAGAATGGGTTGAGCAAAGTTGGTTACAAAAATGCTAAGGATCAAAAGTGGATGCATGCCACAGAGGGAGAAGTAAATAAGATTCAACCCAAGGAAAAAAACCCTATGGAAGAGGTGTATAAAAAGAAATTTACAGATGAAACTTATGTTATTAGGGAAGAAAAAGGCACAGGAGTTGGGACAAGTACGGGTCTCTCTACCCCAAAGAAGATAAGGAAAAAAGTGGAGGCGCAAAGGAAGAGATGGATGCCAAGGTCACCACAAATGGATTTTATGGATGAATCTAAGAAGGTCTTGAGGGCACATTTTCATAAAGACAAAGGTCTTTGAATGAGAAGTTGTATGGTTGGGAATTAATGGACAAGCATGGGGGAGTGTCACATACCAGGAAGATGTTGAGTGGAACTTGCATAATTTTGTGGAAAAATTTAGTTTAAAGTAAGTAATAATTTCATCGGTGTAATTGAGTTGAAGAATAATTAGCTCTATTGCTCCAAATTCTCTTCGAATGCAAGGTAGCAAATGACTTTGAATTTCCCCATTTAATACTTTTTGTACCTCACTAACTTACTTAACCCACTCTTTTTTTTTCTTTAAAATTATTAAGTTACTTTCTTAATAAAGTACCTTTCGCTTTTTTCTTTATTCTCGTGTTTGTTATCCTACAAAATTGACAAGGGCAATTTTGTAGGTAACCATACCGAAAATTTTGTTTCGACCCCTAGGGATGTTTGACAACATCCGAAACGGCCTCAAAGCCCCTTCCAGAAAATCAAGTTATTTCAAAACTTAGCTGAAGAGCCCTTATCCTTCAAGCGCGAGAAAATATTATGTCAACACCGCCGAAATTGCTCCCCTTTTTTTCCTTTAGCGCATCTTCTAGAGTGTCAACACTCAAAATGTTGTGCCCCTTTAAAGTGCGCCTCGGTGCACCCACAATCATGTTGACACTTCCTTAAGTGCACCATAGGCGCTGAAAACATGGTGTCGACACCCTCCTATCCACGCCAAGCGCGATTACTCCCATGTCGACACTTCACCAACCGTGCCAAAGGAGGTTGGTGGCGAAATAAATGCCAGTTTTTCTATATATAAAGCACAACACCTGTCATTTTATTGAATTGAAAATCACAAAAAGTCTTTCCTCTACACTTGTTAGCTATATTTGTCATGCCTCACGAGTCGTTTCTTGTGCTTATGGATCCTATGTCATTCATTCGTCATTATATATATATATATATATATATATATATATATATATATATATATATATATCCTAGTAGGTGGCTTCTGTCATCCTCGTTGTTGTTTTTGTGGTTTTTGTGTTAGGTGATTAGGGTTTGCAGGTTAAAGTGATTAAATCTAAAAGAGAAGCTTAACATAATCAACCAAATAGCCAGCTGGAAAACCCCTCTTCCCTCTCCTTCCAGATCTATAAATCTGGAAGGCTTTTCCCCTGAAAGAACCAAAGCCCATTTATCCTTTGCTTGCTACCTTGCCTAAATTTTCCTCCTTACCATCAAATCCAATGCCTAAAAAGGAGAGAAATCAAAATCAAGAAATCAGCTAAAAGAAGTCAACTATTTTCCTTTGGCGCTATTTGCATTTGTGTCGCATCCAACATAGTCGCACCATAGCGCACTACAAACCCATGTAGCATAAACCCTTCCCGTGCAGTACAAAAAATAACACTTAACAAATTCCTAAAAGTGCGCAGTCTTGGTGCAAATATCACAACACCAACATTAACTGTTGTGTAATCCAAAACAGTATTGTGTAAGCAAACCCTTTAGACGCCAAACCACCTTGTCACATCAACACTGTGCCTCAGGCGCACTCGAAGGCATGTAGCACAAAAATTTCTGCACCCCGCCAAAACATTTTTCCTAAGCATCTGGCACAACTTCCTCAACACCAACATTACATGTTGTGTGTTGCTAATCCGCACCCAACGCCCCTTTTGGCACCAATATCTGCATGTTGACACCTTCCCAAGTGCGCCTTGCTTTTTGAAACCCCTACAACCTGTAGTGAACCTGCGCCTTGCGCCCCAAGGCTTACAAGTTGCTCATTTTTCATTCTGCAAGCTTTTACTATGGATAATATGACGGTTGACATGGCTCTCCTGTGTTGGACCTCTTTGATTCTTCTTGCAGAGCAACAACCATCCTTGAGCTCACCCATGTCTTCATCGAGCAAGAAGCCAACTAAAGGTAAAGCCAAGCCTAAGTTGACAGAGCAGGAAATGAAATACAAATATCAGAGAGTCAGGATGCCTGACTCACTTGCAGAGTGTAGTCTCGACATCAGAGACTCCGAGCTGGGACACATAGATATGGATGACTTCTGGGAGAGAACCAAAAAGGTTACCAGTGGCCCATGGATGGACAAACTGGTAGGCAGTGGACTACACTTCGCAGCAGGGATTCCAGTGAGTACCATAAACAATGAATTCATCATGTTGGTGGCCCATTGTTACAACAAAGACACGAGATGTGTCGAAGATAAGGAAGGTAAGGTGATCATTAATCTCATAACCCGACACTTCGAAATGATCTTGGGCATCCCTCACCACAGCCGGTATGTGGCAGTAAGCCAGGAAGACTGCCTAAAGACATGGACAGATAATGAGGACAAATGTATGCAAATGATGAATGAGCTCTACCTAAAAAACAAGAAGGTGGTGAGTAGATGGCCACAAACCATCCACCGCAGTGACTTCAACGAAGAGTTGAGTGATACTATCACCTTCCTCAGTAGAGTATTTGGGCTCCCTGATGCCCACTACTTCCACAAATGGATGCTCAGGTACTTAGAAAATATGAGCAAAAATGTTCCTAATCAGCGTTTCGGATGGGGAGAGATCATAAGTGATACCATCTCGGCAGCTCCAACAAGTTACAACAACTGGGAGGTTCTACATGAACTCTTATGTTGTATACGCTGCTATGTCAGAGAGAGAGTTCATAGGGCTAACTCAGAGTGGGGTATGGCCCCAAGTCAAGATATATGAGTTCTACCCGGAACTAAAGCTCGAGGCCAGTATCTCCCAGTTCAACAAAATCAACGACGCCTTCTTCTATGAGGTGATCTGTCAATTAAGACCAAACATGAGACACGCTCGAACCAGCCCGAGTGTGATCACTACCACAAAGAAATGGGGGGCTTTTTTCACACAATTCCCCACCTTCACATATCTCAAGGCTGCCAACTTTCTGGGAGAGCCAACAAAGTTGCCAAGGCATACAGGGCCCAAGCTGATCCTGCTGGAGTTGTCAAGGTAGCTAATCACCTACCATGAAAAGTGCATGAAAAGAAAGAAGGGAGGAACTCCATTCCCCCTTACAGTTGGTCGGTACACATGCCCCTCACTTGGTAAAGCACAGAAATGTTTAATGAGCTTGAATTGTTGAATCTAAAGCACAACTTCTCGGTCAGGCCTACTTTTGATTCTGAGGTTGCCTCCCAAAGTAAAAAATCAATCCTATTCATGTCCCTAAGATTGAGGACATATACATTGACTTGACTCATGAAATTGATATCAGGTGAAAGGATCACTCCCGGCTGGCCCTGGATGAGATCATCCACTATGGCATGGCCATCATCCCAAAGGATTTCCAAGAAACTGATCAAGAAATTGATCAAGTTTACCTCGACATGGATGGGGATGACTGGCCATTCACAGATATCGACAGAACCAAGGCGCCCAAGACCATCAAGGAAAGGGTCAAACCCACGTTGCAACGCACCGAACATTGGTGCAAACAAAATGGTCTCATCTACCTTGGAGTGGATTTCACCACTTCCCCCTTAGGCAGTGCACCTCCAAGGCCAGATCACTTGCCAAAGGGCAAAGGAAAAGATAAGGTTGGAGAGCTGAGCACCGCTCAAGAAAAATCTCCTGAGAGCCCTCCTACTTCAGAGAAGCAGGTAATAGACCTGGTATCCCCAGGCAAAGAAGGAACAATAGATGTTCCAACGGATACATCCACCCAGGATGTCATCACAACTGTTATTAAGGTACCCGCTCTTTCCTCTTCCGCTCCTTCTCCTCCTCCCGTCACTCAAGAAACCACCCCTATGGTTGTGTCTTCCCCTCTTCCTTCCTCCTTTCCATCTCCCACTTCTTCCATCTTTTCCTCCCTTGTGGATCTGTCACCTGGTATCCCCTCTATCCAACTACAGATCCCTTGTCTCCACCTCCTTCTCCTCTCTTGTAGTGACTCCAAGCCCTGTAAGCACTAGTGCATCGGACTCTCTATCCATGCCACCACCAAGTGTTTCCACATTATTCCCGAGTCTGCTACAGTTTCTCCCCCTTTCACTCTCGTTTCTTCTTCTTTTTCTGATCCTGATCCCCGGTTAGATCTCCGACTAGTTCAGCCAACACAAGAGAAAGGTTCCCATTGCGGCTATGGACTTCTCAGTCCTTCCAGCGAAGGGACCTAAGAAACAGAAAGTGATAACTCGCTTCTCTAAGAGCTCCTTGGCGAAGGGTCATGGAAATAGCCTACCCAAATCCCACTAAGAAGAAAGAAGATCTGTCTCCCACAGATTTCACAGTGACCCAAGTCACAATGGGGACATCATCCGAAAGCCTGCAAGGTGAAGCCTTGTCAGCTTTAGATGCGCTCTGCAAGAAGCTACAAGAGGCAAAGGAGGAGAAAAGAGTGCTCAAAGAATAGAATAGACATCTCCTCCAAGCCTTGCAGAAAATGGGCAAAGCTCCTTTAGAAACTACCGTGGAACCTGTTCAGGCTCCCAGCCAAGAGAAAATTAATGAGTATGTAAAGATTGTTGAATAGGGCACGGTTGTGTCATCCTAGATTGAGAGGATCCTCCAGGATGGTCAGGAGATAATCGGCAAGTTCACATTGCTCCATCAAAATATAACTCGAGAAAAAAAAGAGCTACAAGCAGTAGCAGGCTCCCTCTCTTAGGAATTGGATAACGCTAAGTTGTAGCAAGGAACATTCGCAGGACGATGGTCAATTGTTGCCGTGACAACTTGTTAAAGGTTGGCGTTATCAATCACCCGTGGGCACATTTTAAAGCTCTCACTGCTTTAGATTAGCGGGTCGATCAAATGGAATTCATCCTAGAAAGAATCGACAAAATCGAAGAAGCCTTGGAAGCACCTTGCACAATATGGAGAAAACAGTTTCGAAGATGACTCTTGGACTACTCGGTGCATGCTATGAATTGAGAGAAGCGAGATGATACTTTCGGTGCTTTAAGGATATTGTCTCTCAAGGTCCGATGCAGGAGGTCACTTTCTATCGAGAGTCCATTAACAACCTCTTAGCCCGATGCAACTTCATCAGCTTTTTGATTGATACAAATGAAGAGTTCAGCTGAGTTTCCCAACAAGCTCAAAAACGAGAAAGAAACTTGCAAAGTAATTCACGACCATTTCAAGGTCCTGATCGTATCAACTTCAAAAGATAATCAGCAAGTTTGTAGAGTATCAAGCGCAGTGGCATATCGACTCCCCTGAGCCACAGCCGGATACTAAGTTTGAGCTAAGAGACGATGAGGAGTAGCTTCTTCCTCTAGGATGAATGTTCCATTTTTGTAAAATGTTTAAAAAACATGTTGGCACACGCGATGACATCATCCATGTTGCACCATGAGATGTTTTCATCCTAAAACTTGCCCCAAAGTCAAAGTTTGACTTTTTGGTATTTTGTAAATATCTTGTAAGATATTTTGTAGTTATTGCTTTGCTTTCGTCTTCTTCTCTACTCTTCTTCTATAAATACCGGGATACTTGTTGTATTTAGGGGTGGACATTTTGTATGAAAAAGAGGTGAAGAGAGAAAGACTTTGTGCCTTCTTGTAACAAAAGAGATTTTAATATATATGTTAAGACTTTGTGCTCAATATATGTGTTATTTACATCAGATCTTTCTTAAGTTAGATCTGTGTTTCTATTCTATTGGATTCATTCTTTTTATTGTCATATGTTCATCAATATTGCTTTGTTTGTTTATGCAAGTAAGTTTGGCTCTATTTACTACCAGCCCAAAGCATAAACCCTCTGACCTTTCTGTCTTTGGAATTCATTTCTTTTCTCCCTTCAGATCTATCCTTCCTCTGTTCCTTCCTCTTACATTTCTATTCACATTCGGAACTACCTCTACTGGGATGAGATCCCAAACCCCCGAAGTTAGAATAGTGTAGATTTGCATGCATTCTTGCTTGATAGAATAGCAATAAACTAGTTTCGCTTTGTCGTCTCAAAGAGGGGCTATGTCCTGCACACTGTTGGCCTATTTCTCCATGATTTTTCTAACCGACAGATTTTCAAACCAACAATTTTTGGTGACTCTACTGGGGATCGAACTAAGGAAATAATTAAAAAGCTGTGAAAATCATGCCATATTGAAAATTTTAACTCTTTGTTGAAAATTAAATTTTTGCGAAGTAATCAAACCGAAAATTTCCTTAGGCAAATCCATAGATCTAGACCGGATAGGAGCTTTTAGTTCGCTGAGTTTTTACGAAAATTTGTATATTTCCGTAGATCTAAGGATCTGACATTCTCTGATATTTTTCAAAACCTTACAAAATTCAGTTCAAAGATCTGAAAATCAGCTTCCTAATTAATCCACCTGTTTATCCTTACTAATCTCTGTCAGAAAACCGCAATCGTTTGTTATCAAAGAGGATAAATTTAAATATTGGAAAAGTACATGCCGCTGATTTTTTCCAGAAAAATCAGAAAATCAGCAAGTACAAACAAAATAGTGTTGTAGATCTACTCTTAATTGTTGTAGATCTGAACGGATACGCTGGCAGACAAAACATTTACTCACGGCAGAAGAGCTCATGGAGAAGTTGATCCAATCTTCAATCTACTTCAAAGGCACAATTTCAGTATCACTCTAGCATGATTCACTTCACTAATTTCAATAGATCAATCAACAAGAAGTGTCTCGCCCCACGAAGGAGCCAGATTTCACAAGGTTCTTCAACATCTATTTGTAGTTCTCTTTTGCTAAGCGGAACCACGCTCCCTGCTCACGTTCTTTTTCTAGATTTTCAAATGGAAATACCATGGGGAAATGCCATGGGCCCTCTAGCATTGCCACATCCAGTTCACACCCTCCCTCACGGAAATCGCAAGAATTTCCCAAAATTTGATGGGAGTGGAAATCAAAGCACGGATGCGCATATTGCTACATTTATTATGTCATGCAATATTCTAGACATGACTCATGAGGATGTATTTGTACACCTCTTTCTCGAGACATTCCAAGGGCTTGCATCGAATAGTTACAAAGCATTTACCGGCCCGGATCCATCACTAGTTGGGCTATATTACTTGATGCATTCGAAGACAGGTATAAGCCTTCAGAAGATGCATTTGTGTTACTGTCAAAGATCACTCACTTGAAGAAGGAGGCCAATGAAACCATGCGTGATTTTATCACCTGTTTTAATTCACTAATCAACCGTGTGTCGCCTGCCATGTTGCAACACCAGAGAATCAAAAGTGTTTCTTTGTGGATGTCATGAGTTCAAGAGTAAGTTTCTTGCTTTTACAAGAACAAATTGCCACCTTGGTCCTTACTCAAGCTGTGGCTATTCAGATAGAGGACAACCTACTTATATCTAGTGAGTTAAGATGAGAGCCGTCGAAATCAAAGGCTTCAGGCTCCTTCTCGAGCCACTTCATCGAGATCCAAAGCATTCCAAAAGATGGCGAATGATTTGCTCGCATTGAAGAATCAAATGGCTCAAGTATCGTCTACCACTCTGCATCTGGGATATCCCACGGAGGAACTTCACTCCCAACAACTCCCCCAAAGGCCACATTTTCCTGCTGCTTTGCTCCAAGGTTAGCACTCGAGGCCCCTCTCGGTTAATGCCTTGGTCGAGATCGAAGAAGATGAGCAAATTTATGAAGAACCTTCGCCGCATGAGGTGAAGTTGATCAAGATGTCGGTAAACCAACCTGGCGACTCCACCATCGGGTATATGGAATTTGAGGATGAGGAATATGATGAAGAAGAAGGTACCTAAGGGTATGCAAGCGGAAAATCATATGTTATTTTCACCCACTCACTGAGGAAAAGAAGAAAAGTTGCTACTTAAAATACAAAAGGAAAAGGTTGTACTAAATACGCCTCCAACCATCGCTAAAAGAGGTAATCCCCTTCCTACTTAACCTCCAATTAAATCTTTCGTAAAGAAATATTTTCCTCTTATTTCTCCTCCGAATCAGCTTCCCTCCATTTCCGTAAAGACCAGTACCACTCCTCTACCATCGCGAAACGAATGACTCATTCCTTCGTCAGCGTAACCCTTGGTCACATTTGATATAGTCGATCATGCCAAAAGGACCAAGATCCAAATGTCTGAAGCCGAGTACCTTTAGTCTAACCCCGAGCAGCTTGTTAGATTAACCAAGTATATTCAAAGTCAAGCGCCATCTCAATACAAACAACACTGCCAGAGTATGAATCTTGCTACTGGCATGCAATTTAGCGCAAAGGAAAGGGGAATCAAGAATTTAAAAGTACAGGGTGATGTTGAGCTAATTGTCAATCAAATGAAAGGGGTATACCAAGTAAAGAATGACAGGCTCGAGCACTACTTGCAACGTAGTGTGAGACATCGTCGAGGATTTTGACAATTTCTCAATCAAAGTAGTTAGTGAGCTCAAAATGACATGGCCGATTCATTGGCCGTCTCAGCCTCTCTCATGCTCCCTCACCCAGGGTTAAAAATAGATACATATACCATTGAGGTGGTTTTTCACCCAAGTGTGCCAGATAATTCACAACACTGGCAAGTGTTCAATGATGACAATCAGCTTATCACTTTTCTAGAGAAAGCTGATAATTTCAAAGAGCTCCATTTTGATGGATCGACTTTTGTGTGTCGTGAGTCTCTCACGGGCCAAGCGCATGAATTGGTAGAAGGTCAGGGCATATGTCAACTCAAGGGAAATAAGATTCTGAAAGGTTTAGTTTCCCTGGAATGATTATTTGATAAGCATGATTGTTTTGTCAAGAAAAAGTGACAGGATAACCCTAGCTCTTCTCGTAAAGCCAGAATCACAATTTGGGTACTTGAACATCCTCGGTCTGTGAACATTGGGAAGTGTTGTACACTGAAGAAAAGTGGAAATTTGTCAAATTTTTGAAAAGATATATGGATGTATTGGCATGGTCTTATGCTTTGATCTCGAAGTCATTTAAGCCTAAGGACATTCAAAGATGACATCCCGCTCAAAGTTGACGTTAAACCTTTCCATTAGAAGCAAAGGCACTACAACCCCAAAATCTCGGTACCATCCAGGCCAAAATTCGAGAAAATGTTGGATGCAAGAATCATTTTTCCAATTCATCATAGTACACGGGTTACTAATATTATACTGTGTGAAAGAAGAACGATGAAATACGCATATGCGTAGACTTTTGCAACCTGAACCAGGCGTCCTTAAAGGATAATTATCCACTGCCCATAATGGATCAAGTTCTCAGCAGGCGGTGACTAGTTCGAAATGATGTCCATGCTTGATGGTTTTTCGGGCTACAATCAGATTGAAGTCACGCCTAAAGACCAATTCAAAACAGCATTCACCACTCCTTAGGGCACCTTCGCCTACAGCAGGATGTCGTTCGGTTTAACCAATGTTGGTGCCACCTTCCAACGAGCGATGGACTTCACGTTCAAAGATATAATGGGAAAGGTCATTTTAGTTTACCTAGATGACTTAATCGTGTTCTCTAAAAAACAAAGTGATCACTATGATCATTTGGAGCAAGTCTTGATTAGATGCCGAGAACATGGAATTTCTCTAAACCCTAAGAAGTCAGTTTTCGGGGTCACCGAAGGAAAATTACTAGGACACATCGTCAGCAAAGAAGGGACAAATATAGACATCGAAAGAGTCAAGGCTATTTAGAGCCTTACCTTGCCCACAAGCAGAACCATCATTCATTCTTTCTTCGGAAAGGTAAATTTTCTCAGACGCTTTGTTCCCAATTTTGCTGAGAAAACTCATCATATATCCAATATGATGAAAGGGTCACAAACATTCTGATGGAGTGAAGAAGGCAAAATGTCATTCGAGAATACAAAAGCCTCCGTTGCTCATGCACTGCTACGGTATGTCCGGATTTCTCCAAGGATTTCATCATGTACAGTTATGCATCCGCGCATAGTGTATCAGCTATCTTAATGCAGAAGAACTCTGAGGATGTTGAATCCCCAATTTCTTTCATGAGATCTCCTCTCAAGCCTCATGAACTAAAGATGACACAACTAGAAAAACATGCCTTCACCATGGTAAAATTAGTTAAAAGTTTACGCTACTATATTCGAATTCTCATACGGTAGTCATCGGTCCCAAACACAGCGAGTTAATTCTATCCTGACTCAACAGGAGTTGGGGAGCTTATGAGGGAATTGGATCGTAAAGGTCAAAGAATATGATATGGACATCGAGACCAACCAAGTTGGTAAGGGTAAGGGCCTATGTCAGCTAATGGCTGAGAATAAAGATTCGAAGTACCTGAAGAGAAAGTTGATCGCATTAACGGAGAGCAAGGTGAAGTGGAGAAAGTGGATTCTCTACCTATGGTCCTATTTGTTGCAACCAATGATGAATGGTATTTAGACATCACTTTCTTTCTCACTTATGGAAAGTGTCCAACTCACCTAACCACAAAGGAAAAGCGGATGGTAAAGCTCAGGGCGGCAAGGTATGTCATTTGGGATGATGGGTTGTACAAGCGTGGAATTGATGGCATCTTCCTATGATGTGTTGACAAGCCACAGTAGGTAAAATTACTAGAAAGCTTTCATGACTCAGCTTGTGGTGGTCATTTTTCCTCTTCTGTCATACAGCACATAAGATCATTCGGGTCGGTACTACGGCCAATGCTATTTCAAGATGCAGCCACCTAGGTAGCGAAATGTGAACTTTGCCAATAGTTTGTTGGCAAACCAAAGCTGGCTGCATTTCCTCTCAGGCCCGTCATTATTGACAAACCATTTAGGCAATGGGGAATTGACTTTATTGGATCACTCCATCCTCAATCGAGTGACGGACATAGTTATGTCCAGACAATGAATAGATTACTTCACCAAATGGGTGGAAGCCATACACATCAAACATGTCACTTTTGAAGTTGTTTGCAACTTCATCAAGGAAAATATCATCGTGAGATTTGGGATTCCACACAAAGTCATTCTTGAAAATGCTTCCAATCTCTCTTCATGGGAAGTTATTGGTTTTTGCTATGGATACGGAATAACTTTGGCTCATGCCTCTGATTACTATCCTCAGGGAAATGGTCAGGCAGAATCTAGCAACAAGAACCTAGTAACCATCATACGAAAGCTAGTTGATGAGAACCAACGATCCTGGCACAAGTCATTATACGATGCCTTGTGGGCTAGATCGTATCACTCCAAAGAGATCTCTCGGCATGTCACCTTTCCAAGTGTTGTATGGGACCGATGCCAAAATCCCTATCTCGCAGAACTTCCTGCTCTACGCTTGGCTCGAGCAATCGAAGATGAAACTTTTCAGAGTTCTCTAGAAAAGAGAATTATGTACCTAATGGAACTTGAAGAAAAGCAAGTGAAAGTGGTCGATAAGATCACCGAACATTAGAACCAAGTCAAGAGGTTGTTCAACAAGAAAGCTAGGGAGAGAGTTTTCCGGTGTAGGGGATCTTGTCCTTCATGGGACAAATGAAGAGAACCGAAAGGTATGCACAGGAAGTTTGACTCTCTTTGGAGATGGCTATACAAGATTAAGCAGCTCAACAGAGAGAATAGTTTCTATCTCTCGTATCTGGATGGAACTGAGCTCCCACTTCCCTATAGCGGGCAGCATCTCAAGATCTTTAGGAAGTAGATCTTGCTCTCCTCCTTGTACAGTTGTCTTTTTGTTGTGTGTTTGATTTTGTTAAGTTGTGTGTTCCCTTCCTTTTCCCTTCACCCTTGTTTTTGACTCTATAACCCAATGGATAGGCACATGAAAATCTGGGATTCTCTACCCTTAAAATTCCATTCAAAGATAGTCCCCAGAAAGAGCCAGTTGTTATCCTACAAAATTGACAAGGGCAATTTTGCAGGTAACCATACCAAAAATTTTGTTTTGACCCCTAGGGATGTTTGACAACGTCCGAAACGGCCTCAAAGCCCCTTCCGGAAAATCAAGTTATTTCAAAACTTAGTTGAAGAGCCCTTATCCTTTGGCGCAGAAAATATTGTGTCAACACTACCAAAATTGTGCCCCTTTTTGCCTTTGGCGTAGTCTCTGGAGTGTCAACACTCAAAATGTTGCGCCCCTTTAAAGTGCGCCTCAGCGACACCCACAATCATGTTGACACTTCCTTAAGTGTGCCATAGGTGCTAAAAACATGGTGTTGACACCCTCCTATCCGTGCCAAGGCACAATTTCTCCCATGTCAACACTTCACCAACATCGCGCCAAAGGAGGTTGGTGGCGCAATAAATGCCAGTTTTTCTATATATAGGCACACGACACCTGTCATTTTCATGAATTGAAAATCGTGAAAAGTCTTTCCTCTGCACTGTCAGCTATCTTTGTCAGCCTCACATGTCGTTTCTCGTGCTTGTGGATCCCACGTTGTTCCTTCGTCGTTATATATATCCTGGTAAGTGGCTTATGTCATCCTCGTTGTTGTTTTTGTGGTTTTTGTGTTAGGTGATTAGGGTTTGTAGGTTAAAGTGATTAAATCTAAAAGAGAAGCTTAACATAATCAACCAAACAACCAATTGAAAACCCGTCTTCCCTCTCCTTCCGAGATCTACAAATTTGGAAGGCTTTTTCCTTGAAAGAACCAAAGCCCAGTTATCATTTGTTTGTTGTGTTGCCTAAATTTTCCTCCTTACCATCAAATCCAATGCCTAAAAAGGAGAGAAATCAAAATCAAGAAATCAGCTAAAAGAAGTCAATTGTTTTCCTTTGGCATTGTTTGCATTCGTGTTGCATCCAACACAGTCGCATAGCGCACTACAAACCCATGTAGCATAAACCCTTCCCGCGCAACGAAAATAACACTTAGCAAATTCCTAAAAGGCACAGGCACTGGCATAAATACCACAACACCAACATTAACTATTGTGTAATCAAAATCATTACAAGCGCAAACAAACCCTTTGCGCACCAAACCACCTTATCGCATCCAACACCTGCGCCTAGGCACACCTCGAAGGCATGTAGCACAAAAATTTTTTGTGCCCCACCAAAACATTTTTCCTAAGCACTGGTGCAACTTCCTCAACACCAACATTGCATGTTGTGTGTTACTAATCAACACCCGCGCCCCTTTTGGTGCCAATATCTGCATGTTGACACCTTCCCAAGTGCGCCTTGCTTTTTGAAACCCCTGTAGCCTATAGTGAACCTGTGCCTTGCACCCCAAGGTTTACAAGTTGCTCATTTTTCATTCTACAAGCTTTTACTATGGATAATATGATGGTTGACATGGCTCTCTGTGTTGGACCTCTTTGATTCTTCTTGCAGAGCAACATCCATCCTTGAGCTCACCCATGTCTTCATCAAGCAAGAAGCCAACTAAAGGTAAAGCCAAGTCTAAGTTGACAGAGTAGGAAATGAAATACAAATATCAGAGAGTCAGGATGCCTGACTCACTTGCTAGAGTGTAGTCTCGACATCAGAGACTCCGAGCTAGGACACATAGATATGGATGACTTCTGGGAGAGAACCAAAAGGTTACCGGTGGCCCATGGATGGACAAACTGGTAGGCAACGGACTACACTTCGCAGCATGGCTTCCAGTGAGTGCCATAAATAATGAATTCATCATGTTGGTGGCCCGTTGTTACAACAAAGACACGAGATATGTCGAAGATAAGGAAGGTAAGGTGATCATTAACCTCACGGCCCGACACTTCAAAATGATCTTGGGTATCCCTCACCACAGCCGGTATGTGGCGGTAAGCCAGGAAGACTGCCTAAAGACATGGACAGATAATGAGGAAAAATGTATGCAAATGATGAACGGGCTCTACCTAAAAAACAAGAAGGTGGTGAGTAGATGGCCATAGACCATCCACCGCAGTGACTTCAGCGAAGAGTTGAGTGATACTATCACCTTCCTCAATAGAGTATTTGGGCTCCCTGATGCCCACTACTTCCACAAATGGATGCTCAAGTACTTAGAAAATATGAGCAAAAATGTTCCTGATCAGCGTTTTGGATGGGGAGAGATCATAAGTGACCATCTCGCGGCGGCTCAACAAGTTACAACGGCGGGAGGTTCTACATGAACTCTTATGTTGTATACGTTGTTGCGTCAGAGAGAGAGTTCACAGGGCTAACTCAAAGTGGGGTATCGCCCCAAGTCAAGATATATGAGTTCTACCTGGAACTAAAGCTCGAGGCCAGTATCTCTTAGTTCAACAAAATCAATGATGCCTTCTTCCATGAGGTGATCTCATCGATTAAGACCAAACATGATACACGCTCGAACCAGCCCGAGTGTGATCACTACCACAAAGAAATGGGGGGCTTTGTTCACATAATTCCCCACCTTCACATATCTCGGTGGCTGCTAACTTTTCGGAAGAGGCAACAAAGTTGCCAAGGCATGCGAGGCCCAAGCCGATTCTCTGCTGGAGATGCCAAGGTAGCTAATCACCTACCATGAAAAGTGCATGAAAAGAAAGAAGGAGGAACTCCATTTCCCCTTACAGGTTGGTCATTACACATGCCTCTCACTTGGTAAAGCATGAGAAATGTTTGTCGAGCTTGAATTTTGAATCTAAAGAACAACTTCGGCTGAGCCTACTTTTGATTGTCGAGGTTGCCTCCCAAAGGCAAAAATTGATCCTATTCATGTCCCTGAGATTGAGGACATCTACATCGACCTAACTCATGAAATATATCTCAACCAAAATGATCACTCCCGATCGGCCCTGGATGAGATCATCCACTATGGCGTGACCATCATCCCAAGGATTTCAAGAAATGATCAAGAAATTGATCAAGTTTACCTCGACATAGATGGGGATGACTGGCCATTCACAGATATCGACAGAACCAAGTCACCCAAGACTATCGAGGAAAGGGTCAAGCCCACGTTGCAACGCACCGAACATTGGTGCAAACAAAATGGTCTCATCTACCTTGGAGTGGATTTCACCACTTCCCCCTTAGGCAACACAACTCCAAGGCCAGATCACTTGCCAAAGGGAAAAGGAAAAGATAAGGTTGGAGAGTCGAGCACCACTCAAGAAAAAGCTCCTGAGAGCCCTCCTACTTTAGAGAAGTAGGTAATAGACTTGGTATCCCCAGGCAAAGAAGGAACAGTAAATGTTCCAACGGATACATCCACCCAGGATGTCATCACAGCTACAACTATTGAGGTACCCACTCTTTCCTCTTCTGCTCCTTCTCCTCCTCCCATCACTCAAGCAACCACCCTTATGGTTGTGTCTTCCTCTCTTCCTTCCTCCTTTCCATCTCCCACTTCTTACATCTTTTCTTTCCTTGCGGATTTGTTGCCTGGTATCCCCTCTATCCAACTACGAGATCCTGTACGATGGAAAAGTGACATGTGAGGATGATAATCGGCAAGTGACTTTCCCCATACCTAACCTCTCAAGGTCGTGCCAAGACAGTCGGTGGTTTGTAATGCGGGTGACTTAGATGAAGCCACAACCAAGATTATGGCCAATTTTCTACGATAGACAAAGCTGCAGGCGAGGATGAGAATCGGCAAGGAACTTTCCTATGACTAACCATGGGAGGATCAGTGACTAAGATCTGGTAGTGTGATCTCCTGGTAGCTGAAATGACAAAGGGGAGATTTAGAGGCTATGAGCGGGTAGCATAAATTCCCTAGTGGTTTATCCTCCTAACTAGAATTTAAGCATTTAATCTAGTTTGAAAACTCTGAATTAAATTATACTGAAAATAACAATTTATACTACTGCTGAAAGGGAAACTAATCTAAACAAAATACATGATTGAAATATTATAATTACAAACAACTTATTAAACTACTTTTATACTAAAACTAAACAATCGAGATAACCTGGAGTGATTATTCACCTGTGCAGATGTGTGAATCTAGATAAAAGACAGCTAATTATCTTAATTGAAAACCTTCAATCCTACCTTAGAAGTGAGGAACAAATCATAGTTTCTCAGAAACTATCATTCCTCACAGCTTCCTTGGCAATATTGAAAGTAAGCTTAACTGAAATAAAATGATTCGCTACTCTATTTGATAATAACTTTGACAATTTAAACCTGGAGTTTACTGAGCGGAGGCAAATCCAGTTTTGTTGTAGCTTGTCCCCTCAGAGTGATCTCTTCATTCTTGCGTGTTCACATGAATCCAAAAAGAGTAGGAGTATAAAGAAAGCATCAACAAGAGAAGGCACTTGGGACGGCAGTCACTTTGAAGTAAAAATGGCACGAAGCACAAGTACGAGAGGGATGGCGCAAGTAGTGGTAGGCTTCGCCTATGTGATTCCTAAGCAAGGTCGTTTTAGCGATGATGAAACAAAATGATAAACAATAGGTACACAAAAATGAGCAATAGCAGCTTGAGGAGAAATACAACGAAGTACAAGTAGGAGAGGGATGGCACAAGAGAATAGAGCTTGGCCTATACGATTTCTAAGCAGGATCGTTGTCGGTGTCTAGTGAGGCATAAATAAATATTGTAATTCTAATCCATGCTAAAGATAAAATGATTCATAAACAAAATCTAGGGTCGAGTATTCAAGATCGAAGCTTAAGAATGAAGACTCCAAACCAAAGAACTAAGACCATTTACTTGTAAACAAGCTGCATATTTATAGCATTTGTAATGACCAGAAGGCAAGTTCAAATTGAACTCTCTCACCATTAAACAAAGATAAATTACTATTTACCTAGGCGGCTAAAACATAAATGCAAGACAAAGTGGTTGAGAAATGTGGATGCAAATTGAATTTTCATGTTTGATGCGATCATCGGAGTGTTACGGAAAGCGCGTATAGGATCGCCGCCCTACAGGTAGCGGTCACGAGACCGCCGCCAGCGGTGGTGGCGGTTTTGTCACTGAAAACAAAAATGCAAAGGAAAAGAGGGAAAAGAGCAAAACAAAGCATGCAGAGGCTAAGTGGGGCATGTGGGATGTTAACGTACACTTAGCGAGCTTTCGGATTCGAATCATCATTGGGGTTTCCATAACCAATTTCTCGATCAGACAAGACATACAATTTTGGGTACGCATGCATCCCTTCCGTCTCCACCTCCTTCTCCTCTCTTGTAGTGACTCCAAGCCCAGTAAGCACTAGTGCGGTGGACTCTCTCGTCCATGCCACCACAAAGTGTTTCCAATTCTTCCCGAGTCCCACACGTTTCTCCCCCTTCAATCCCATTTCTTCTTCTTTTTCCGATCCGGTCCCATAAGTCCCAATTAGATCTCCAGACCAGCTAAGCCAACACAAGAGAAAGGTTCCCATTGCGGCTATGGACTTCTCAGTCCTTCCGATGAAGGGACCTAAGAAATAGAAAGTGATAACTCACTTCTCTAAGAGCTCCTCAGGTGAAAGGGTCATGGAAATAGCCTACCCAGATCCCACTAAGAAGAAAGAAGATCTGTCTCCCACAGATTTCACAGTGACCCAAGTCACAATGGGGACATCATCCAAAAGCCTGCAAGGTGAAGCCTTGTCAGCTGTAGATGCCCTCTGCAAGAAGCTACAAGAGGCAAAGGAGGAGAAAAGAGTGCTCAAAGAATAGAATAGACATCTCCTCCAAGCCTTGCAGAAAATGGGCAAAGCTCCTTCAAAAACTGCCGCGGAACCTATTCAGGCTCCCAGCCAAGAGAAAATCAATGAGTATGTAAAGATTGTTGAACAGGGCATGGCTGTGTCATCCTGGATTGAGAGGATCCTCCAGGATGGTCAGGAGATAATCGGCAAGTTCACATTGCTCCATCAAGATATAACTCGAGAAAATAAAGAGCTACAAGCGAAGCAAGCTCCCTCTCTGAGGAATTGGATAACGTTAAGTTGCAGCAAGGAACATTCAGACGATGGCCAATTGTTTGGTGATGACTTGTTAAAGGTCGGTGTTATCGATCACCCATGGGCACATGTTAAAGCTCTCACTACTTTAGTTTCTTTGGGTTGATCAAATGGAATTCATCCTGGAAAGAATTGACAAAATCAAGGAGGAAGCCTTGGAAGCACTTTGCACAATATGGAGAAAAAAGTTTTGAAGATGACTCTGGATCGCTTAGTGCATCCTATGAATTGAGAGAAGAAGATGATACTTTCCAGTGCTTTAAGGCTATTGTCTCTCAAGGTCTGGCGCAAGAGGTCACTTTCTATCGAGAGTCCATTAACAACCTCTTAGCACTGTCGCGACTTCATCGACTTTTTGATTGATACAAACGAAGAGTTCACTAAGTTGCCAGAAACAAGCTCAAAAATGAGAAAGAAACTTGCAAAGTAATTCACGACCATTTCCAAGGTCCTGATTAGTATCAACTTCAAAAGATAATCAGCAAGTTTACAGAGTATCGGGTGCAGTGTCATATCGACTCCCCTGAGCCACAGTCGGATACTAAGTTCGAGCCGAGAGACGATGAGGAGTAGCTTCTTCCTCCAGGATGAATGTTCCATTTTTGTAAAATGTTTAAAAAGCATGTTGGCACACGCAATGACATCATCCATGTTGCACCATGAGATGTTGTCATCCTAAAACTTGCCCCAAAGTCAAAGTTTGACTTTTTGGTATTTTGTAAATATCTTGTAAGATATCTTGTAGTTATTGCTTTGCTTTCGTCTTCTTCTCTACTCTTCTTCTATAAATACCGGGATACTTGTTGTATTCGGGGTGGACATTTTTGTATGAAAAAGAGGTGAAGAGAGAAAGACTTTGTGCCTTCTTGTAACATAAGAGATTTTAATATATATGTTAAGACTTTGTGCTCAAAATATGTGTTATTTACATCGATCTTTCTTAAGTTAGATCTCGTGTTTCTATTCTCATTGGATTCATTCTTTTTATTGTCATATGTTCGTCAATATTGCTTTGTTTGTTTATGCAAGTAAGTTTGGCTCTATTTACTACCAGCCCAAAGCATAAACCCTTTGACATTTCCATCTTTGGAATTCATTTCTTTTCTTCCTTCAGATCTATCCTTCCTCCGTTCCTTCCCTCTTACATTTCTATTCGCAAGAACTACCTCTACTGGGATGAGATCCCAAACCCCCTGAAGTTAGAATAGTGTAGATTTGCACATATTCGCTTTGTTGTCTCAAAGAGGGCTATGCCCCCACACTGCTTGTTGGCTTGTTTCCCACGATCTGTCTAACCGATGATTTTCAAACCAACAAGTGTTGTTGCGGTCTGTAACCTTCGATGCGTCCTACTACTTCACAGGATACAAACCTCCTTATGTGCACCTCCCACGCCTAAGTACATAATCCTCTATGCCTCACACCAAGTAGTCCACCAAGTTGATGTCTACCTCACATTACATTGTGTGATCCTTCTTCTCATGTGGTCCTTAATCAACAATTTACTTATGAGCACCTTCACCCATAAAGCACATGTAATGTACATTTCTCTCTCGCGCCAACATTTCAGAGAATACCCTCAACCATGCCAACTCAGTAACAAATCGATGCCAACAATATTTTTGTACCTGATCCACCCCACACTAAAAGTATGCATGGTCCTCTACGTATGAACTAAAAATATAGTAATAAACTTCTTGACGCATGCAAACTTATTACAATGAAACACATAACTAGATTGACAAAGTATAGTAATGATGAAAAGAAACACATGAAATGGAAATCTAATCTAAGTGGTGATATTGTCTTATTACAAACACCAAGAAGACTTATTTATAGTAGGGCTTCAACCTACTCCCATTGAAGTATCTCGGGAAACATAGTGTCATATAGCGCCTGCGATTGACATGCGCTTGATTCAAGTATCGGGTTACTATAAAAGGTCCCACCCAATGCACCTTTAATTTCCCTATATGGCACGCAAACTTGGAATCATACAAAAAGACCATCTTCCCGACCTCAAATGTCTTGTTCCTAATATTTCTATCATGTCACGTCTTATGTTGTTCCTTCTCACCTTTCCGGATCCAACATGTAATATTGCACCTCTCATCTAATCGCATCGGTTTGTCAATGCGCTCTTCCTTAGCTTGCTCATTAGCTAGTCCTCCTGCGCACATAATACATAGGGATGGTAACATGAATTCTACTGGTAATACAACCTCTGCGCCAAATACCATCTGAAAGGGTGTGACCTTATTCAACCTCTTATAAGTGGTCTTATATGCCCAAAGTACAACTAACACTTTATCATCCCAATATTTTCTTCCAACATCACACATTTTTGGCAATGTCCGCCCAAGATTTTGTTAAATGCTTCAGCAATACCATTGGCTTAAGTGTGATAAGGAGTAGTCTTATGGTGTGCCACCATAAACTCTGCCAATAGAATTATGATTGTCTCATTAAAAAAATGAGTTCCTCTATCACTTGTCAAGCTCAAAGGAAAACCATACCTACGCATAATGTTTTCCCACAAAAACCTCATTATTATTGCCATTGTCACAATCCTTTGTAGGTGTTGCCTCTTCCCACCTTATTATGTAGATTGTACAAGTTATGGTGTATCGCACGCCGAGTTCTACATGTGGGTGGTGAAATAGGACCTACAAAATCAATCACCCACTTCTCAAAAGCTCAGTGCTTGCAATAGGCCGCAATGACATCTCATCTTTATGTCCAGGATTTCCAAGGTGTTGACAATGATCACATGCCTTGACATATTCCTTAGTATCCTTATACAAAGTATCCCACCAAAGTCTAACCATTAGAATCTTACACGTGGTAGCATCACTGCATAATGTCCTCCTACAATTCCACCATGAGCTTCTTCCATAATAGCCTCACGCTCATGCTCTAGAACACAACGGCGCAAAACTTCATCACATCCTAACTTGTACAAGTCTCCACCAATCAACTGATAAGGTGTTGCATGTATTGCAAGCTACTTCTTATCCAATATCTTCATTCTTTTAGGCACTTGTCCGATCTTGCGCTAAAATAGTGCAATGTCCTCCAGTTTTGTAGGCACGTGGTTTAATATAAATAATTGTGCATTTGACATTGTGTCCTCAATGCTCGCACATCCTCACTAGAATTGATCCTTGATAGATGATCAAGCCCTGAATTACTCTTTCCTATTTTTACAACAACTGTGAAATAATATTTTTGGAATAGAAGTATCCACTGCATATGCGCCCTTACAAAATGGGCTTGTTGACCAAGTATTTGAGTGCCATATGATTTGTATAGAAAATAAATGGGGTCGCCAATAAGTATTGTCTAAACTTATGCATCGCGTAGATCATAGACAAAGCTTCGCACTCAGTAGTTATGTAATTTTGTTCAATGGGTGTTAACTTCCTTCTCACAAAACAAATAAGATGATCTATAATTCCTTCTCCCGATTGCGCCAAAACGGTGCCTATTGTCATACCGAAACATCAATGTGAACATGAAAATGTTTTTCCCATGAAGGAAAGTACAAAATAGGTGCAGTGGTCAAACTTTCCTTCAGTGTTTCAAATGTTTGTTATTGTGCGTCACCCCAATAGAATTTCCCTTTCAACTTCAACAATTCTTCCAAGGGTGCAACAATATTTGCATAACCTTTAATGAAATTCCTATAATAACTTGTATGTCCCGTAAATTTGTGCATTTTCTTCCGATTGTTAGGCTCTTCTAAACCCAAGATCACATCTATCTTGGTTGGATCTACCTGTTAGGAATTAGTCCTAACATGGGTGCTCCATGTATAAAAATAATAAATAGGTGTGTGTGCAATTAATTTGTGGTGCATATATAAATAATGTAAGTGAGTTGTGAAAACAACTCACGTAGGATTTGGGAGAGTGTTTTTAGGAAGGTTGAGGAAAAATAGGTTGTGTGAGATTTAGGGAATAAAGGTGGTTGAACCACCCACTTAGTTTTAGTGAGGAGTTGTTCTTATATATTTGTAACATTTGTAATAGTTATTATGTTGAATGAATTATTTTGAGTGTATGCTCTTTCTTCAGATATGGGGTAAAACCCACATCTGGTATCAGAGTTGGTTTTGAAAGGGGCCTCTCTAGTTCTTTCACTTCACTCATGGTTCATTTGTCAAGTTAGGTAATGGAAATGGGTGAGCAGAGTGGACCTCGTGCAAACCCATTTTCCATTGTCTATGTGTCATCCATTTGTTGTAAAGTCAAGCGGTGCAAACAAAGGACTAGCAAATACCACATACCTCGCGTGAAATATAGAGTTTATATCATCCACCCTTCTTGTATATTTTTCATCGGCACTAGAAGATACCACAAACCTCACAACAAACCCAGTGACATCCATAATTCACTTGCATCATCTTCCTCTTCCATCATGTTCGCTCTTTCCGTAGTATTTCATCCATTTTGTTCATTGTTTGCATTCCAAAAAATTATTTTAAAAATGCATTATGGAACATATATTTCATTTCGTGAAAAATAGTTTTGGAGGCAAATTTTATTTTTTTTTGTTGCGTTCGGATGTGTTTTGAGATCTATGTTTGTGACTCACCGAGATCAATAGATTGGATTTTTGCATCACATATATGAAGCTATTAATTTAATTTAGGGCAGGTGAATAATTGAGCGATGACGAATATGGATTTAAACTCAACATGTCTTCCATAATATGGAAACAAGTGCAACACATAGAATTATATGGTGTTGTTTGATATGGATCTTGTACTACCCTAGAATCGTTGCAAAAATTATGGTGAATGGATCCCTCAAACAAGTCTTATGCAAGAAAGACAAAGAATTGATCGATGCAAAAGATTGTTTTTGCTATGGATGTTGCATTTGGCATAGAATATTTGCATCGATCCTTAACTAGCTTGGTTGTGTCAAATTTGGCTCAACCTTACTACATTTTTTGCAAAGCTTTAGCATTTTGTATTGTGTTATTGAAGGTGTTGAGCTCAACCTTGTGGGATTGCTTGAAAAGTATAAAGATCATCATAATTATAGGTTTACGTCGGAGGCCGTAGATGCAGTTGTCCACTTATCTCGTAAGATATATTCAAGACAGAGATATCTTCCAGATAGATCTATTGATTTGATTGATGAGGTAGGAAGCCATGCACATATAAAGGTTTGCAATAGAAGAAAGAAATAGTAAGCAAACATACTCTAAAAGTTGCCTAGTGAATATTGGAAGGAAATTTGGGAAGTTAAGAGATTTCAGGAAATTGCACCATCAATTAGAACCAACCAACTTATTCTAAAGCAAGTGATCAAATCTGGTGATAGATCTACACCCACTACTTTAGGTAGTGATGTGCAAGTTGTGCCTTAGTCATCTATCAAGTGATCATGAATGCAATAATGGGTCGGTTGTGGTTGAGCCAGATGATATTGCAAGCAGTTACATCAACGTGGTTGGGAATCCCTATTGAGCAACTTATTATATATGAACAATGTAAATTGATTTGCATTTTGGTGGATTCTGTTAATGAACCCAAATCTTTCATTTAGCATACACAAGAACCCAATAAACTCATAGTGGTGCCCACAGTCCAGGTATCTCTGCGTGGAATAAGGTTGGTTTTGTCTTTGCTTGAACTCATCAGAATTATCCAACAACAATAGCGTCAAAATAGAAATAGAGGCTTCAACAAAATATGGCTCTTAAACGACATGACATTATCTCCTCCAATGGTACATTGAAACTCATGCATGCAAAGTTCCTACCCTAAAATGGTGCCTATATCCATTCGCTGCCAACTGTCATGAGTTCGAATTACTTTTGGTAAGAATAACTCTCTTGAAAACCAAAAGTCAAATCTTCAAAAGATAAAAGTAAAATCTTGTGTATGGTAGCCCAAGTGGTGAAAATATTTTATATAGTTTGAGGTGGTAAAAATTAAAATGGGGGACATTTGTAAAATATGTATTTTTCGAAAAAGAGGGGAAAGGGATATATTTTCAAAAAAATTGAGATTATTTTTAGCAATCCCTTATTATATGTAATTGGATGTATTCTCGGTAGAAACCGACATCTAGGGAGTTTTTATCAAGGGGGGTAAATGCAAATCAGGTGGATCTAGAATGTCAGCAACAATCTAGGAAACAAGGCCAATTAGTCATCATAACTCCAAGAGTGTTCTCTCCCATGTTAGAACTAAGGGGGGGAATGTTAGGAATTAGTCCTAACATGGGTGCTCCATGTATAAAAATAATATATAGGTGTGTGTGAAATTAATTTGTGGAGCATATATAAATAATGTAAGTGAGTTGTGAAAACAACTCACGTAGGATTTGGGAGAGTGTTTTAGGAAGGTTGAGGGAAAATAGGTTATGAGAGATTTAGGGAATAAAGGTGGTTGAACAACCCACCTATTTTTAGTGAGGAGTTGTTCTTATATATTTGTAACATTTGTAATAGTTATTATGTTGAATGAATTATTTCAAGTGTGTGCTCTTTCTTCGATATGGGGTTATACCCACACTACCAACAATCCTTCTTTGCAAATGATGTGCCCAAGTAAACTGCCAAAAGGTGTAGCAAAGAGCACTTCTTAATGTTAAGGGAGATTCTTAACTATTTGCACCTCTCAAACATAAGTCTCAGATTATCACAGTGATCCTTGACTAAACCATAGACTATTCATTCATCCAGATATACATGCAAGAACTTGTGAATAAAATCCTGAAATACTGTGACAACAATGTGCGAGAACATCTTTGGCACATTTTTCAATCAAAGGGCATAAATTTATATGCAAAGTTACCCCACATAGTGGTGAAAGTAGTCTTCTCCAAATTTTCCTTCGCGATGCGCCCTTGGTGATAACTTGAAAATCCATCTATAAAATAATATATTTTGTGCCCAACAACTCCTTCAAAGATCTCTTATGTGAATGGGGTGGGAAAAGGATATATGACACATGAAGCATTGAGTTCCCTGTAGTCCACACAAATCCTTATCCTCCCATCCTTCTTGATTCTTATAACCATGGGGCTAACCCATTCAGATTTTTCAATAGGCTCAATTATTCAAGATTTGAGCATTTTATCAATTTCTTCCTTTACCTTGATGCGCAAATAAGGATTGATCCTATAAGGCCTCTTCCTAACCGGGTGCACGCCTTCTTTCAGCTTGATTTTCATCTCACCTAAAGAAGGGTGTACTCATTTTAACTAATGATAGCCTCACATAAATAAGTCTTGAAAGTCATGCACGAGGTTTAATAATTTAAGCCACTTCTACTCGGACCAGTAATCACCAATGATTTCCTTTGGGCTTATCGTTTGTTCTAATGTTAACCTTCTTTGTCTTCATAGGAGCATGGTACACGTATGCCTTCTCATCTGCAGTATCCATACACTCGCACGTACCTTCAATGTGGTCAACATCTTGGTTATTAACCTCATCATCAACTATTATGCATATCAGTTTACCCTTTTTCTTTTCCTTCCCAGGATGCGAACCATTTCTTCTTCATTTGTTTCCTCAAGATCAAGGTGTGCCTCAAGATCAGGTTCTCCAAAACTATTTAACATAAACTCTTTATCCTTTATTTTATCCCCTAATGTGATGTGCTTCATTATCTACAATGCTTCATGGAATGAAGGCTTAGTAGAAAAGTAATGAATTTTTGGATCATACTGAAGTCATATCTTGCCAATTTGTTGTTTCTCTTTTAAGTTCTACATGGACATACCATGTGCGTGCATGACCTCACAAAGTGAATTAAAACTTATGTACCCAAAGTTATGCCTCCTTTTCCTACACTCCAATATCTCTCACACTCTTAGACGTGATGAGAGGCAGAAGGCTTTCCTTAAAATTTACATGTTTGTGTAGGTACATTAGTCCAAGTGAACTTGGCGGAGAAAGTGATTCTCTCTACTCGTCACTCTAAAAGGCCATCTCTATGTGTTTCCCACCAGTGCGTTGTTGTCCCACATGCAAAGTATAGACCAACATATTTCTTCTATCCCCTCCATTTTGCAACTGAGTCTCTATGACACACATAAATGTAACAAGGTTCACTTCACCAGTATACCTTGGTACCCTATTAAATCCCAACCACCTCACCACCATGCAGTCTAATCATCATGGTGACTCATCTTTTCACTTCACACCCAACCATTTCATATGTTCCATGAGCCTAGTTATCACAAGAAACATTTGTAGTGTCACTTGCAAACTGCATGTCTTCCAAATAAAACACGCCTTCCTTGGATGGTTCCAAATTCTTTAGATCGTGCACTGATTGAACATAAATTCTATTAAGCTCTTCTTCACTCAAGGGATCAACATAGGGCTCTTCCTTCTTATTCAGCAAGGGTATAATCATGCACTCTTCCTCATTCTCAAAGTTAATGTACCTTTTATTAAAGCGTAGATCTACCTTATTCGCATAGCACTAGGCTTGTCTAAGTAATGTTGAAATTTATTTTCTTCAATAAGTTTTAATACTTTAAAATCCTCATAAACTTGACTCCCTGAATTGTAATAGTTGCATCCTTTAATACCCCAATCAGCATGGCCCTAGTCTTATTTTCCATATACAACACATTTCAAATGGCGCAAGGTTGGTCTACCCATCTGGTTCCAAGCATCTAAAGTCAACATATTCACTTCTACGTCTAGTGTAAATCAAAATGTTATGCAATAACCAACCATCAATTACTGCATCAAGTGTAATCTCTTTGTCAAATTCATGATTCTAAGGTGGTAGATTTACATGAAGTATTTTCTTTTGCACTCGGATCCAGCGTGCAATACCTTTTCTTGTAGTCATTCCCCTAGTAGAGGAATGATTTTTCTGGTACAACATTATGCACACCTCTTTCAAATCATCAACATCCTTCTACAAGAGTTCAACTTTCCTTGCATGATCCTTGTCGTGTGTTTGTTCCTTTAAACATTGTATCTCTCCTTGTAGCACCCTGATAACTTCCATGGTATCTGATAAACTTCCTTCTAGTGTGCAACATTTGGATACTTAGCATGTATCACCTCTTCCCTCAAAATGAGTGGTTTATTCTTAAGAAGATCACATGTGTGTGCAACCTCACATGTGTGGTAACCATTACTGTCTATAACTCAGGATCAAGTGTCTTCTTCGACATCCACTAATCAATAACAACAATGTGTTGCACCTTAATCATCCCTCACCCTTTTCTTGCTTCTTATTCTTACTCATGTGCTCATATAAATTTGGGCATTCTTCTAACTTATGTGACTTCCGCACCATGAGCAAGTAATGTTCTGAGGAACTCACGCTAATAATGATCAAGAGATCCATAAGTATAACAAGTTCCTCATGGAAATCTACCTCTACCACCACTGTGACCTCAACCTCTATATCCTCCTCTAAAGCCACCATTCATGTTATTCCCATTATCATGCCCTTCATAATTATGTCATTTGTGCTCCTTATATCTACTAACCACATTAGTTTGTCTCACTCTGTCTCAATGGCTTTGTGAATGTGATCAATCAACTTACAGTCAATGGTGTCATGAGTGTGGGACTTGTAAATCTTATAATACATGGACACCTTCTTTGTAAGCGTGCTTGCAGGGAAATCCCAAACATCATGGTTTAGGTGGAAAACCTCGCAATCTAATAATAGTGTGTGTACTAACCTGCATGGGAAATTATCTTTAGTATGTCCTTCAACTTCACAATCCATGCACCATATTCCACTGCATGTTTCATGAGATGAATTAGCGAAATATTCTCCAGCTTGTTTTTCCATAGTTGTAATATATGCCTCAAAAATGGGCTCACTCTAGTATCAACGCTCCCAACCGCTTCAAGTGCACAAAGCGACTTCCAAATCCTCACACGGGTCCACATATGTCTTATGAGAGAGTGCTCTACGAAAAGAGTCAACAATCCTCCAACAAACCACTATACATGTTGACTTGGATGAATTTCATAAGATAATTTGGACAATAGGGTCTTGAAACATGTGTCATACTCCCTCACACTTTCAATCAATCCTTTCTTGATGTCTTTGAGAACTCTAATACTCTTTGGCTCAAACTTGAAATATGAAACTCAGCTAGAAATGCAGAGTGCAAAGCATCATAATCCACCACAGTCTAGTGTGGATCATACTTTTTATACTAGCTATGCATGCACCCTTGAAGTGTAGTAGCAAACTAACTAACCTTCTGTCGATAGTTGTAATTCCTTTAGCACACCATAATACCTCACACTTATGCACATGCTCTACTGCATCTTTAATTCCCTATATTTTGGTAAGTGGTGTGACATCTCATAATACACTTATTAAGGTCGATGTGGAGGTTATTAGGGATGTGGGCCTTATCCCCTAGATCTCGATCCAAAGCCTCCGCCAAGTATTTCCTCTACCTCCAAAATCACCGATCCATTTATCTCGATCCTCCCGATCCTCTTAACCTCCTGTAGCGGGCACTAGACAGTGGATGTACTTCCTTACTTCCTAAATGTGGTGTTAAACCTAAACTCCTACATATCTGTGAATTTGTAGTACTTCCAGGACATATTCCCAATATTCTATGTGCCTACACTTTATTTTGGTGATGTGCTAGAAAATATACCTCCAATCGGACCTCCAAACAATGATATTGATTGTGTTGTTGACATGGGCGCACTATTAAATTTATCTCTGAATTTAACACAAAATGATATCTACTTATCTCTGCTTGTTCACTTGCACTAGCTTGCTTCTCAATGACTAATGGATTTAAAACACCAAGCGCAAGGGTTGGGTGGCTAGGTGGGATCAGATATGCACTTGCGGTCCTCGTTTTCTCCCTAGCACACTCTCATCGAAGTGGAGGGATTCTCTAGTGCGCTTACCTAATGTTGGGAGAACCAAATGTTGTGGCTCCTCATCTTCTACAAGAGCTCTAAATCCTTCATGAGCCATCTCTCTCCTAAAATCCAAGGACTCCTCAATCTCCCTCTATTTCACAATTTCCCTCTCTCGTGCTTCATTATATATGAGCCATCTTTCCTCTCTTTCTAATACTTTTGTTAGGTCCGCTATCTTCTCCACACCTACTCTCTTGCCCATGCCGCGGTGGGAGTTTAGATAGCCATAGGGAGGTACTCTAAATCCATCTCTATCATCAAGATCTTGATTAATAAAGGTATAGTACACAAGTAAGATCCTCTAGGTTCACGCAAGAACTAGAACTCAACTTCTTCAGGACACAAATACATAGAAATAACATACTCCAAAATATAACTGCGCAATACTCCATCCCACCAATGATCTACAACTCTTGTCCACTCCACATCAACATCAACAAGAGTTTGGTAATCTTTCTGCATCCACAACTTCAACCTATAACTCCAACACTTCCCTATTGCATATGTTGATAGTCACTCATACAATTCTATTGGAAAGATGTAAAATAAAGTCTCATAAAGCATGCCATAAAGGTTGTCTTCCACCCATCTGTGTGCATTGAAATCAGTTCCAATGCTATATCTCTGCTTGCAAACTTATCTTGTTCGTATTCTACCCAACTTTCAATGCTCTCCAAAGTCAACCGATACGCCATCTGCAAGCAACATCCTGAAAGACAACTTGAAAAGAGGTCCCAGAAATGGAACCAAAATGTAGTCTTATTTTATATACTCAATGCCTAGGTGTGTTGGCACTTCATCCAGACAGATCTAAATGCTCACCCAAAGCACGTGAAGCCTATCAGGTCCTTCCTTTCGCTGCTTATTATCTTGTCAAGATGTTAGCATGCATATTTATGATTATTATTAAGCAAGCATACATTAGATGTAGTTCATTACAAACATCATAAGGAAACATAACATATCAAACCATTA
Source organism: Taxus wallichiana var. yunnanensis (assembly GCA_018340775.1). Classification (NCBI taxonomy): domain Eukaryota; kingdom Viridiplantae; phylum Streptophyta; class Pinopsida; order Cupressales; family Taxaceae; genus Taxus; species Taxus wallichiana. Next base: position 428,048,338 of record CM031239.1, read on the forward strand.
CTAAGATTAATTGCACTATGTGATCACCATACTCAGATACATCAATTACCAAAATCCAACCACAATTATCCATTCATAACATAAAGATTACATCACAAAAGTTGAATACATAACAATAGTCACCAGAGAGTCATGCACGCTAGAACATCATAAAAAATAACTCTATTACATCACACGACCTCTAATACATGGTGTCCAAAACTATGAAGATCAACTAATATATATAGGGGTGGGGACTTGCCCCTTCACAACCCATGCATCCCAAAATAGATATGCATGCTCAAAATAGCCATACGTACATCAATAAATGAGTGTGTGCTTTTCTATTGATCCTAATAATAGATTAATCTATAATAAAATCTAATTTAATCCCATTATTAGCTCATCTCATACGTGACCTTTGATCTTCTCTTTGCATGTGCTTTACCCCCAAAAATAGACGTTCTTTGATCACCAAGTTTTTTTGCTTTTTCTAAATTAGGAACGTCACTTGAACGCCACTCAATCTCGACATTGTCTATTTTTAGCCCATGGCTCTAAAATTGGCTAAGTATGAGATAGTTCCTACTTGGGTGGGAGCCTTCACGTGTTATCTGTTTTATCTGTGCGCGCACCTTCGCACTTTTGCCTCGCGCACGCACAACATCTTCGTACGAGGCATGTACTTAGTCAAAATGGGTCATGCACAAGTTATTAGGTGTTGTTAGAGTCTCGTAGGTGTCATGTTAGCATGAAAGACATGTGTTGAGTCCTTGTGTGTGTTTGTGCATTATATCGATGCTTAGAATAATGTTAAAAGTGGCGAGTTATAGGTCTAGGAGAGAGAGAAGTTGAAGAGTCAGAAAAAATGTTAGATTTTCAAGCATGTAAGAGGAGTTACATTACTTGTAGTGGTTGCATGCATGAAGAGTTCGAGTTTAGGATGAGGGAGAGGGAGTTTTGAAGGTATTCCTCATGGAGAGGATTAAAGGAAGCTTTGAAGTAATGAAGATACAATATTTGTATGAAATTTGATAATGTAATATAGTTGTGATTTCTGTTTATGTACATCTAGTTTTGTGAGTATACTTCGAGTTTTGCATTTGTGTGTGGGGTTCTTTAGTAATTTTATAGATTGGAAAAATCAATGTTTATTATCTTGGAATGATCTTTCTTGAAGGATTGAAATAAACTATGTTTTTGATGTTCATTTGGAGCTTTGGTTGACTGTGAAAAGCTGAACTTTGTAAAACCACTTTTGGGACATAGTTGATAATTTTTGCATATTTCTCAAAATGATTTTAAATTTGGTATGTGGGTGAACAAGTTTATTATCTAGATGGGTTTTCAACCATTTTTTAAAGTCTTAGTAATTTTTGAGTTATAACGTGCTTTCCCGGTTGGACTAAGGATACACGCAACTTGTTCGACAAAATATTTGTCTAGTGAAATGAGTATATCTCCTGTGTCTTTAAGATTCAAGACCTGAAATTTGGAATTAATCATGGTAGGTTATTTATTACCTTAAGAAATGCAAAAGGAAATTTGGATTTTCCATGGTTAATTTTTGATATTTTCTTGATAGTCTGGAAGGAGGTCCTAAAACACAATTCGAGAGGCTAGAAAGTGAGATAAAGAGAATTGGGAAAAGAAGTAAGTTATTAAATTTGGCATGCATATCGGGCGTGTGGAGAGATGAATAGTGAAGGTTATTTTCTTCTTGGGTAGCTCTAGAAATATATTTGCATGATTGATCCAAACAACCTTGTCTCGAGACACATAAGGGCGGATTTGTGAAAGGAAGAGTAGGGTGGAGTTTTGAAGTTTTGAATGCATTTATTCATTGAATATAACAATGTTGTGAGTGGTGTAACAATGGAACTTGATGTGCAAGCCTTGGTAGATACATGAAGCTACAATAACTTAATGTTACAAGAGCTAGTGAGTGAAGAGAAAGAACAAGTATGGTAAGTGAGTGTGAAACTAGTTTGGTAGATGAATGACCTAATTCATGAGTGAAATGAAGTGATGAAGAAACATAGGAAACAATGGAAACTAGATCATTGAGTTAGCAAAGACCCTTAGTTGGAAATAACTCAATTTTAACAAATCTTTAGCCATTATAGGCTTATATTGGATCCTCTTATGTAGAGAGTGAGTTGAGTTTTTGTTTATAATGCTCTTAAAAGTCATATATATGCATGAAAGTTTACTCTTCTCTGCGGGGTTCATTTTAAGATACCTCTTGGAAATTGGAGGTGGAAAATACCTAGTGAATATCCCTAGAACCGGTTTCATTGAAAGGTGAATTTACCAATTTTTCAGAACTAAATTTTCACTGCTTTTTTTTTTTAGTTAGAGAGACTGCAGAGTTGCAGACATTGGCGTGTGGTTGACGCGCATCAACGAGCCTTATTAACGTAGGTCAACAAATCTCGTTGAAGTGATTCAACAAGGCTTGTTGACGCGTGTCAACAAGGCTTTTGACGTGCATCAACAAGCCTTTGAAACCCTGGTTTTGTCCTATAAATACCCTCCTACGGTCATTTTCATGTTTACACTTTTCGGCTCTCGAATTTTCTTGTATACAGGAATCCATTATCCAGGTCAGTACAATCAAGCTCAAGGACAACTACAATGGTGACTACAAGTGCATCCCAAGCTCAAGACAAAAATCAAGAGGAAAATCCAGTCAACCCACAAGCCCTATCCATGGGCAAGATACTCTACAGGAACCCTTTGTGCCCCCACATCCAGACTATTTTACAAATGAATTTGGAATACAAGGATTTGATCGATGCATGTGAGTTTGGTTCTTATAGACGACGGTCGAATGTTTCAATTCGGTATCGACCCAGCTGATATTCATCGGTTTACAGGCCTCCCATTCAAAAATTTACCCATTATTACAACAAAGGCAACACTCGTCGAAGACGATAAGAAATACCTCGAATCAACTTTCGGTTTCCATGTTGATTGTAAGTGTAAATTGTTTTCATTTGTCATTTTGTATTTAGTTTTTGATTTTGATACAATTCAAATTTATATTAATTCCAATGGTTTTTTGGCATTTGCAGCTCATGTCAATAAATCCAGACATGGTGTGGATACGCAAGGAATTGCACACCACTTTCTTGCTATTATGATTTCCTTCTTTCAAGCTAGAATATTTTTGCAGGGTCAAAAAACAGATATACCAAACTGGGCCATTGCATACATTCTTACAACTATCGCAAAGCAAAAATTTGATTGGTGCATCTTTTATCAAAAAAATAAGAACTGACATTACAAATGCAAAGCTTTCAGAAAAACCAGTCATTCACACCACAAACTATCTCCTTGGCCTTTATTACGAGGCTCTTTTAAATTTAAAAAACAAACCAATTCCCACTTGCACGGACGAGGCATTGATGAATTTGTCAATTCCATTTCAAGAACAATAGGTATAAACTATAAAGTTTGTATTTTGACATTAGAATGACAACATGTATTAACTATTTACTATTTGCAAGAGAAGATTTTTGGAGGCCCTTCCCGAAAAAAGGTGACATCAAGAGGAAGAGGCCAACAACATGTTGAGGCATCGGGAGATTCACAATATGAAATGGAAGTTCACTCATCTCCGAACCGCCAACCGTTTGAATTCGTTAAATGCCAAAGAAGTAATACCCTTACATGTATTATTTACAAATTCCAAATTTGTATTTTCATTTTTCCATTTAAATTTTACCATATTGAATTGACATACAATCGTATATTAATGGCATTGCAGGGGCTTTGGACCATACACATGCTTCTTAAAGTCATCTGTCTTCCCCAACTCACTTAGTTCAGTCGCATGCATTTGTGTCTTCTCAACAACCACCTCACCAATCCCAAATGATAGACAACTCAAAAATGACTAATTACTACTCCAACACGGCCACCCCAAGCACCGCGACAAGCTACCCCTCAACAACAAGGTACAAGTTTTGAATAATACTTCATTTACTTTTGTAGTTTTTGCATAGTTTAACAGTTTTTCATATGATTTTTCTTGAACTTTTCAGCACATTAGTCCTTCGACCTTCTGTACAAATAGCGGCACCACCCCCTCCTCCACCAATAATATTCAAAATGCCAACCAGAGGATCAGGAAAAAAGAACATTGGTAAACGCATGCCAATTCCTCCGGCCCCTAGTGGGACACTAAACATTGCTCCTCATTTCGAATTCCAACCCTCTCACTCGGTGGCTTGCCCAAAGACAATGAGCATATCAGTTTTAAATAATATAAATTTAGATGAAGATTACTTGGGCATTGATAACAATGACCCAACATGATTTTTCAATACACGTGAGATGATTCAAGGCCAACAAGTATACTTCTATTTCAACATAATTTATTCAACTTTCATTACATTTCACTTTAGATTTATTTGTTTGAATATTTATTTATTTTATCACAAATAGGATCAGGCCACCCAAAGGCGAAACAAGTAGTAGTCGATCAACCCGAAAGCCCCCATACCTCTCTAGCGAGATCATCTTCTTCAGATACATATGGTGAACAGTTGCTACCTTTTCCTTTAGAGAACTTAATTGGTTATGATTGTCAATCCCATGTCGATGAGTTTATTCTACCTCATATCATTTAGCTCATAGAATGGGAGAGAAGGGCTAAAGTACTAATCAATGAGATAATAAGTTGTTATGAAAATTATTGGCAAAGGGATAGTTTATACGCTGCAGTCCAAAATCAACCTGCGAAGATGGATTCCTTACTTACCCAAGTAAGAAGTGGGACTGTCACATATAACAACAACTATAAAGACGACATTTTGGATGAGACATTAAACAACTTGGAAAATATTAGTGTTGAGGCCCAGACATATTTTAACAAATGGTCTAAGGACAAGGATCGGTAGCGATTCTGCAAATGCCGAGAGAGATAGAGCGGTCGTAAGTATTGTCACTTTTAAATAATTTGTTTTGTTAATTTGAAGTTTTCTTATTTTAGTAATATGTTTAATTGACATCACTTTTTTTGTGCAGTTGAAATATGAAAATTTGAAGAGTCAAGCAAAGGTTTTCCAAGTTCACTTGGAAACCGTGAAGAATAGTTTATCCACAACGAAGAATTTGAAGGAAAATATTGTTTTGGTTAACAAACAAAACAATACACTAAAGCAGATAATTAAAGAGCATGGCTTTGACCCTGAAATTTTATTCAAAACCAAGGCGATTTGCTAATCAAAATTTGTTATCCCATGGAGACGCGATAAGGCAAGAAGAAAAAATTGTAAAGAATTTAGATAGTGTTGCGGAAGATCTCATAAGTTCTAGGATTATTTCTGCCATTGGGAAAAGGGGTACATGTGGAGAATCCATGGGGAAAAGAGTACGGGAGTGGAAACGGGTACAAAAATTGAGGGTTGAAAAATTTCATTATTGAGTGTGGAAACTTGAAAAATAGAATCTATATTTGAAAATTTGAAACATTGAATGTGATGGTCATGGCATTTGAATTTTATTATCTGGATTTGAAATTTGAAACTTGAATGTGATAGCCTTTGAAAATTTGAAATACTATATAATCTTTAATTTTATAACTTCCTATATATTATGTATAGAATTTCTAGATTGTATATGGTGTTTATGTTTCTTCTCTACTTGTAATGATGATTGCATTAGATGTGGATGATGACATTAGAATAGAATCATAGTCTCATAGATATGGATTATCATGAATTGTATGTGGACGTAGATTTAGCTTCAAGCACGATCATGGAATCTGGATGATGATAATGGATAATTGTTTTAAGAAAATTTGGAATGTAGTACGACAAAGACATTTAAACGTTCTCAAAATCTTCTTCTCTATACTTGTAATGATATGATGACATTAGAATGGATATAGATGATGATGAATGATGATAATGGATAATTGTTTTTAAAAATGGAATGTGTTAGGACAGAGACGTTTTTACACATTTAAAATAGATAAATAATTGTTTTAATAATAATTGGAGTGTCAGGATTATGATAATGATATGATGAATTTAATAATAATTGGAGTGTCAGGATTATGATATGATAATGATATGATATATATGGATGATGATGAATTTTATGTGGACGTAGATTTAGCTTCAAACACGATCGTGGATGATGAATTGTATAATGGATTGTGGATTATGAATTGTATAATATGGAAAAATCTTCTCTCTTTGTAAAATTCGATTGTGTGATTTTATCCCACAAAGTTTTAAAAATATATCAAAGCATTTTGTAAATATAAAAATAAATTAAACATAATTGTAAAAAATCAAGAAATGTCATATGATAGGGTTTAAGTTACCTCTAGTGTTTTAGATGGTTGTGAAATCATCCTTCGTAGTGTGCTAGATCTTTGATTTAAGAAAACTCAACACGAGAAATGGATTAGTAGATAGATGGGTAAGTTGCCTGACATTGTCAGTCCCGAGAAGTGTGTGCTTCCTCGGATGGATGTCAACCCACGTTTTCAAAAAAATGATGAAATAATTGTATTTAAATAAATGTAAATATATATACTGTAACATCTTTAATGATAACAAGAGATGAAACAAAATTTAAGGTGACAAACAATAAAAGTAAGGTGAAGGAGATACCTATTTAAAGTTGAAACAATCCATTATCAATAGCTTCTTCAAACTCGATGTTCTCTTCTGTAGAGTGTGACGATGCACCAATTCCACTCTCATCATTGGGAACAATTGTACTTGTAGCTGTATTATTCACACCTCTTCTTTCACAAAGGGAATTCCAATGCGCAATTTCTCTGTCGAAAGGAAAGGTTTCCATGGAGTAGTGAGATACATAACACCTCATGTAACTTTCCATATTTTTATCCAACCTGTTTCTCAATTTTGATTTTATAAATGATAAAGCACTGAAAACCCTTTCATCCTCCACAGACCCCAAAATCATTGTTTGGCATAACTCATATAATCTGAAATATTCACTGATGTCTTCTTGTAAGATAGAACTTTGATAGATTCCTCGCCACAACCTTGTAATAGCACTACTTTCAGAAGGTTCGTCTAACTTTTTATATTGGTTCCTCATTGTTGTTGCAAAATTTGTTGATTGAAACTTTAATAAATCAACATTCAATATACCTTTGATTTCCATACCCTTGAACTCTGAAGTCTTTGTGAAATGTTCCATTATTGTACCCATGGATTTATGGAAATTCTTTCTTACAAAGTCTGCACGACCACCTTCAGTATTCCAAAAATTAGGATTCATCACACCCATTGCTTCAAGAATTTTATCTTTGGAGAAACGTTCTCTAATTTTTGATGATAAGGATTCTAAATTTTTTTAAGCTTTATTCTTGTTTCAACTATAACAGACTCAAAGAGATTACGTGTCGGGAACATCTTCTCATTCCGATCTTGTAATATCTTGATGTTTTTGCAAAATGTGCAGTGGTATGTCCCTCCCATTAATAGTGATGCAGAGGTGATCGTGGATATTAAATCTCAAATAGTTACTGGGATTTTTAAGATCTAATAAAGCTTTCCAATTCTTGAAAACAGGTGTATCAAAACTATCTTGGGAATAGTACAAGATATCAAGACTTTGACATACCATTTTTCTCATTCGTATAAAATCCACAATATAGATTAATCTCCCCTGTGCATGCTTCATCAGTGTATTGATCTCCTGCAACATTGGAAGAATACCAACCAATGTAAGCAATGTCTCCAAATCAGTTAAACAAAACAACAAGTCCCTTACCCTATCAACTTCATGACGATATTTGTGCATGAAACCAACCAACGAAGGATACTCCTCACAAACTCTGCATGCAGGTTCATACAAAGAGATCCATCTCGTCTCAACATCTTTCAGAAGTTTTTGCCATCTGTAATTCCAATTGTGAATTTTTGGAACTCAAGAAATTACTTTGGGATGCTTGTCATATAGGCATGAAGTTCTCTTATAAGGTCTTCTAATTTAGCAACATTTTCGTAGTTGCTTACCATTTTATACGCTAAATTCATTTTGTGATCCATATAGTGAATTGGTAGCATATATGGGGCCATTGTTGTTTGTAATCTAACACACAACCCTGTTCGGTGACCCTGCATGACAGATGCACCATCTGCTCCGACGCATACCAACTTCGTAGCAATTTCATAATCAGTCATTCCAACAATATCTTTCAAATGAGAAACAACTATTTTATGTAGGTTTTCGGCATTACAGTTTTCAACCATTTTCATAACACCCAACAGATGAGGTGTCCTTATATGATTTTCTAAAGTATAGACGTGGATACATACTCATGCAGTGTTGTCCCTTCTTTGTCACTTCATCAATTGAAAGAGAGATAAACTTTGATTTTTTTTTACATTCTCTTTCAAATCTTCCTTCTCTATCATCGAAAGGCATTTTTCCATTTCCCATCCACTACTTTCAGACCAATGAGACTGAGGTATGTTTGACATTCCATTATATTGATACAAAACTTTGAAATCGAGGAAATCCAAATCGGTCTTCCTTTCTTTAGTATGTGAAATAAAGTAGAGAACTATACGACTTTTGCATGTAGATTTGTTTGATTCATCTTACCAATTTGTAATGTGATCGTTCCTCCCTTTTCCACGAGATGTCTGCGTTTTTTTCTTCTGCTTCATAATCCACTGCGTATTTAACATGCATGTATTCTTTTCGATTTCCCACCTATGTGTTTTGATTTTTCGGCCATCTACCCCGTTCAGCATATCAAATATTGTTTCCACAATGTTTTTCTATAGTGTCCAAACTTCATTTGCATTTTTGTTGCTTTCCCAATTTCCACGTACATATTGTACATGGACATTAAGATGAGATCTCTTTTGAATTAGATGATTATACGGGTTCGATAAAATGAAATTTAGCAGCCCAATCAAACTTGTATGTCATGTCAATGGTCCACATATTCTTGTTCGTTTTCAATGTGTTACTTTTTTAGTAGAATTTTGAGCAATATCACAATCATCTAGTTTCCTCTTTCGTGAACCATAATTTGAATTTGATTTATGTGTTCCATTTTGCCAAGTATTTGTATGTGTGATATCTCGATGCACTCCTGGTTGCACCCCAACATGAAGAATATCTTCAGGATCTGGCATCTCAACAGTTATATCTTCAAGATCTGGCATTTTATCGTAGGTGTCATTTGTTTGATACTGTGCAGAATGCATGTCCACCTCAATATTACCTTCCACAGTCAGTATTCTGATTCTTTCTAGTGCCAGTTATATGGTTGGTAGTTGCAATATCTATATCAACAGAGTTTCCAAAATACTTGAATAGGGACTTCTGAGATTTCTTAGTTACTTTTTGGGTCTTCGCATTTTGAGGACTAGCACCTTCCATTATTCTGAACAGAGTCCTACGTCAACAAAAGAACCAAGTTACACGTCAGAGACAAAATTCCTGTCGCGTATATGCAATACCTCCTTGTCGCACGTCAACAAAAAACCCCCTTGTCGTGCGTCTACAATACCTCCTTGTCGCACATCAACTATATCCATGTCACGCGTCAACAACTAACCCCCTTGTCACGCGCGTTTGCAATACCTCCTTGTCGCGCGTCAACTATATCCCTCCGTCGCGTCAATGTTTAACCCCTTTGCCGCACGTCGCCAAATTCAATGGGTCGTCGCGTCAACAAATATCATCTGTCACCTAACTCTAAACTACTAACAAGCTAACAACAATCTCTGGTGCTTAGAGTATGCGAGTTCACGGTATTGGTAAGGTACTGGTGGTAGTACCGTAGTATACTACCGATAAATCACCTAGGTTTTTATAGGAGATGTTTTCAAATGTAGGCAAAGCCAACCCCAACAAAAAGTACTATAAATTTTAGGCGAACAGGGACACTGAGACCCTCTCTCGAAAAAATTGGTTTTTCAATTTTTCCTAAAATGAAATTTTTGCCATATTACGAATATTCACCACTAAAATTATCCCTACTTCTCGCATCAATCTCTTATATGATTTGACCAATATAGACCATGAGTCCATCTTTTAAAGCATAATACATTATTTTATTGATCTTAATTCTAAAACAAGACATCCCTGTCATATTCCTACTCCTCAAGATAAGACTAATCCTTTCTAGTTGAGATATTTGCTCAACTTCCATATAAGGATAGATATAGTTGTTTGTGTCAACTAGAAATGATCTATGACATGATTCCATAATATTATAGTTTAATCCTTCCTCCTACATAGGCTAAACATAAGAACAACTCATATCTTATTTTACTCTCATATAATGAGATTTTACATACAAATTCAAATATAAACAATAAACATGGTTTTGGGGGAAACTTATTCAAACACCTAACATAATACTAGTGACTTTAAAAGGCTTCTTCTAGCTTGTTTATGCTTATTGTGGCATCATGAGATGCTCATGCATCACTTATCGACTTGCCAAATATGAAAGTCTCACATTTTGCAATTATCACGGACTTAATGGACATCATGACAATGATCGTCATGCTTTAAAATGAAGAATTAAACACCTTGCACATCAAGGTTTCATTTCATTGATACACAATATTCTTATACATCTCCAATTACTAAATTCCATTGGGCTCCCAAATGAGATCCCTCTATTTCTAGTGAGCATCATTCCATCATTATCAATGTTCCTTCTCCGGTCTTGGCCCGAGCCGCCATCTAACCCAATGTCATACCACCTATCAAAATTTGTACCCCATCACCTCCTCATATCAAGTCTTCTACCAAGTTACCCATTCTAACTAAGCAACCTCCTTTAAAAATCCATCCTCCATCCTCTTCTTGTTTCAAGTCTCTTACGGTGTTACCCATTCCAACTAAGCAACCCTCTTTGAAAATTCATTCTCCTGTCAACCCAAAACCAAACCCTAGTCATACTCTTGTTCCCACCTCCCATTGTGATGACAATATGTTTTCTTATGATACATTTCAAACTTCATCACCATCACAATATCTATCTTTCATTGTCACATATCTCTCCATCATTGACACACTTGGGGGCATCACACTTTCTACCATCCTCCCTCTATTACTATCATCGGTCTCTATTGTCCACTATTACACTTCACGCTTTGCGCTTCATGATTAATATTTGTTAAGCACTCCTACATCGTTGGTACGTTGCACTTTGTACCATCATTACCCTATGATGCAATCTTGTGTTATGGTTCACACTTGATTGTTGAGGGCACAATACATCATTGAACCTCACATTACACACTTCATGTTATGTGCTTCATGACATATCTTTTCTAGCATCTACTCACATGCGACACACCCATTTCCTAATGATGCACTCTTGTTTTATGGTTCATTCTTGACTGTTGAGGGAGCATTTATAATTGAACCTCGTTTCATGCAAATCCATTGGGGGCAATGTGGCTCCTTTCATATTCACATCGTACATACCATGCCATCACAACATCACAACATTTGTAAATCTTAGTTGCACATACTCTTGTTTGCATATACTACTTACATGTTGCATTTTACTTACTACCCTAGCAGTTCCTTAGTATGTCAATATATTTTTCTATATACACATGTGCATTCACTTGGTATCATTGTTAGTGAATGTAGATCTCTCGTAGCTCCTTACATGATGCATGGTTCCCGACGCCGACTCCTCACACCGGTCCGTTGAGGCTCCTGGGGCATCTACCTTTACCGCTTTTACGCATTACGGGTTTTATTTTCACATTTTTACTACTATACATCACTTTACTTTTTACAAATATATACACAATTTGACATGCTATTTATCTTTCTAACGTGTTAATGGGTGCTTCATGTGTAGATTTTTCTTTCTTGGACTATATGCAACCATGGTTATCTCGATACATTTTACTTGATCGTGTTTTCTACTATATGCTTTATTGTTTTGCGGGATACGCCCTATCTCTTGTGTGATCATTGTATGCTTTTGGCCACTTTGGCCCTACTTTTCTTATGACATTGTGAGCAATGTCTCATGTTTTCAACCTGTTTTCACAATCCATCTTGTTTGCACACTTGATTGTTACATTATCTTCTTTTGTATACTAGCTACTTTTACTACTAACACTTGTACTAGCCTACTTTGTTTGCATGTGCCTTGGTTTCTACCATGCACATCCCCTACCCCTTGCACATATCAATTTCGGATAAACATTAGGTCCTCTCCTTTGGACCGCATTCTCATATAGACGTCGCATGCACCCCAAACGAGGGGGCATACATTGGGTGAAAAATCATCCCTACAATAACTAAGAGTTATAACCAGTTTAGATCATCACACTATACAAACAACATAAGTATACAATCATGGAATAGTCCATAACCAGGACTTGGACTTCATACATAATACGAACACTAGCGCGCCTGGACCTAAACAATAATGCCTAGCGCTTATGTCCTCCCATGGGTGCTAAAGTCTCAAAGGCGAAACAAACAATTTCTCAAGTATAACATAGTCTTAAGCACATGCCTCCAATAGGAGGCACTTACCTCAAATATAAAATGCATTCTATCTCCTATAATCAGTTACATTACGGAACAATACAAAACAACAACGTAACTAATCGGGTTGTACCATCTGTAGTGGTGCTCATTCGGGAAGTAGTCATGGAAGGAGAGAAAAACTAGACCTCTCTCTCGCAACACTCTTCTCCGTGGTGAGAGATTGCCCAAAAAACTCACATTTGGCGTGAGATCACCCAAAAACTTACTCTTGGCATGAGATCACCCAAAAACTCACTCTTAACATGTGATCGCCCAAAAACTCATTCTTGGCGTGAGATTGGCTAAAAAAATTGCTCTTAGCATGAGATCACCCAAAAACTTGCCCTTTGTAACATTTGGGACATCTTTCTATCATTTATACTCTTATACATCAGTGCACACTTTCCTTTTACATACTTTCACACTTTTACCTATGTATACATGATTTACTCATATTTTTCATATACAAGACTTTGACTATTCTTTCACTCTTTTTTGTAGGTCCATCTTTAATACACAACAAGAAGTGACCTACATCAACAAATACAAGCATAACAATAGGTACAAGCTACGCATATGCTTCACCCCTAGGGTCCACTTTTTTTTTCCTAGTCTCCACGCTTCACTTTGCGATCACTTCACGCTTCACTTATCCACTCGACACGCTATTCGATGTGCTCTCTATAGGATCATAAGGTACACATCTTCTATCTACTTTATTCTATCGAGTATTCACTCAACAACATAAAGTGGGAGGAAAATGTAGAGACAAAATCTATGTAATTGGGTACATTTATAGGTCCTAAAAGCATGCTAGCATTTACATGATTCCTAAGTAAGAAAACTAGTAATTGACAACTCCCTTTAGCCTTTTGCTTTATCTTTTGTACTTTTATTGGCTTCATACATCTTGCACTCTTGCCAACATTTGACTATTTTATCTTTCTATGGCCTCGAGACACTAGCACCTAGTTGGGACACTAGTGTCAAACACTCCTATCCTCATGGGTGCTCTTGTCCCTCTTTACCTTTTTCTTATCCTTTTGGACCCCTTTCGCTTCTTAATTACTTTTTATTGATTTGGGTCGGCCTTTCAATTGTCAATTACAAAATTAAAACAAGGGAATCATATAAATACACAGTTATGTTTTCAAAATAAGGGACCAAACACTAAGCATTACATATTATCACCTAAGCTTGCATTCAAAGATAAGAACATCAAAGGCATCCATCTAACACTCATACAAGGGATAGAGGTTGCATCACTTCTATACACAACATATGAGGGGAAGTTTATTTTATTCTATCCCACACATTCTATACATTTGCTACATTCTAGATCCAACCCTATATCACTATACAACTTGCACAAGGGCATCCTAAGGCATCATTTCTAAACACACACAAGAACTACATGGAGTCTGAGATGTAGTGCATTGCTTGGTCATAAGTTCACTCTTCGGGTAATCATCTAGGCCAATCTGACTCCTCTACATTTTCCCTTTTAGGTTTGATTTGGTTTGTGGGTATGTGCGGGTGAACTTATGTCTTCGAGTTATAGAGTACATTCACATATCAAATAGTGAATCCAAAGTGAAAAACATAAAAATATAGCGAACATCATCTAACCCGGATCTGCAACATCTACTTGGACACCGGGCGCCCAGATTAGAACACTAGCACTGAGTGCTCATGTCCTCCCGTGGGCACTCATGTCTTGTATAGTTCTAGATATAGTGAAATAATTAGATCCACAACATCTACTTGGACACCGGTGCCCGAGATCAAACACTATCACACGAGCGCTCATGTCTTTCGTAGGCGCTCCATCGGCATAGTTCTAGATCTCAAAACCTCCAGGTTTGTGTGACAATAGTATTTATAGTCTTCCAAAGTATTTCATCTTCCTAAATCACTTCCAATTTGCTTGAAAATCAACTAAGTCCCCTTATCTCTCATTCTTGCTTAGGGTTTCACATTACACATGCTTTGTTGCTTGTGTCTTATTGTGTATTAGCATTTGTACATAATTTATTATAGTAGTTACTCGCAATCAAATTTAATTCCAATTTATATTAAATTAGTAATTCAAGATCACTCACGACGCTTACTATGAAGACTTTCACCTAGACTAGAAGCACTCAATGTCCTTCCATTGGAAAGCACAAAAATATCCACTTCTTTGCGGCATATGACTTCCACCATTTCCAAATAAGATGCCATTCAACCTAAAACAAGGTCAACAATAGGTACACCACCAAGTGCACTTGAAAGACAACCATCATCTCGTGTCCTCCCTTTCACCAACACATAGAGAAGTCAAACAAATTACATGGTTCATGTAGCCCCATAACTATACTCCCCACAAACTATCAACTAGCTAACTATTAGTTCATCTCCCATCAATGAATTCGACACTAATGGTTTGTTTTCTATGGATTTTCCTTCTTCATTTCTAACATAGCCTTTGTTGTTCCATTGGCCACACATAAAATAGGTTCACATGCATGAATATGCTTTGCATTTGTTAAGGTACTACAATAATAGATTTAGTAGCCACCCACATTTTCACTACTTCATTAATAACCTAATGATGAGTCACAAAAGCCAACAAACATTTGTAGTGTTTGCCAAAAAAAAAACATCGTTGAGGACTTGCCAATGACAATGTTTATGTTGCATTAGAAGCGAACATCATTGTTTGAAACCAAAATCGTTGACCAATTGACGAGGTTTATATATCATCTAAGGGGAGCGCAATCATTTTGGTTCAAATATAGTTATGAACTCATATATATGATCACCTATTTAGGCTAACCTATGTTGTTCTTCACTTTAAGTGCAACAAACCTTAAATGGACGAGTTTACATAAAGTGATGTTGAGCTCACCTCAACCATGCCTACCAATGTTTAAAATTGGAGAAATCAAAAATTGATTTTGCATCCCCATATTACATCTACCTACATGGAAAATAAGTTCACAATCTTTTGCAAGGAAGTGCTAAAAAAATTCATTGCAAAGACTATTGGTATAGGTGTGATCACTCAACCTTAGTTTCCTTAGCCACGATGCATTTACATTTAAAATATATATATGTTATTTACTTACAACACATGTGTACGATTAACAACACTAAGACTCCACTCATATCCATGGATTTTTATGGCTTTTAGATGCACTTGACATGGATATGTTGGATTGGGACGATCCCCTTGATTGAATGCAACGACATCTTTCTTCGATCAAATAGTAAGCAAGGAATCTAAGGGGCATAAAAATGACAACTAATTATTACACCAATCAAGCCTTGATGACCTATATTTGCTATACATAGATAAGATAAATGCATCAAATACTTCAAAATATGAAGAAAAATCAATTAACTGAGTGTAACGACACGCCAAATGTAATAGGGCCACATGTTTGTGAAAGAAAGGTGCTACTCTTTGGTGTAGATATAAATCCCACTAGCCACTACAAGACCATTCGTCTTTGTCCATAAATGAGAAGGGAAACAAAATGTACACACCAACACATAACAATTCACGAGTAAACATACACAACCTTGATATGCTCATGATCGATGAGTGAATGTTGACTACCATCCCCGTTGTGTCATGCCATACGGTTTTGCATTATATATCAAAGTACACATCAAAGGTAGAGAACAAATCGAAGAGCTATGTGACAAGAATATCAAATATTGTTAGAATTGAAAGCCCAACAAAGATTGCACACATAAAGTTCCTCTATGAAACTATAGTTGATCATGAAATTGGTGCACAAGAGATGTGTAACATGATTTAGAAAATTCCCCATTCAATGTGTATTTGCACATTCATTTCTCTCTCTCTCTTTCGCTATCGAACCTCAATGACACCTAGTTGGAGACTACAATACTCTTGTGTAAAGGACAAGAGGTCATGTTGACATCAAATTTATGGGTCGAATCCGAATTAGTTAACGGGAACTAAGGTGAGTTATGGAGTTTGTCTACAACCTAGAATCACAACCCTTTGACTTGTCGTTCCATGTTGTTGTTGACTTTCAAAAATATTTGTAGGCCCTCGTGGGACATAGTCCACCCAATGCATTTGCCCTTGCCTCTTGTCACCCGTGAAAACCATCAAAAATTCCACTTACAATCGCATGGGGCCTCACCATCCATAAGATATAAGTAATGATACTTGCATAAGACAATAATAACATCGACAACATCGATCGCAAAGATTGACATATAATACAATCTCAAGAGTACACTTACTAGTAGACTTGCAAATCTTACTTGCTTTTACCTTTGTGCATTATACAAGAATGAGGTACACAAAAATATCAAGACACATGAAAAAAAAAGGAGATTAAATTGAGCTCTAAATAACTTCCTCCTCCTTTACATCTCTCGAACAACAATTCCTCCTCCTCCTCCTTATACAAGAATGAGGTACACAAAAATATCAAGACACACGAAAAAAAAAAAAGAGATTAAATTGAGCTCTAAATAACTTCCTCCTCCTTTACATCTCTAAACAACAATATATATAATGGTTGTAAATTACATTTTTATCTTTCTTTTTTAATACATACAAGATAACCATGTAATCTACAACCCATATTATCTTATATATATTAAAAAAAGATAGAAATGTAATCTACAACCATTATATATATTGTTGTTTAGAAATCTAAAGGAGGAGGATATTATTTATAGCTCAATTTAAGCTCTTCTTTTTTAAATATAATTTTTTAGATTGCACTTCTATCTTGTACCTATTCAAAATAAAAAAATCCTTCACTACATTTTAGGGCCTTCCCCTTCACACAACTTTTTAATTTGATACATTACAGCGGATTAAAAAATAACCCAACTCCGATTAGCATTCAACTCCTCTCCAGCGCAGTTCGCAACTGACATGCAATTGCTAGTATGTTATCTTCGGTAGGATTTAGGTACCATGACAGTTTTTTGGGTTGATTTCCTGAATTTTTAGCAATAGGTTTGGACGAAAAGATGCAGCCATAAAACGGTAATGTACGTGTGGAAATGCGTTCAAGATAAATCTTATACAAGGGTTTAGGGTGGGGGTTTTCAACGCTTTGAGTTTTCGCGACAAATACACTAAGACCTGGATATTTGGTTTGATATTTCACCCAGGCCCGACTATTATTGCAATAATAAAATCCGCATATTTTACTCCTCCAGGGTTTCTTAAGCTTTCCAATCATTCTGAATAAGTTATCATTTAAAGAAACCCTTGGCCATAACTGCCGGATGGTTATCATTTTTGTTGCTTTGGCCAGAAAATTCAAGTTTGTGCACCATGTGTTTAGCTTTCGAGGCATTGTGAGCTGTTGACGGGGATGCCCTATTGAAAGTGAAGGTAGTTTTTAAAAAAATTCGCGCCCAGTAACTACGTAAGGAAGGAGTTTCAGAAATGGTGAGGTTAACGGCAGATTTAATATCCAAGTGCCCCCAGTATTTCAATGTCGTTCGTGAACGAGAGCTTGACCTCCGAGGTATGTAGCAATTTTCGCTTTCTCAGAAAACTGTTTATATTGTGCATTTTTCAGAGCAATTATAAGGCTAGGGTTATATGAAGGAAAAAAAAGAAAAATGAAGTTATAGTATCGAAACACGTTAGTATAACTGGATAGCATAACCTGAAAATAGTAAGATTTTGTTACTAGGTCAAGCTTGGGCCACGTTTATAAAATTTAAACGACTTCGATCACTCTTATGTCCATTCAAGGGCTTAAAAAAGCCCTTCAAATTGAAAGACGAGAATATATATATATATGTTTGTTGTTTTTTTCATCCACAAACCTTTCTTACAGGGGTTTATGACAAAATCTTGAGGGGATTATTTTTTACTAGCTTTTATCATATCCTTCAGAGCTGAGCTTCATCAGTTTCTTCATTAATTCTGATTTAAAACGTTGTTTTTCGCTGAGTACAGGCTGTATATTTTTTCTTCAGAAAATAATTCATAATTTCATTTATAAAAAGAAATTACAATCAGCAGATGCGGAAAAGCATTGCAACAAACCAACAGTGCGAAAAAACACTTGCCAGAAGAAGCCACAAGAAACACCAACATAAAAAAGACCAAGATAAACCTGCCAACACCAAATATTCTCCGGAACAAACAGCCATACCAAATAGAGGTGACATTTGAAAGCGACCCAAGGAGTTCATCAAAAGTTGATCCTCCTGAAAAAGCCAAGAACATTACCCAGGAGACCACTAGAAAATTGTCAAATAGGATGGAAAATGATAGTCTAAGAGACCATCCAAAAAGTAGGTGGATGAGGAAAATCAGAATCTGATCATCATGCTCTTCACCAACCTACCAACTGCCAACTCCCTGCGCCCAAGCTCAGACCGTCTTTCTACAAACCATCAGCCTGAGTATTTGTTTCTCTATAAATGTTGAAAGGATAAGCATTGAAAAGCTGATTTTAATAATGAAACTGCATCAAAAGCAGGTTGTAAATTGAAGTTTTCGCATTTATAAGCCCCCACCATCCAAGTAATAACAACATGAGAGTCCCCAAAAACCAATAACTCACGCACTTGTTTATCAAGAGCTAATATGAGCGCAAGTTTCAGTGCTATAAGCTAAGGGAAATTATTAGATCCCATTCCCAAACCACTTTAAATTTTATCCAATTATAATCTGACAAATGTAGAACACCCTGGCTCCACAAACCTAGGGTCCCCGTTGAGCAGCACCATCAAAATAGAGCCAAGCACCGGTTTTATGATTTATCAATTACTTCTTCCACAACATGCCTACTAGGTTTTTCAGGTTTGCATTGTGCAAAGCTTTTTAAAATGTTCAAATTCTGAGCAGCATCTTGAAGAGGAAGAATCTGTCTATCTTCAAGCAAGCTTGAGTTTCTTGACAGCCAAATTCCCCAGGCAGCAATAATAGGTAAAGCTTGAATCTTTTCACCGCAGCATTGCTATCATAATTTGTCAAGCATTCTTCAATAGTATTGCCATGGCAGCAATTAGATAAACCTAAAATTTACCGTGCATAGCGTACACCATCCAGGTCCACTCTGATTTATTGTTTGAAGATTATCGCATGTAAGCACCTTGTTGTTAAGGACCAGCCACATGAAATTCGAGCTTTTAAAGGGCACTTATACTTCCAAACCTTGTTCCACCACCAGGCAGGAGCTTCCATGAAAAGACCTTTACTGATTACTTTGTAGCCAAGCTTAGGAGAATAACTCCCTCTGATAGGATTCTTCATCCGCAACAGTTCATCTTCTCCTTCAACTATCCTTGCCTGACTAGATCTCAGTCGAAATAAGCTCCTCCCATTGCACTACCTCTTCCTCTCTCAAACCAATCTTATCTACATTCTTCCATTCTTGACACCACATAGTGGAATGTTCAACATCAGCAATCTGGGCTAGAGTAAAAAGGCCCTTCACCTGGAGAGTGTTTATGAGATTGTCTTGCAATCTGAAATTTTCACCGCAGCGCACCCACAGATCTTCACCTGATCTTATCTTGTGACCATAACCCACCCTCCATACAAGCCACCTACCAATGAGTGGGAAGGCATTTACCATTGCCTTTCAGATGATTGATCCATTATAAAAACGCTTTAAGGGCATTCTTAACCTTTCCTCAACTGTAGCAGGATCAATATATTTCTGAATAACCACCCAGTTCCATAACCCTTTACCCACTATTACTCTCCAAACACTTTTGGCAGAGTGCTGTTGCCAAATGAAAAATATTTTTCAGTCGCCAGTCTCCAAATTTATTTGGAGATGCTAGTCTTTGCTGTTTAACTAAAGGTATGCCCCTCCTTATCCTAACTCCCTGTCCAAAGAAATCTGAAATTGACTTTTCTCAATTTATCTAAAACCCCTTTCGGGATAAAGGCTAAGGACATCCAATAGACTGCAATAGCCTCAATCACTGATTTTAGCAAAATAAGTCTACCACCACGTGACAAACATCGGTTAGACCAAACCGAAAGTCTCTTTTCAACCTTTGCTAACAGCCATTCCTAATCTATTTTGCCATATGTATTTGGTTTTAAGTAGAACCTAACGTACTTCTGACCACCCTGAAGTTCAGTTTGTTGGAAAGGAAACAGCTAATCAAGGAACCTAATTTCCTCATCCTCAACCCATCACAGAACTGCCAATCCTTATACCCTTCAAAGAACCGGATCTTTTAGCATCTATTAAAGCCCTATTTAATCCATCTGCCACTATAAGAAACAGTAAGGGTGATAATGGGCAGCTCTGTTTCAATCCACGTCCTGGTCTAAAAAACCTGGTTGCTGATCCATTAATCAAAATAGAAATGGAAACTGAGGACACACAACTCGTAACTCATTTTACAAACTGCACACAGAAGCCCAGATGAATCAACGTAAGCCTCAAATAAAGCCAGCTTACCCTACCGTAAGCTTTTGATAAGTCAATCTTTATCACTATGGATGTTATCTTTCTTGTTTTTAGAACGCAGGCCTTTTGTGTACCCCAATTGCCTCCTGAATCAGCCTGTCTAGTAGAAAACCAGATTGCTCATCAGAAATCAATTTTGACAAAAATATCCTTCATCCTCATTGCTATAATTTTAGCAATGATTTTGTAGATACAATTACATAGTGATATGGGCCTGAATTCTTCAAAAGCGGAGGGGTTGTCTGTCTTAGGAATCAAAGTGATAAAAGTGGAATTAAAAGCTGCCAGCACTCCACCCTTAACTCCAGACTCCTCTATAATCCTCAATAAATCCACCTCAACAAGCTCATAAAATCCTAAGAAAAATTCAACCAGCCAACCGTCAGGATCAGGACTTTTGTCCTTCATGAAATCGGAGAGAACTTCTAATTCATCTTTTGAGACTTCTTCCAAAATCTTCTCATTATTCTCATCAAACAAAGCTTGTGAAGAAAGAAGTCATTTGAACAATTTCAACCATATTAACTCTCCCATCCTCTTTATAAGAATCAGCGAAGTGTTCCATCCCTGTTTCAGCTATGTCCTCGAAGCTAGATATTACTTCACATCATTTCTTTTAACCTTCCAAATAGAATTAGTATTTTTCCTGTGGTTAGCAAAATGGTGAAAGTATCTAGTGTTTTCATCACCCTTTTCCAGCTGATGGGCACGACTTTTTGATCTCTAAGCTATTCCTCTGTCCGCCAACAGCTTTCTTTTTGTTTGTTCCAACCTGGAAACTGCAGCTTTAACTTCCTTAGATATAAAACCAGCTGAATCCTGCTTGTACAGAAAGTCCAGTTGTTCCTCCAAAACAACTAATTCCCTAGAATCTTTAACCTTTTTCTCATGGGCCCAAGAGGTAGCTAACTGTTTGATTTTTTATAGATTTTCCTCAAAATAAATTGAAGCTGACTCACCTGTAGTCTCCTCTAAAGGAGTCTAGGTCCCCTTTTAAGAGTAGCAAAATCTTCTTCATTGGCCCAGGAAAAATTAAACTTAAGAGGATTCAAAGGTTTTCTCACCACCTTTGCCATCTCCAGAAAAATGGGAAAGCGATCTGAATCTCTACCTGAACCTATCCATTGCCTGATTCTGAAGTGGTTATTGATAAGCTTTTCTGAGAGTAAAAATCTGTCAAGTCTCTTCACAATCCCATCATCTCCCACGTGCTTATTCCTCCAAGTAGGACTTAACTTAATTGGCTATATATCCAGTAATCCATGTTCCTCCAGCTTGTGACAAAAAAACTAGATAAGGTATCAACTTGAGTTGTTTGCCCCCAAATTTCAGCTCTGCCCAATGTAAGATTCAGATCACCCCCATAATGATATTATTAAGCTTCAGTATATCCATATTCAGCATCTCTCCCAAAAAACCACCTTGTCTTGATAAGGCTTGTTTAGGTTTAGGACAGTAAACTCCTTGCCCAACTCTTGAGAATAAAGAACAGAGCTTAAACCAGAATTACACGACAAAGAGTTTGTGCAATAAAGAGATCGTGAACGCCATCCAGAAATTAAACCCCCAAATGCCCATGGGCATCAATGAAAGAAAAATCCTACCGACAAGCGACTTTCCCAATTCAGGAACAAGTTTTTCTTCCTCATTTATAGTCTCTTGAAGTAATAGAATATCACATTTGTGAACTTCCGCAGGTCTCTTTGGAGCAAGCTTTTAGAGGTATTGCCCAAACCTCTACGATTAAGGGAAAGACAAATCATTTCAGAAGCTGCCGTCTTTTGGGCCACGATAGATTGGATCTCCTACCTTTACTAGCTCCTTTCACTTCTTTCCCAAGATTTAATGCAAGGCCACCATTAACTTCTCCACCCTTGGGTTCAATAGAACTCGTCCTCAGTCCCAAATTGTATTTTAAAAATCTTCTCAGAATATCAATCCCCTTTGAAGCCTCACAAACCGTAGATAAAGATTGAACTTGCTTCGGACCAATAAATCCAACCTTAACTTCACAGATTTCTCCAAAGGGCCATTCCTTTGAGATTCTATACCAAGATCAAAAACTTGTTCAGCTGGAATAACTTGCTCACAAATCTTCTCTGCTGGACAATCTTTTACACAAATCCCCTCACCTGAGAGAGCTTTACCATTCTTCCTCCCCTCTGGTACATCAACCTCTTGAATGTGCCTCCCCTCCACATTTGTTGGAACCAGCTCCGGCATACCCACATGCGCAATGCCCAAATAAACATTTGGAACATCCTCTTGATGACACTGACCATAATCCTCCTCCACACATGACTTCTTCCAATTCCTTTGAAACTTTCTGAAAGGTAAAACATATCCACCAGCCAGATGTCCATAATGATGGCATCTAAAACAATGGAAATGCATGCCACTATAATCCAGGGTTTGTATAAAAGATAAGGGTCCCCTCTGCAGATAAATTTTGGCAGCCAAGCCATCTCTTGGATCAAGACCTACAAGAATCCTTGCCAAAGACATGAAATTTGTGTTCAGGAAGCTCATATCAGCTTCAATGTATTGGCCTAAAGAATTTCCAATCTCCCTAGCACCTCCTCAGACCAAAATTCTAACGGAAGACCCGGTAATTTTACCCACACCGGAACTATATCCAACCTTTCAGATTGGGCATTAAAAGAGGGTGACCATCTCTTGAGTGAAAGAGAAGTAAAATCCTGCTGCTAATTCCGTGACAATATTTTCTCTACATCCTCAGCCATGTGGAAAAGAAAGCCAGCCATTCCCTTGGCAGAAAAAAGAGTCGGCGAATATCCTAGCAAAGAATCTCCTACCCTTTTCATCCAGAAATATATATTTTTCTCACTGAAATGCCTTCCAGAGATTCTCCCAATCAGCATCTTAGAAGCCATGTGAACTACTACATGCATCTTAACATCTTTTCCTAAAACTAGCTGCACAGGAATATTCTTCTGCTTTACACATTTTTTCGTTTTTTTCCTATTTTCTGACAACTTACTAACACCAATCCGTCCTTCAGAAACAATACCAGCCCCTGAAGAGATCCTATTTGAAACTGCTCACCCTACCACCTAATAATCCATTCCCAACCTTTGAATGGAAAATTAGAAAACAAACCATTCACTAAAACCTTATCTGCCTTATCAAGCTCTACATGCAGCCTGTTCAGCCCTACCTCTAAAGCCCCTGCCAGAGCCATTGAATCTATTCTCATTCCAAAAAGATCATCCAACAAGGAATCAGGCCTCTTTCCTAAATTAAACCCCCTGAAGAGAATCCCTCCAGTCACACTTATCTGAATTTTATTCAATGCACGGAACTGCACACCAAACCTCAAGACCTGAACATTTTACTGATAAAGCTTCTCGTCAAACTGTTTAGGGATCTTCAGAACAATGACATTCATTCTGACAGATCCCTCTAGAAGAAGCATTCTTCCCTTCGTCAAGACCCCCTTTGCAATCGAGGAGACAAAAATATCCTTTTCCGCCAAAACATCGTCTGAGTAGTCCAAGTCATCGTACCTATCCATGTATATCAACCAAACTCAAACCTGAAAAAAACTTTGGTTTTGAAAGAGTCCATTGATTCCTTCTAAAACCCTCAAGTTCTCCAAACACTCTCCTTCACCCTCCTTCCAGTATGTTCCATCAAATCACAGGAAATCTAATGAATCTGAAAGATTGTACACGCTCCGTTGAAAATTACGAAAGAAGATTCCCATTTAAATAAGATTTTTATACAGAAAACATTGGGAACTTTAACCAAGACAACAAAGAGGATTGTGGATCAATCTTAAACCTATCTAAAAAGATGCATGAGTAGGGATTTTTGTCAAACAATTTGCATTACAACTCTCCAAAAAAATTGAAGATTCACAATGCGAAGAGTAGATCTACACAACTATACCCTTGAAGAGATGATTAAAAAACATAAGGCATTTTGTTAAACGGTTTGCATGCATCCATAAAAATCGCTGTATTTAACTTTCACAAATATGCCTGAGTTGAAACCACTCAATGAAAAATTCTGAGAGAGAAACCAGAACCAACTCCTATCCCAATCTTGAACTCTAAAAATATTCCTAGACAGCTAATGGATCATCTTGCCACAACTTGTTCTGCTTTAGGCCTACTTTGTGCTTCCAAACGCTATTCCCTACCACGCCAG
The DNA here is from genome assembly GCA_018340775.1 of Taxus wallichiana var. yunnanensis. Taxonomy (NCBI): domain Eukaryota; kingdom Viridiplantae; phylum Streptophyta; class Pinopsida; order Cupressales; family Taxaceae; genus Taxus; species Taxus wallichiana. The sequence continues at coordinate 428,073,459 of CM031239.1, forward strand.
GTTAGAAATTCCACATGATGATCATAATGTGATCTAACTTGCACTGTATCAAAAATGAAGTCTGGATGATGTCTTAATAAGATTGTTACCACGAAGATATCAAATTCAATTCCAGTTTTTATTGCATGGGCATTGATACTCTTGCCGTGTATGGATGAATTCTTTTTTGCAAATTCCTATAATAGTTGAGCAAAAGCTTTTGCTTCATTTCAAATCCTTCTCAAACCAGTTGGTTCTTGAAAGTGATCGTTGAACCCTTGTTCCTTGTCTACCTCTCCTAGCTTTATAAGAATCCCTATTGTACAAGTTGTGTATATTTTCCTTGATATTCTAAAAACCCTAGCTCCAATGGACTGTTAGTGTTAATCAATCACATTCACCGAATCTCTCTTTTTTGCAAACACATTTTTTTGGGAATAAAATCATGCGTTTGATGTGGGTGTTATATTTCTTGACCAGCTGAGTCGGCCCAAGAAACTTGGTGAGTTTGCTGATAAATGCAGAAATTACTTGGTGACATTCGCCTTGGATCGTGAGTTTCCCAAAGTGGTTTCTTTGGTTTCAGATCTTTGGTTACAAGTTTGACTCGTAATTCCCACAAGTACTTGGTGAAAAATACCGAGTTTTAAATAAGAGATTTTACCCAATTTCAACACTTTATCATATGACGCTATTTGGAAGCCCTAATGCTTTGGCCACTTGAGGCTCTAATTTCATTGGTGAAAATCCCACTCGGGGATTTTTGGGCTAGACAATGCAAGTTAAAGTTGTCCACTCCCTTGAAACTCACCAAGGAGCAACATCTTGCCTCGCTTAAATCTGTATTAACAAGGAGAAAACACATGTAGGGTATTGATTTTGTCTAAGTAGCCAGTATGACAAGGGATAACCTTTGGTACAAGTATGGTACGTATTTGGTATGGATACATCTCAAAAATGTATTTGAGAGCAACTAGGGTATGACTAGGATCCCCCGGGCACGTCTAGGGGCAGCCCTTGAAATCGGGTACAGACATCGTCTCAAAAATGTACCCAAGAGCGGCCAAGGTACGACTAAGACCTCTTGGGTATGGTCGGGTACATCTGCAGATGTACCCATCCATAACATGGCTGCTCTCGAGGTATGTCTCAGGGACCAGTTTTTTTCTCTTTTGTATATATAAATTGTGAGAAAAAATGTAGTAGTCTATTATTTGTAACCCTAAAAGTGAATTAAAATGAATAAAACAAAAGTAAACACAAAAACAAAACATAGAAACAAAAAAACTTACCTCTTATTCCCTCATTACACACTTGCCTCCTTAAGATTTCATTTTACTTATTTAGGGTTTGATACTTCATTAACAAACATTGCATTCATTTTCTTAAGCTAGTATGAGTGCCTATTCGTTGCCAAGGTCATTGAGGAGGTTCAAAGGAGGAGGATTTGTGGATTACTCAGTGAAGGTAAGGTTTTACGTTTTTAAGTTTTAACTTTCAAGTTTGATTTTCATTTTTTTGTTTTTGTTTTGTTTTTAATATTTCACACTTCATGCTTTTTTATATTTTTATTATTTTCATTTTGAAAAGTAAACCATTTTTTCTTTTAAAATTTTTAATAGACGTATGCCATAGGGCATAAGGTTTAAGTTTTATGTTTAACTATTTTTTATTTGCTTATCTTTATTGGTTTTTAAACTTGTAGGTAGAAGTACAATGGCAACAAGTTCCACCTCTTCTGAGCAATCTCTGATCAAAGAATTTGACCCGAATTCACCATTATGGAGACATGTCACAATACTAGAGCAACTTCTAGGTGGTGGGTGTTTTGTTTATAGATGCAATGAGTGTGAAACGGTATTCAAAGGCTCATATAGTCGTGTGAAGGGCCACTTGTGTGTAATATCGAGGTCATGGTATAAGAACACGCAAGGGGAAAAATGACGTAGGGGCAACAACAAAGGTTTTGGGATATATCAAAGAACAAGAAGACGTAAACGCAACTTTGGCTTTGAAAACGAGTTATCCATTGTCAAGAAAAATAAGTTCATCTCGATCAACAAGGCTTCTTGTTGCCCCATTATTATAGGCTTCTCAGTTGTGACTATGCCACATCTATTTGTGATGGCTACCTCTATGCATGATAAGGATTCACCTCTTTTATGAAAGAGCACTAAGACAAAAGGACCATTGTAAAAGGCCTTTCAAAATGAGAACATGGATATTGCGAGATGAGCACATCGAAAAATGTGTGTATGTGAATGGATTGTCATTTAATGTTGTGAGGTCACTATTTTGGCAAAAGATGGTGAAAGAAATAAAAAAGGCCTTAAAAGGGTACAAAGGGCCAAAGCTATGAGAAGATCTGTAGCTCCCCATTGGCAAAATAAAGAAAATATGTGGAAACCTTATTGAAGCCAATTAGAGATTCATGTGCCAAAACGGGTGTCCATCGTTTTTTATGGATGGAAAGATGCAAGAAACCGCCCTTTGATCAATGTGGTTGTAGTATGCCCTAAAGGGGCAATGCTTTTGAAAGTAGTTGATAGTGAGGGGCAAATGAAGGATGCACAATTCATTACCAACATCCTTTTCAAAGCCATTGAAGTGGTGGGTCCTCAAAATGTTGTCCTAGGCATAACAGATAATTCCAAGAATTGCAAAGCGACAAGGATGTTAGTTGAGACAAGGTATGGACATATTTTTTGGACATCATTCACTCAATTTAATGCTAAAAAAATTGGCTAATAAAAGAGAGTGGATTCAACAAGTGTATGCAAAGGTCAAGAGATCCAAATGTTTGTGACCAACCTTCACCGGACCACGGGGCATCTTTAGATCCTTCTCGTATTTGGAGTCATTGAAGGTAAGGGAAGATACATTATTTATAAATAATGTAAGTTTTTTTATTTTTAAAATATAGTATTCAAAAGTTCTCATTTTAATTTTTCATTTTTATTAGGTTGCATCGAGACACAATCATCTTGAGATGACTTGTGAAGGTGCGAGAGGCACTTAACGGGATGTAACTACCAACCTACAGGTGTCAGATGGAGGCAATCAAACACTGTACAAGTCCAAAAAGTGAAGGCAATGAGTTTAGATGACACTAAGTGGAATCGAGTAAAATATTTTTGAGTTTTATTGAGCCCATTATGAGCATGATTCACTTTATGACATGGATGGACCATGTCTCGGAGAGATATATGATGGTATCGACTCGGTGGACTTCGAGAAGATAGTCCATAAATGCAAAAGAACAAGATCCTAAGGAGAATTTTTTCAAAGAAGTAAATATACATTTGAAATTGTGCCTTCTATCCCACCAACAAGGCAGGGTGTACAAGGAAGGCTCAATAAAATATTGGGATATTGATCCAAAGACAGATGACTTGGATGCTTCCATTTCCCATCTGTCATTAGATGATGAGGGATTGGAGACTTCTTTGGCACCATGAGACCCACATGCACTAGTAGTGGATCTAGTGGGAGTGGTTCGAGTCCATATGGTTCTAATGATCCACATAATGATGATGATGATGTTGATGCTCTTGATGAAGAGGAATATGATGAATATTGAAAGATAGTTTGAACTTTGATAATTGGTATAATAAATTGAGTTTAATATATCATGAGATTGTTCTTTTGCATTTACTTCCTTGATTTTTTTCCTTAGGATCTTGCTCTTTTGCATTTATAATGGACTTTATCTTCTCAATTATTGAGTCGATGCCATCATATATCTCTCCTAAACATGGCTGATCCATGTCAGTAAAGTGGATCATACTCATAATGGGCTTAGTAAAACTTAACAAATATTCTACTCGATCCCACCAAGTGTCATCTAAGATCATTGCCTTCACTTTTTGGGCTCGTACAGTGTTTGATTGCCTCCATACAACCCATAGGTTGGAAGTTACCATCTTGCTAAGTGCCTCTTGCACCTTCACAAGTCATCTCAAGACGATCGTGTGTGATGCGAATCAAGTCTCAACAACCTAATAAGAAATGAGAAACAAATAAAAAAATGAAAACTTTTGAATACTATATTTTAAAAATAAAAACTTACATTATTTATAAATAAAAGAAAGGTAGCTTCCTTTACCTTCAGCAACTCCAAATGTGAGAAGGATCTAAAGATGCCTTGTGACTGGTGATGGTTAGTCATAGGCATTTAGATCTCATCACCCTTTACATACATCTCGTTGAATCCACTCTATTTTACGGGCCAGCTTTTTAAGCATTAATTTGAGTGAATGGATAACACATGATGTTCAAAAATATGCCCACACCTTACCTCAACTAACATCCCTGTGACTTTGCAATTCTTGGCGTTGCCCATTATGATTAGGACAACATTTTGAGGCCCCATCGTTTGAATCGCTTCGAAGAGGATGTTGGTAATGAATTGAACAACCTTCATTTGCCCTTCACAGTCTACTACTTTAAAAAACATTGCCCCTTTAGGACACCCACCTAAAATGGACACCCGTTTTGGCCCATAAATCTCTAATTGGCTGCAATGAGGTTTCCACATATTTTGTTTGTTTTTTCAATAGGGTCGTGAAATCTTCTCATGGTTTGGTCATCTGCATACCTTTCTAGGGCCTCGTTGATTACTTTCACCATCTTTTGCCACTATGGTGACCTCACAACATTGAATGACAATCCATTCACATACACACATCTTTCGATGTGCTCATCTGCAATATCCCTATCCCTATTTTGAAGGGTCTTTTCCAATAGTCCTTTTGTCCTAGTGCTCTTTTGTGAAAGAGGTAAATCCTCATCATGCATGAAGGTAGCAATCACAAATGTTTGTTGCATGGTCACAACTAGGAGCCTATACTAGATGGGGCAATATAAGGCCTCGTTGATCGAGATGAACTTCCTTTTTTGATTATGGATGAACCGTTTTCAAAGCCAAGGGTGCATCCGCATCTTCTTGTTCTTTTATAAATCCCCAAACTTTTGTTGTTGGCACCCCTATGTTATCTTCCCCCTTGCATGTACTTATATCATGACTCAATCTTGCACACAAGTGGCCTATCACTGGACTATATGAATGTTTGAATATTGTTTCACACTAATTGCATCTATAAACAAAACACCCACCACTTGGAAGTTTCTCTAGTATTGTAACATGGCTCTATAATGGTGAATTAGGGTCAAATTATTTTTTGGATATTGTCTAGAGGAGGTGGAACTTGTTGCCATTGTACTTCTACCCACAATTTTACTAACCAATAGCATAAACAAATAAAATAATGGTTTTAAAATAATACTTAAACCTTATGCCCTAGGTCATTGGCATAAATTAAATATTAAAAATGAAAAAATGGTTTAAAATTTCAAAATGAAAATAATAAAACATAAAAAGAAGCATTAAATGTGTGGAAGATTAAAAACAAATGAAAATCAAACTTGAAAGTTGAAATTTTAAAACTTAATAACTTAAAACCTTACCTTCACCGAGTAAAACATAAATGCTCCTCCTTTGAAGCTCCTTAATGACCTTGACAACAAATAGGCACTCGTACTAGCTTAGGAAAATGACTGCAATGCTTGTTGATGAAGTATCAAACCCCAAATAAGCAAAATGAAATCTTAGAAAGACATGTAATGAGGGAATGAGAGGTAAGTTCCTTTGCTTTTATGTTTTGTTTTTATGTTTTACTTTTGTTTTATTTATTCTAATTCACTTTTAGGGTTTACAAATAATTAAATGGTTAATGCTTGTTGATGAAGTATCAAACCCCAAATAAGCAAAATGAAAGCGTAGAAAGACATGTAATGAGGGAATGAGAGGTAAGTTCCTTTGCTTTTATGTTTTGTTTTTATGTTTTACTTTTGGTTTATTTATTCTAATTCACTTTTAGGGTTACACATAATAAAATATTATGTTTGTTTATGTTAGTTTATATAGCAAAAAGAGTGAGGAAGAAAAGTTTTGGTCCTAAACGTGCTTGAGAGTGGCCAAAGTATGGCTAGGATCCCCTAGTACGGTCGGGTATGTCTCGCAGACGTGCACGGCCGTATCCGCAGGTACCAGCCGCATCGTGGCTGCTCTTGGGTATGTTTTTGGGACGTATCCATACCGGATACTCACCCGTCTTGGTACTAGGGGCCGCCCCTTGCCGTATCAGCTACTTAGGTTTATTCACTATTCATTTATATTTTAAACATTTATATATATTTTTAATTAGCTGTCTCCCCGCCTTCCCCAAAATTCAGAATTTTTTTGCTGTCCTAGAAACCCCGTCCAACCGTTAAGGAGTCTCATGCAACTATGTTTATAATTGATTGCATTTTTTGAATCTGATCGATCTATTTTGGTTATTCGTGGACATAAATAGTATATCATATTTTCTTTTAATGAAGGCAAATCAAGAGACTTTTAATCACTATATCAACTTGTGCAATGTAATTAGAGATTCTATGGAGGGAGATGGAATACCTCCACCCCTTGTTAAGCTTGTGCTTCTCTTAGCTATCCCATCCAAGTCAAGCTTTAAATGTTGTGGAGAAGGGATCCATTTTGCCTAAGCCTTTGTAAGCTGCAATGGCAAATGTTGTTGTTACTCCTCTCATTACTTTAAGATTGTGTATGCATCATGCAATCTATGTTCCATTATTTTCCGAGGAAATTACCTTGCTAGAATTTACTGATGCAAATTTTCCTATTCATGCTACAACTGCTCGATTTTCTTAAATTGTAGCAATTTTAGAGTGTTAGGGTGTTGGAATGTGCATTAGAAAGAGTGCAATACTTGCGAGCCATGAATAACAATGAAGAAATGGTAACAAGGTGCATGCCAAAGGATTTTAACTTGGAAACGCCAATGTTGGATAACTAGATAGAAGTGCCAACTACACATCTGCCCCTTCTTCCCTTCATTAAAATGGGCCACTACAAAGAGCTGTAGTCCTAGAGATGTCCCTTCAAAGAACCAAGCTTCAAAATTGCTCAAAATGAGATCAATCATTTCGTTCCCTTACTGTGATTGTTCGGTTGATTCAGGGAAATTGTTGTTTAATGTAGACTGAGGGTTATGAACTTGCACTTTAATGTAGATCAGTGGCTGCAAAACCATCTCTTAAGGGTTGCAATACCATCTTGATGGTATTGTCACTCTACAAAGTCATGCAACATGTAGAGGCACTAGCTTTTGCATACATTCGAAATCAGGTGCCATTTTTTTGAAAGTGTATAATTTTTTGAGAGGAATCCATATATGCAAGTATGCTTGATTTTTAATGGAGTGTACTTTATGTTTGACCTTGATGAAGTAGACAATGCCTTTGTGAGGAGTAGCAATGCACAAACGTGCTGATCATCAGCTTTTCTGAGTTCTCCGTTTCGTTGATCATGGCATGTCCTTGGACTCTATTGGAGTTCTTACTCACGAGATATAGAAATATCTCTCCCTCTACCTCTTAGGAGCTTCTACATAGTTGTTAGTGTTTGACTTGGAACCCAACCTCTAATTTACTTGAGCCTTTGTTGTGGTTCCCATGCACTTTTCCTGCAAAACATCTTCCTCACACCTCCCTTGTTCATCCCAAGGTGATGTTTCCCACTCCATTTGTTCATCCCAATGCCAGAGTATTCAATTTAGAAGGTAGTAATACATTCTCGACCCTCCTGCAATATGGAGGTCTCCCAAGGATATGCACATCCTCAAGAAATTATGCTCAAAACCTTCAATTTTCACTTCGTTACTTCTGTGAAAGAGTGGTGGCCAATTCTTCCTCATGAAACAATGGAAGAGAGAATTTATTTTTCCTCTTTTAGAGTTGGTTGTTTCAACTTCTTGCTTTGTTACAATCTCTTTAGTGCTTTTCCACTCATAGCTGTCCGATGACGATATTTTATTGCTAGATTTGTTTCCCCAATGATGTCTCATGATGTTGGAGCTGATCACGCATCTTCCTCCTCAATGAAGAGTGATACTCTTCGCTTTGTGCCTTACCTCTTATCAATGAAGAGTAAGCCAAGCGGAATGCTGTTATGACTTTTTGTTAGCTGACATATTCATTTTGCAATCACCTTGCAGCAAAACATTCGACATTGGCTATCATGTTCAATTTGCATCGATTTTTACTTCAACACATTGCTATGGAGGAAACACATGATGTATGTTCACTATCAATGTTATAAATATGTACATACCATGGTGCTTCCATATTAAAACCAGATATGAAACCTCCCATAATCACGTCTAATGTGCATACAAAACTGAAATTTGTATGCTCCATCAAGCCATATGCGGTGTTTTAAAACCATTCATGTTCCGGTTCAACCGGTTCATTAAAAAAAATTGCAAACCATTAGAAAAACCGAACCAATGACCGGTTCAGTATGGGACCGACCGATTCATTCAGATCGTCGACTCTGTAGTGAACTCAAACCAAACCGACGGTTTTGTCTTGGACCAGTCTGAACTAGTTGAGGGAAGGGTTTGCCTTAAAACATTTTTTTCCCAATTTTAGCTTTTAAGTTACCTTTTTCTAACCCTAACCCTAAATGATGTTATATACACCCCATTTGGAACAATGGTCGAATGATCTCGTTTTCGTGCAATACAATCGCCATCTAAGGCACAACCAATTACTGAATATGATGCCTAATATAGATCCCATTGTCTTGGATGATATTGATCTAACCTCATAATGGATAGAGGAGAGTCACCTGGCATAGTTTGATCTTGATGACTTGGGGTGGATGGCTTTGGATGATGAACCACTAGTAGCACTAGACATGGCAAACAATAGCCGTGCTACTACAACTACTACAAGTGTCCCTGAGGAGTGCATTTGTGTATCAGAGCCAAAGGAATAAGATGACATTGATGAGGATGAGGATCCCATTCTTAGTAGTGGTGTTGAGTTTGATGATTGATATCAAACATGTAGTAGCTTGTAGCATATTGTTTTTTGGATTCTATAGGCCATTTAGAGCCTCATTGTTTATGTATTTTGTTTCAGATATGTAGTGCACTCAGTGCTGTTTTGCTACATTTACCCTTACATGGTATATACATGAGCAAACTTTGCATATTTTGTTTCTAATTGTTTGTAATCATGGTTTGGAATCTTTAAAATTTCTTGTTTTCATTAAAATTGTAATATTTTATGTATTTTTAGTGAACGGTTCATATGTTTTAAACCGGTTTGGTTCGGTCTGACCTCGGCCGTTTCCAAGTCCGGTTCCGATTTTCAAAACATTGGCCATATCTACTGTAGCTCTTTATGTGCACACCATGCATACTGCATAATGCTCAAAGCAGCCTTCTACAATCATCTTGATGCTCATATACAGACTACAACAAATGTGTGATGCCAAAATCAGACTTTTATATTAATGTTGCATTTATTGAAGTGCCCCTAAGCTTGCTACAACAATTGAATGATGCTGAAATAACTCCTCATGCTACAATCATTTTCGTGTTTGTATTTCCAACAAATCTAAGGACAGATTTATTCAAAGTACAACAATGAAGAAATCTTACATCAACGTATAAACCATTATTGAGATGATTTTATGGCTAGAAGTAGCTGCCCAACCTCATGTTTCAAAAGTTTGTTCTCTTGGACTTCCCCTTTCTTTCTTTGTTATGCAACACATTCTATTTTCTGTCTCTACTTGTTATTCCCAAGTGGATTTTTTGTTCCATGCTTTACTTATGGCAAGTACAAGACTTCCCATGGTTGACCATACAAGTGGAGTTATTTTTCTATTTTCTCTGCACCAATAAACAGAAACATACAATGCTTTAAAGATACATTTGAAGTGCTACTCAATGCCTATCTATTTGAATGCAACTCAACATATTTTTGTTGCAAATCGTGTAAATGCTAAATCCAAGAATCAAATGAAGCTCTGTTACCACTACTTTTCTGCAATGGTGATGTAGATTCATGTCAGAGCTGTTATCTCCTTGATTCTTGTGCTTTGGTAGGCTCTTTTCCCCCTCTTGTTTGTTGCTACCTGTTCTTGCATTTCCCATTCATTGGGTGAAGATGTGGATGGAGTTTCCAACATTTTCCATTCCAATGCCCACTAACCTTGCAATGAGTACATAAATTGTTAGACTTGCACATGCTCATATCAAGTGGCTTCTTACCTCCGTAGAGTGTATCCTGGCCATCCTCTTGTTTTCTTGAAGAGTGGATTCTTTCTTTTCCATCTCTCATAATGATGTTGGGCTACTTTGCGATGGTTTGTTTGCACATAGCCATACAATGGTTACTCTCCTAACTATAAGTGCAAATCACAAGATACCAACATTCTTGTGCTATGTGAAAACAAGAGGACTTCTCACCACGGACACCCCAAACATGGAAGACTTCTCTTTGTCATACCTTCTTGTGCTCTCTATGTTTCTTTCCTTCCTTTCTTGTACTTGATAGTGGTGAAGTTGATGGAGTGTAATCTCCCCATTTGCTTGTTGTATTCAGATCACGTGGACACTTCGTGAATTCAAGGCTGCCCCCTCCTTTGATGTGCTTCCTTATCCTTTTGAGGAAGACTCATACTTCCATCTTCTTGTTTGCTTGATTACTGCCCACTCTTTAGGGACACCCTGCAATCATCTTGAGGCTTAACAAAAATGATATTAAAAACATTTTACCATGTTTGGGGTGTCCGTGGTGTGAAGATGGTAGAGAGTCCTTTATCAAAGCTATTATTGCTTTGGCCATGCTAGAGCATTGTCCAATCTCTTTTAACCATACCCAAGGCATGCATATTGTGGTCTTTTCTTAACCATAATAGGATTTAGGATTCCTTGGCCATACTTGCCAAGTTCTTTTTCATCACAATCCATTTTCCTTCACAACTTAGAGCCAATACCTCTAGTATGTTTCTCAAAATTTGGAATATCCCTAAAACAATACTTCTAGCAAATCTGGATATTTATGTTAAATCCTAGGGCAGCAATATTGATAAAATTAACTTTTATAACAACAACGATAATCTGATTTTTATAAATAAAAAACAACAAACCATAATGCGTAAAAATCAGTCTTTTATTTAATTATTTCCAACCAGCTACAATAAAAATATCAACCTTCTATTATTATTTTATTCTATTAATGTTTTTGGATTAAAAATATATTCTAAGTGTCCTTTTCGATTAAAAATGAAAATATACTTGACCACTTAAATTAATTTATGTTCCTCTTTTAATTTCCCTTTAGCCTATGAAAAATAATAAAAATAGGTTTATGATATTTGGAATTAATTAATTTTGAAAAAGGACATTACAAAATTCGCAATGATTCATTTAATGTAACATTCAAAGAAACAACATGTGGAGGAGTGCTTATCATGCATATCATTGTCGCGGTTTGAGCGTCTTTGGGCTAGTTAGCGATTTGCTTTGATAGAGTCGTTGTGGCACTAACCCTCGCCTTGCTTAGTGTGCCTTTCAACTACCTTCTCATTAATACTTTTATGACTACTTGATATCTTTAGTACTATCACCTTCACATTGTTTGCATATAACACCTTCAATTCCCTTTCGGACTTATACCAGCGCCAAGTCTCTGTTGTTCCTTCATTCTCTCTCCCCGTTTACCTTTTGTGGACTATTTGTGGCGGATGTCATCGATCGTGGTTGATACCGTTTAGTATAACCCTTTATCCGAACGACTACATTGACTAAGGTCGATGACATCAACTAAGAGATATAATGACATTAGTTTTTGTTCCTCTATTTATATACATCATTGTTGTCATTTCTCTATACCATCACAATCTTCTCAATTAGTGCTTACAAATTTGTCCTTCAAAGGTTTAAGAGGTTCAGGGTTTATTGGAGCTTATATTTGGAGTTCATTTTTGGTGCATTGGGTTACTAGGAGAAACAAGAGTAAGAGCTATACCAACAAGGTCTATTGAGCCTTTGGAGTTCCCAACTTTGGTCTACTTAGGTCTTCTACCTATCCCTCTTGTGATCAACCTATGATGACTCTCTCACGAGGTGTTACTAATATCGGAGGGGTTAATGCATAAATAGTGTCTTCACAAAGGTAAGCATCCTTAACCCTTTGTGTTATTTTATGTTGGTATAATTGATTATTGTTGATGTATCATGTATTAGACTAGGATAGTGTAGCATATCTTTGTTTAGTGCATTACTCCTTTATAGTCCATGCTTACCGGTGAATGGCATTCTGCAACCCTTGGTCTAGACTTAACTCTTGCTTATTACCTTATTCCACGTGCTTATTGCCTTACTCTTAAAACCTTAGGATTCTTATAAGACCCCATACTCTTATTTTAGACACAAGCTTTGGAACCCTACGCCTTTAATATGAGTGTGGATCACTCTCTTTCAGATCCATGGTTTTTAAACCCTTGAGATTTTTCACTGTTGTGGTCTTAAAATGGTCCCCGCTTATCCTAATCTATACTATTGAGGAGAGGATAATCATAATAACCATCATAGCTAACATTCATTCTAGTGAACCCATTTGTCAATTTCTTTTTCATGCCTGCTTCTTAGCATTACCCATTTGTCAAGTATACCTTGATTGTTAAATTTCTTTTCTTCCACCTTTAGAACCAAGGCTATCATCCCATTCCTACTATGCAATACTTATATGACACTCAAAAATACCAATTGGGCCTCTTTTCCTCAACTTCAGCCCTTGTACGCATATTGTAAGTTGGTCACTTCTAACTCTTAAAAGACTATGCCTAACACAACCGATAATAAGGTTGGCACATGGGCAATTATGCTCCTGCTATAAAGTCACACAATGGATAACACAAAACACCAAATTCTATTTACTTTGAAAGCCTTAAAGATATCTGCAATGATTTTTCCCATTAATGGGGCTGTTATAGTACTCAACCAACTTCTGAATCTATCATAAGGGTGGTATTTGCACTCAAGGAATCCTCGGCTCTCACTGATTCTAGCCTGATTTGTGCCTTAGCTTAATGCTCAACACCCAACTCTCTCTCTCTGCTCCTTGCAGTTCTTTTTCAACCCTCAACTCTAAAATGTGGAGTGGACCTGCCCTTATATAGGTATCTCGACATTTCCTCCGAACCTTCCTACATGCTCCGCTTAGACTGTGCATTAATGGCATTGAACTACCCTGATCTAGGAGCTGAGAAAATCTTTTGAAGTGTCCATGTTAGTGGATTTTCTAATGGTTTTGTCCTCTTTACTTGCCACACACATTGCCTTCCAACGTCCACCTACTGTCTTTATACGCACCCAATTTGCTCATTGCACAATCTTTATGCACCACCTTCACATCTTACCAAAACTCCTATGCGCCCATACTTTCGAGAGAACATTGCACGCTATTGCAGCACACCTTCTTGCAATTTTGTTGTACACTTTACAGTTCATTGCGCAAAAACTTTTTTGCGCACACTTGTGCAATTGTCCACACATTTTGCCACGCCTCCTTCACCTTGCTAGACCTTATAAACCATAAACCTTGCATGCACTTCAACACTTAGCCAAATTTGAAATTATGTAGTCTTAATTCTCATGCATTGCTTTGCATTAAACACCTTGGGTTAAACAAAAGTGAGCTTTGTCTCACCAGCAATCTTCCAAAGTATGTCCCCTTTGACCAATTTCCTTCGAACTTATCCATGTCGCATCCTCTTCTGCGCAATTCCTCCACTCCACCAAGTACACTTTTTATTCTTTTCAGCGCGTCTTCTTGACCACCCTTGAGTCCACAATGACTTAATTTCTTGTTTCTTTCTCACGGTACCTGTCTTTTCCAGTCTAAGGTACCCTTCAATTCTGCACGCCTTCATTTGATTCCTCTATGCATTCATCCCTTTCCTCTCGTGCACTACTCTCCCCGTCATGGAACTAATACAAATTTGCAACATTGAATATCGGTGAGATATCCAATTCTTGGTAACTCTATTTTATAGGCGTTTGGTCCCATTTTACACAACACCTTGCATGGTTCAATTTTCTTCAGCTTTAGCTTGTTATAAGTCCCTTTAGGAAATCTCTCCTTAACGCAAATGTGTTAACACTTGATCAATGACCTCAAATTTTGTTGCTCTACGCCTCTCATCCACATGCTCCTTGTAACTCTGGTTGCTTTGTTGCAACCTTTCATGCACTTCTTCATGCATCTTGCACATATACTCCACGTAGTCCTCTGCTTCTGCACTCTGCACCTGGTTATCCACCGCTTTGCGTAATTCCATGACTCCTCTTGGACTTGTCCCATAGACAATTTGAAATGGTCTTCCTATGCCTCTATTCATCAAGTATTATAGGCCTTAGTCACCGCATTCAAATTCGTGTTTGAATTCGCGAGTATAAAATTCGTAAGAAATTTATTGCTAAAAAAATAAAGATAAAATTTGTGATTAAATTCGGCTAATAGAAATACAGTTATAATTTCACATTTCGTATAAGTAAACATGTCAAAAATAGCTTTCCAATAACTAGCTGTCATATATTGATTGAAAAACATTTTGAACAACAATATTAAAAATGCTTTGAAAAAGTGATAGTTCAACTTCAGATTCTTGGATTTTCCTATAGGCTAAGGCTCATCAACTTGTTACATTAAAAGCTCTAGATCATCAAGAGCACTTGGCTCAATGTCATCATCACTAGCATCAACAATATCATTACCAACATCATTAGTGTCATCCTCAAGCTCATCACAGACAAAATCAGGTTCATCTTCATCAGAAGAGTCTTCTAGAAAATGTTGAAGCTTCTTCTTCTTCTTCTTGAAACACATGCATCTTTTGCCACTTTTCTCATGGTCAGTCGCAAATTGCTACGCACATAAACAAGATCCCCCAACTTTCCTGACAACAATCTATTCCTTTTCTTTGATTGAACATGGTTAAAGCTGCTCCAATTCCTCTCACAAGCTGATGCACTTACTCCTTGACTCAAAACTTGAATTGCAAAATGTTGTAGTTCAGGAGTGTCTGCTCCATAGAATTGCCACCATTCATCTCCATCCATGTCCTCTCTGTCATCTATAGTTGATTGGGTTCCAAATAACCCATCTACTCGCCTGTTTGCTCTAAGTTGCTCTCTTATTTTCTTTGCAATTTCTCTATCAGGAACCAACTTTTCAATCATTGCATAAACACCACTCATGACTTCACGATCACTTTCTCTTTCTATATGAAACAATGTTGGCCTTAAATAACATGCTGTTGCATACAAATGGATATGCATCATCCTCCATCTTCCATCACAAACATCCCATATTTCATTGTATTCCACTTGCACATTATTGAAAGCCTTTTGGATGGACTCTATATAACGGTCCATGCCCTCATAAACCATGCCAATACAAGGGATGTCAACATCAACCATACGAAGCATGTGGACTATGGGTGCACACTTTTAGAACCTTCATAGCATTTTCCCAAAAGGAAGAGCTTAGAATGATTTGCTCCACATGCTTACCTTTAGAACCCTTTGCAAGCACAAATTCTTACCACTCTTTGCTACAAATCACAGATCGGAGAGCTCCTTTCTTTTCAACAATTCTTTTCAAAGTGATATAGAAAGAGGCAAATCTTGTGTCACACGGTTTTAACTACTCCTTCGCTGCATGCTTTCTATATATTCTCAATGCGAGGCGATGATTTTTTATGAAATTGGCAATTGCTCTTCCTCTATGACCGCCTCATGCAGTAAATGGGAAATTTGGCCAAGTCATGGTTTTTTTCTACCAACTTTCCAACCCCTACACAATTGCTAGCACTATCATTGTAGCACTATGAATGACTTGGATCACATTTTGTACACCAACTTCGAGAATGGCTTCATCTAGAATGTTGAAGATATACCGAGAAGTTTTTGTATGTTCAATGATGTCAATCACCTTCAAGAATACAACACCTTTAGGGCAAGAGACCAAGACATTTATTGATGGCCTTTGGTGCATATCGGACCAACCATCACTCAAGATGGTGTAACCTATTGCCCCTCCAAGAGTCTTTCTAGTTTTTGGTGACCCGTTTTTGATCTCCTCAAAAGTGTTGTCCTTATAGCTTCGAACATCGTTTATTTACCCTTTTCAAAATGAACTTGATTGTTGATCAACTTTTGTAAAATAAGGACTCTTAGCAACATTAAATGGAATGGCAGATTCATAAAAGAAATTAGCCCATGCTCATCAACATGCTTTTGTATAGGCTTCTTAGAAGCTGTTTAGTGTTGCTATCCCACTGTCTTTCTATAGCATTACTTGAGATTTCGGACATACAAGAGGAGTAAGATGTGCGGGGTATATTGTACTCACAAAGCTCATCTTGAACTCATTTCTTTTTTGCCCTTTGCTGATTTAGTACTTATGAATTCCGTAGTCTTTCTCCAATGCTTCTTTCATTACGGGGTGACATTTGGACATGCTCTAACGCCACCTCCTTGACCACCTGATATGGCAAGAAGGTGGTCCATTACCCTTGTTAATGTCCCTATAAAGTGGTGTTGACATAAGTTGCATGTGATGTTATTGGTTTGTCCCTCGCGGGTCACATATTTCCATCCTTTGCACTTGATTTTGGAGGTGCCATAGCAATGTATTGATGTCCCTACATTTTTAACAAATAAAAATAATTAAATTAAAAAATAAAAACAAAGTTAAACTATTTGATATTAAAATAAAAATGAATATTGTTTTGATATTAAAAAAACAAACATTATATTAATAAAAATTAACAATTAACGGTTTTTGATATTGAAATAAAAAATTACGTATTAATTAATTTTAAAAGTAAAATAATAAAATGAAAAATTCAAATTATGAGACTAATAATAAATTATTACCATATGTTTAAAAATAATAAAAATAAAATAAAACTAAATTAAACTATTATCATAGATTAAATTTAATTTTTTTATTAATTTACTATTGTGGAATAAATTTATAAATAATTAAAAAAACTAAATATTTCCTAAAAACAAAATATAAAAGTTAAAACTAACTTTGATTTTTTAATATATTATAAATTGACTAGCATATATTAAAAATAATAAAATAAAATAAACCTAATTGTTATATAAATTTACAAATGTTTTTTTGATAATATAAGCATTTACGTTCAAGTTTTTAACCCATACACTATTAGTATTAACTTATTATCATATACTTAAAAATAGAAAATAAAATTTAATATAATATCATAGTTACGCGGGGACGCGTCCCCCCTGTTTTGACACGTCCGGGACGTCCCGGACGTCCTGGGGACGCGG
This sequence comes from Taxus wallichiana var. yunnanensis, assembly GCA_018340775.1. Lineage (NCBI taxonomy): Eukaryota > Viridiplantae > Streptophyta > Pinopsida > Cupressales > Taxaceae > Taxus > Taxus wallichiana. The sequence continues at coordinate 428,090,669 of CM031239.1, forward strand.
GGACGTGGGGGAAACGTTTCCCCCACGTTTCCTTTTTTTTTTTCCCTTTTTTTCAGAAACGTCCGGGGGGCGTCGAAAATATTGGAAAACGCCCGGGGATGTGGAAAGCGTGGGGGGCGTGGGGGGCGCCCAGACGTCCCCACAATTTATTTCTTTTTTGGCATTTTTTTCCTTTTTGGTGAAAAAATCACAAGGATAGAAAAAAATTTGCCATTTTTGGAAAGGGTCCGGGAAGATGTAGCAGCAAAAACTTGCATGTGCCATAACTTTCATTCTGTGGCTCCGTTTCAGGTGTCGTTTTCTCTAAAAGTGCATATTTTCTTGAGCTCTATGCATTGATGGCAATATTTTTCTTATTTTCATAAAATCAATTTTTGCACCTTTTTGGACCAAGCAACTTCTTGCAAACTTCTGAAAGAATCATGAGTATTAAGGAATGTATTTGATGTTTATGAGTTCAAGTTTCACCTTATTTAAATCTCAAATGGTTTTATTTCAGCTTATTTATATAATTTAGTCACTATATCTTTATATTTTAAATATTTATATATTTTTTAATTAGCCGTCCCCCCGCCGTCCCCAAAATTTAGAAATTTTTTGCTGTCCCGGAAACCCCGTCCCCCTGTCCCCCATCCCTTCGTCTCGAGGTAACTATGTATAATATTAACTTTTAAGTATCAACCTAAAAGTTAAAACTCAAAATAAACATTCATAAATGAAACTAAAAACGAAAACTTAATATAAACCTAAAAAAATTATATACTATTAAACGTAAAAAAGTATATATTATACAAATAATGTTGAAATGAAAATAGTCCATAGACTCCCTACGGCTTCTCGCGGAAACGTGGAGTTGAGTCATTTGGTGGAGTCTGGACTCGTGGAAGGCTTTGTTATACTTAGGCGCTGTCGCAACTCAATACCAATCACAAGCGCCAATATCGGTCGCGGGTTCCAATACCGGTCACAGCTTCAATACGGTCATAGGCTCAAATAAAGTGGTCGCAGTTCCCAATATTGGTCATGAGCTCTAATACGGTGGTCGCATGCTCCAATATTGGTTGCAGTGTTTGCACCGTTATTCTCGACAACATTGTTATACTCGACAACTATTATAATCTGCGCAGTGTGCTTTAGATGAGTCGCACTGTCTTTTTTATAGTTTTTCAAAAGAAACCCTAAATGCGTTTTGAATTCAAACAAATTTAAATGAATTTTTTTAATTTATGCCCTTGGGATTCGTGTTTTTATGTGCTTCATTAAATTTGCGAATAACAACGAACTTCAAATATTTGGAAAACATTGGTAATTTCGATTTTTATTAAATCCGAATGCGGTGACTAAGTTATAGGCCAATTCAGCTTGTGCTAACACCATATACCATTGTTTTGGCTTGTCTCCCACCAAGTTGCACAATAAATTGCCTAGATTTTTTTAACCGCTTCCATCATCTGTGGATGATACGCTAAATTGAAAGTCAGCTTTGTTCCTATCTTCTTCGATAAGGTGCTCCAAAAATGACCAAGGAACTTTATATCCCTGTTTAACACTATGCTTAATGACAACCCACGCAACCACATTGTCTATGAAATTTGCCATCTTTGAAAATCTATCGATCGCTACATAAATGGAGTCATTCTATCTTTGCGTTCTTGGCAATCCTAACACGAAATTCGGCTGATATTCTCTCATGGTCTCCTGGGTACAAGTAATGGTTGATATAACCTTGTATTCTGCTTGTGCCCTTTAGCCAACCTGGCAAATTCTACACTTTTGCACATATTTGCACACATTCACACTCATCTTTGGCGAGTAATAACGCTCCAATTGCGCTAATGTTATGTCACCTTCAAAGTGACCTCTTAAACCTCCATTGTGATTTTCTTTGATCAAGTTCTCGTGCATTGAACCCTCAAGTATACACAATTGCACTCCCTTGAAGAACATACGTTCTTGGATGAAATAATCCAACCACAACATTCTATCTGTGTGCATCGGTTCTGCGTGCATGCCTTCCACGCTTCTATGAAGTCTTCATCTTGTGTGTATAATTCCTTAATGGTTTCAAAGCCCATGACTTCATTACCCATTTCCTTCAGCAACAACACTCACCGCTTAATGCGTCTGCAACTTTGTTGGACTTCTCACTTCTATGCTTCAACATAAATGAGTAACTTTGTGGGAATTCTACCCACCTCATTTGCCTCTGCTTCGGTGTTGCTTGATTGTTGATAAAGCGTAGCGCTTGATGATCAATGTATAAATCAAATTCACTTGGCAGTAAGTAATGCCTCCATTTCTTTAATGCTTGCACAATTGCGTAAAACTCCTAATCATAGACTAGGTATATCTCCTCTTGGCATTAGTCAACATCTCGTTGAAGTAGGCTATGGGTTCCCCTCTTGACTTGACACCGCACCCTATGGTTGCTCCACTTGCATTGTAGTCAACTTGAAATACTTTGTAAAAACTTGGGTGTTGTGATCGTGCGCTTCAATTCCTAAAAGCAAGGTTTCTGCTTCTTTTATCCACACAAACTCTTACAATCTCCTTTCATTGTCTCGTGATCGCCGTGCACACTCCACTGAAGTTTTTAATGAACTTCTTATACAAGCTCGCCCACCCATGCAAATTTCGTGCCTCATTTGCCTTCCTCGGCAACGACCACTCCATTATTGCACGCACCTTCGTTGGGTCCATTCATGATGTGTCCTAGGATATTACGAAGCCCAAGTATACCGAGTCTTAGCATTTAAAACCACACTTCTTTATGTTCACCACCAACTTCTCTTAGAGTGCTTTATCACCTTGCACAAATGTTTCAGTGATCCTCCACGTCTTGTTAACGAGTACATCATCTAGATATATAATCACAAATTTTCCAAGGAATGGTTTCAACACTTTGTTCATTAACGTCATGAATGTGTTTGGGGCATTTGTTAACCCAAACGACATAGACATCAATTCATACAAGCCTTCATTCAATTTGAACGTTGTTTTCCATTCATCCCCTTCTCTGATGTAGATTTGGTGATAGCCGCTTTGTAGGTCAGTCTTTAAAAAATACCGTGTGACACTCGGGGAATCCATCAGATCGTCCATCCTAGGCAATGGGAGAGTTCGAACTTGATTGAGATCTTGTTGATGGCACGTGAATCAACACACACACCATTCTCCTCCCTTCTTTGATGCCAACACTGCGAGTACTGCACATGGGCTGAAACTTTCGTTCACTAGACCTTTGTCCAATAGCTCTTGCACTTGTCTGCGCACCTCCGCATTTTCCTTTGGGGTCATCATATACGGTGCTTTGTTTGGCAAATTCAATCTTGGTATCAAGTCAATCTAATGATTGATATTGCACACCAATGGTAATCCTTGCGGTAAGTCTTTCATCACTATGTTCGCAAACATTGTTAGCATTCCACACACTTCACTTGGGATCTCATCCTTTGTGCACTTCTTATGGCACAAGTGCATAACACACTTTCTCTTCCACCTCTTGCAGGAATTCCTTCTCTCGACATAACTAGAATTCTCGTGCAAACTCCACTCGCACTTTGCCTTCATCCTTGTCCTTTAGAGGTGACAAGTTAAACTTCCTTCCATTCTTTTCTATACAAATAACATTCGCGTGCCCATCATGGATAACCTTTCAATCATATTGCCATGACCTTTCAAACAACAAATGACAAATGTCCATTTGCATCACATCGCACAACACTTCACCGCAATAATTCTACTTCTACACAAGTGGTGAGATGGTGTGTTTTGTGTAGATTCACTCTTGCACACAACACTCGATGAAGAGGATTTTTTTGCCTTATCTTTGCCTTGGCTTTGATCTTGGTGGTGTTGCGTTACGCTTGCCCCAACGTGTAAAAACTCAAACTCCATATTCACATGAATATAAGGTGAGATTCCATTGATGTACTTCAACACCTTATGTTGCTTCGTTAAGTTCTTGTGTAGATGCACATTGGAGTCGTGGAACTCATTGGTGCAATCTTTAAGTGATTGATCCTTGTCTTTGACACAATTGTTGGAACTTCATATATTCATTCTTATAGTGTTTGAAGGAGTAATATTCCTTGTTTTGGGCATTGACAAATGGACTCCAAATCTCAATGGGCTTGTAATGCTTCTCACATTGTGTGATGTATGTTTCTCACCAATGGGACATTGAAATGGATATTTTCAATGTTGTGAAGGTGATCTTAAAGACACTAAAGTGATTGATCGAGAAGTAGGCTTTAGGTTGTTGATTCCATCCATCTAATGTTGCGGCATCAATTTTGTTGTCAAACATTACGATGTATTGATTGATTTGGACCTTGAAAGGGCTTGATCCTTGTCTTTGACACAATTGTTGGAACTTCATATATTCATTCTTATAGTGTTTGAAGGAGTAATATTCCTTGTTTTGGGCATTGACAAATGGACTCCAAATCTCAATGGGCTTGTAATGCTTCTCACATTGTGTGATGTATGTTTCTCACCAATGGGACATGAAATGGATATTTTCAATGTTGTGAAGGTGATCTTAAAGACACTAAAGTGATTGATCGAGAAGTAGGCTTTAGGTTGTTGATTCCATCCATCTAATGTTCGGCATCAATTTTGTTGTCAAACATTACGATGTATTGATTGATTTGGACCTTGAAAGGGCTTGATGTTGGAATCGTAGATGTGCACATTGGTCGAAAGATGAGATGTTTCCCAATTGAGCTACATCACAAGTTTACAAAATTGGCCAAAGAATTTTGTGTGATGCTTTTTAAGAACATGAACGAGCTATTGAACCTTTGGGGATGCCTCAAGAGTTATTTATGAACATCAACCATCTTGTTCTTGTTGCGATGTTCTTAGGATACATAGAAATGGATATGTGTAATTGCCCTTATTGTTGGTGTGTTCATGAGCTCACATGTGTTTGATATCTCTTGCATTGATATTGATGATCCACACCACGAGGCCCAAGATGCTTGTGCGGGGACAACCCAAAAACTTGGCTAGCAAACTACAAGATATATAACATGTAAAGGTAAACTATTACAGCAATAAACAAAACTCATTTGAAAACGAATGTATTTGTAGAATATCGCAACTTCTTTTCAATGAGAAAGAATAGGGTAGGGTATAATGAGATACAATGTGCAATAAAGCTAAGAATGAAGGTTCCAAAGATTAGAAGGGTAGACACTTCTTGCTATTTTTCCTAGACCGGAACAAGTTATAGACGGGTATGATTGATACTAGATACTTAGTACATGCTAGCACTCGTTACCATGTCCTTTGTGGTCGTTCGACTATCCCTTAGGGTTGAATGGTCCAGTTAATATACATCATTAGAAGAAGGTAGTTACAATAGGCAAAGGTTACAAAATTGGAATATTACTTAATGGTTCGTCATTTGCTTGAGTGACGGCGAGACTTTTTACTTGTGGTAGTTGAACTTCCAACGTGCAATATGCCGTGTGTGTGCTTTGGCATGGTGCATTCTGGAAAACGCCACTTGGTGTGCAACGTGGCGGTGTGGAGATGGCAATGCATGGAAAATGACACTTGGTGTGCAACATGGCAATGTAGTGATGACACGATTTTTTGAGATATGGAGGTTACGCACGGAAGTTGATTTTTGCGTGTTTTGTTTCAAAGTGTGGTGCAAGTGCTCGAGTATACTATGACGTTGTGTGCACGTTGCGGGTTTTGGGTGTCTGTGCGACACTATAGATTGACGTCAGTAGTGCCGCAAGGCGCTATGTAATAGTGTAAGGTTATTGAGAGCTATTTGTGAGTTTTTGCAAGGTCAGCAAGCTCAAAGTCTTAATGAATAGTGCATTGATGGAGTGATTGTGCATCGTAGTCTCTATTTACCTCTTGTTTCATCAATCAACCCCAAACGTGCCAATACATCATCCAGTTGGTCCGAAGCTCACCCGAGGCGCGCGCAGCGTCGAGCCCCTCCTTTATGTGAGCTTCGTGAGAATGTTCTCCCTTAATAAGGGGTGTTTGCACCAACAGAGAATGGGCACACCCATTCTTGGGATCAAGATTTACGCACTAAATCGTAGTCCAATGCACCGAACACGAATAACATGATCATACTACAATGGAAGTAGAACTAAATCACGATTAACATCAAGAATTACGCCCATGAACATAAAAGAAAATGCACAAATCAAGATCCATCACACAAGTGTTTCAGAATCATTCCATTATATTCATTAATCAAAGTACATCAGCCAAGATTACATCAAAAGAGTTCCATGTATGAAGATATTTGATAGGAAGAGCTTCAACATGCTCTCTATCATTGCTTCATTACAGAGCTTACAATCACATATTACACATTTTCACTATCACTCTCTCTCCCTCTTGCTCTTGCTCTCGCACTCGCACTCGCACTTTTCGCACCACCCTCTAATGTCATGCAAGACCATCCATAAAGAGGAACTTGAAGGAATCTCTTCTAACCGCTCATCATTACAAGAGAAGGCTTGAAGGAATCTTTCATGATCGCCCTACCACTACCCAAGAACATGCCAAATGTCATCATGCGTTTCCCCAATCGAGTATCCTTAGCATGCAAGTGCCAACTAATCCATAACAAACTCGGCTCCTTATCCTTTCATGATAACCGTATTGATGCCTTGGAATATCCTTTTCTTGAGCTGCAAGTCTTCATAGCTTATCCATATCTGTATCTGGTCGCTCTTCCATTCGTTCCTAAAATGCGTCTTTACCGTTGTCCAAGACCCACTAAGTCCCGAATCCATCGTGCCTAGGCGAGAGCCTTCGCACATCCCCAAGAACTACTTCGCGCGTGCCTTTGTGCCTCGCTTCGCGTGCCGAAACCTTCGTGCCGTAGGTACTTAGTTAATTTAGGGGTCCAACATGCATGGATCAAGTGAATGGAGTCCTTTTGGACAATGGAGCGCCTCTTCAAAATGTGTATATAGTTAATACTTATTGAGCCTCTAGTGGTATCTTGCGCTTGGTTGGAGTTAGAGGTATTGCTTGTGACTGAATGGGGGTAAATGCTTTTGGTTTTCTTGGCGCCTTGTCGTTCGGATTAACAAGATAATGGAAGAAATGAGAACTTTTTAGGTCTCTTAGATGCTTGAAATTAGCTTGAAACTAACAATAAGAATGAGTTATCTGAGCCCGATTCTAAGATCCTTTTTCATGTCTTACCAAGTAGGAGACACCTTTCTTTGGAATAGGGCAGCTTGAGAATATTCTTAAAGACATAAAGGCGACACTGGTCTTATATGCTAGTGGATTCTCCAAAACCACCCCTCTATATTGAACCGAAATGGTTCTAGTACAGGTCTTGGTTCTGGTTATCCCGAGTAATGTCTTGGGATCTTCATAAATGTTGAGCCCTTCCCAGAAAGTTACCAAAATATAGAACACAACTAACTAAACTTAAATCATAAATAGTAATTTATATAAACCTATATTATTTTGAAAAATGTAGTGCTTTTTGTTAGTTTTTGTATATTTTAATGTGATTATGCATATAATGTTGATATTATGGTAATTTTTCTATATGTCTATATTTTAACTCCGTGCCTAGGGTCCCAAAAATCAGCTTTTCGTGAATCCATACCTGTACCAGTGACATGGTGACTTAGGATATCTTTTACCATGTTTCCTTTACCAGTGTCTAGCAGAACTGTAATGGTGTGGCAGATCACATTGCTAAGGATGTTTTTAGGCTTTCACAAATTACTCCAATTTCCCTAGATGGAGTTTGGGTCAATAATATCCTGTTAACAATGACATTAATCTTCCAAGTCATGAAATTTTATCAGGGAGATCACAATATTATCATTGATGAAATGTCTAATATAAGGGAATATGGTAATTTAGGGAAGGTCCACCTGAGGTATTGCTAAGGATGGTATTTCTAATCCTTTTGGGATGGAGTTTGGGTCAATAATATCCTGTTAACAATGACATTAATCTTCCAAGTCATGAAATTTTATCAGGAGATCACAATATTATCATTGATGAAATGTCTAATATAAGGGAATATGGTAATTTAGGGAAGGTCCACCTGAGGTATTGCTAAGGATGGTATTTCTAATCCTTTTGGGATGGAGTTTGGGTCAATAATATCCTGTTAACAATGACATTAATCTTCCAAGTCATGAAATTTTATCAGGAGATCACAATATTATCATTGATGAAATGTCTAATATAAGGGAATATGGTAATTTAGGGAAGGTGCACCTGAGGTACCCTGTGCTTTTAGTGGCTCCTCAATTAACATTTGTCAGGGCGGCGAGTTTCAAGAGGCTTGATGCACGTTGTTCAAAGTACCATGTACTCGAAACTGAGTTTATTGTTAACATTTTTGGCATCATTATGCCTACATGATGGCTTCAGCTTGTGATTGTTTGAAATGCCACTCCATTTTTGCTGTCTTGATATTTACAGGAGGGAGAGAGGGTGTAATGCTATGAGCCATTTTGGACATATGGGATGATAACTACAATGAAATCATCCATGCCATTGGTTTCTCCAATGCATTTTTATGCCTAGAAAATAAATGTCAGGAGTGACCTTTCAAACTTATATTTACAAATCTGTACGTGCGTATTGATTTGGTCAAAAATATTAAACCAGAGTCCTAATATAATCTGACTAACTCTAATGAAAAATCAATTAATGTTGCTTCTTTACAATTTGCAGGAATCATTCATGAGTGGTGGTACTTGAACCTGTGCAAACAAATGAAGGTTTTCAAAGTGACCTGTAATGGATTTCTTAGAAATTTCCTGGAACAGCTTGAACCACCTAAGGCTAAAACTGATTATTTTAATTGTCTAACTTGCATACACCAAGCCGGGAAACTTAAGCAGTTCATGTGACAAACTTTGAAGAACTCGACTGACTTAATTTTATTTCGAGTTCTGGTGTCAGAGACTAGAAGTGAAGTGGGTTTGCATGACCCTACGATGATTCAAGATGCTATGCATATAAGAATACAATGCAATATGCATTACTATGTTTATATGCATATAATTATATACTCGACGATTGTGTACACCCTGAGTTGCTTTTAGTGTAAGGTTTGAAACTGAATCTAGTCCTCGAGTGTTGAAGTCATTCAAGATGTTATGCATATAAGAATACAATGCATTACTATGTTTATATCATATATGCATATAATTATATACTCGACTATTGTGTACACCCTGAGTTGCTTTTAGTGTAAGGTTTGAAACTGAATCTAGTCCTCTAGTGTTGAAGTCACTTCAAAGTTTTGAGCTTCATTTGCAACCAAAGTAATTGAAATTTAGAACTTTTGGTAGAGGATCAAGTTTGAATATCCACTACTCTTTTGCCATACTTTGCCAACAGACGCTATCTTACGATCCTCTAACTCCTGGATTAATGTGCACCACAAATGTTATAGGTAATTCATGTGATTTATATCTGTTTTACGGTTTTGTCTTGTTTTTCATGATTTTAGTTGCATATTGCAATGGTTTGTTTTGGGTTATAAAGGCCATTTGTAAATTCAATCAAAACTCTAGATGGAAAGCTTGCACATCCCATTCCCTGATTCTCTATGACTGCCCCTCCCTGAATTCTGTCACTGTTGCTGCTTGATTCATTTGTTTTGAAAAGAGGGTGTATTTAAAATCTTAAAATCTGAGAAAGAAAACTCACAATTATTCCGCACATTGATAATCCTATCTTAAAGCTACTCCAAGATGAAAACCAAACTGGTTTTTCCTTTAGGATATTATTTTAACCTTTTAGGGATGTCTGGGTGCTAATATTTTTATCTTGGAGCATGGTGGGTCCAAAAATAAAGTTAAAGCAAAAAGATGTTTTATTTTTCTGAAGTACCCTCCCATGCATCCCTTGTGGAGCAGTGCCCGTCTAAACTTCACTGTGGAACTAGATGCCTTCTCACAAAGACGTGTTTGGAGCGACTCTTGTTCTGTATAATTTTTGGGAATGTGATAGCCATGCCCTCTTTTGTTTTGGGATGATGGGGAGTTGCATCCTCACCCATGTCTCTATTCCCAAAATATGGGGGATGCAGGGAGGTGTCCTAGGCCCTCAGGAACTTTTCCTGTGAAACGGGAAATGGCAATCTTTATGGTTATCCAAATTCCTATCTACAGTTATTGCATCAAGTGACATAGCTGAGGGTTTTATTGTAATTGCTGGTAAGGACATGTGTGAAGAATAGGTTAAACAAACAATAGCCCTGTTTTGCACTCTAAGAGATACTCGACCTTAAGGTATGAAAGTAGTAGTGTCAAACTTGAATAAATAAATTAATAAGAAACCACAATAAATAGGATCTGTGATAGTTGCATATAGAAATAATTAAGTGTTTAAATAAAAGGAGGATGATAATATCTGAAGACCGAAAGCAATCCAAAAACGTTCTAGATTTTCGAGTAGAGAATATCTTTGTCAGGTTAAAAGATCTCCACCATCTTTGGGAAAATCACCGAAGCTTCAGGTTACAAGAAGTGCCTTCACAATGGACAGATATTTCTACAAATTATTAATAGATCTAGGAGTATTCTTAATAATGGATACATAAGCCAAGAGGAAGCAATATCAAAATGAAGAAGTACAAGAGATGAGGTGCCAAGAGATAATGAGAAGTGTTTGGAGGGTAAGATCTCTAACATATCAGAGGAAAAGATAAGGATGGACTTGTGCATGGAAAAGAATGTTTGCCATGCACCAGCAGTGTTGCTAGTCCTATTGGAAAAGGATGTGTGGGTTGTGTAAACCTTTACATGTGTACCAGTAACAAATGCTATGTTAGACATAGGGAAATGAAATCAAGTCTCCAAAGACAAAATAAAGGATACAAATGAAAAACTCATACCTAGCACATATGGGGGTGGTCTAAAGAAGCGCACTGCATTATAGTTAATGTATGTGCTTTGGGAGAACACTTTCCACTCAATTCTTATATCAGAGCACATGATATGCTTTGTGAGAAAAACTTTCATTCAATTCTCATATTCGAGCATTGAGCAAATGAAACGGCTAGCAATTATGTACAAGCACAGCAAGTATTGTATGCTTAAGGAAAGGTTACATTCTTGGTTGGAGGAGACTCATTATTTCCAGATCCTAGAGGTAAATTTGAATTGTGGTGTGTTTGGTATTGTATTGATGCTTTACAGCATTGATTACACACTGCAATTTTCATTACATTCTGAATGGATATTTGAGTAAAGTTTCTAGAATATGGTGTTGTGAGTTGATCTTCATTAGGGATTCTGAATTGAATCGTCAAGTTTTGTAGTGGATCCTTTGATTAATAATTGCTGTTTGATAGTGTTGACTTCTCTACTATTATTTATTTCAAGTAATATTGCTTTTTATGTGAGGATAAAGTTTTACAGGCATCTAGAGAGGTATATCTCATTTATGAAAAATTTCTTATATATACATAAGTGAACAAGTATGTAATTTTGTTTTTTTTTTTTTGGTGGCTATGCATTTGATATCACTATATTATACAACTCTGAACTTCTTAAAGGCCAACCTGAGTGGGTTTGTTTCTCTGACAAAATCTTTATTTCATTGAACGGACATGCCTATTTTGAATGTCTTCTTACTTGTATTTGGTTTAAATTCTTTGTCCCCCAGGCAATAAAATTACGGTTATCGAGAACTTGGGAGCAACTGAGGTATTATGTCCTTTACTCTTTTTAATAGTAATATGGTAATAATGCTTTTTGTATGGCATGAATCTCTTCCTGTCTTACACTAAAATTGGTTTTGTATGTTAAAAATGTGTGGATCATGCCATGCATTCAAGTTGAGCTACGTAAATATTCCTTGCATATTTTTTTGTGTACAAATTTCATGTATATAAATAAACTTGATTGCTAGATGCATTGTGACGAATTCTTCTGTTCCTAGGTAATAGATCCTCAATAGGAATTGAATTCCTCTGCTGTTCACTTGTATATTGAGGTCATCCGGATTATTGCCCTAAGCCCTACAACCATCTTGAAGTGATAGAATCTTTCCGGGAGATAATCTTCCTAGTGCTGAAGAGCTTGAGGCTTATATGCTGCAAGACGCTAGGAAATTTACTTTGAAACACATGGCAAGCATGAGAAGTGAAAGATCCATAGTATTCGAGATGCTAAGGACTTTTTGTAGTGTCATCAAACACCTTGAACACTAGAAGTCTTTCACGTTGACAGCAAAAATTCCAGGAAGCTTATTTGAATGCTGTAATAGGGCCATTGGAATTGTACCTGACTTGGCTATGTCCACCTTGAAGACATTCAATATAATCAGTTGTAGATGAAGAGTTCTGTGGTAAGGATTGCAGGTAGTTTTAATAAGTTTTAGCACAAGTGATTGTGATAATCATCATTAAATTCAGTTTTAAAAAGTTCCCATTTTATCTTGCATCTTCTTCGGAAAAGCCAAACATTTAGAATCTCACCAATTATACAGTTATATTAGATGTTCCAGTGGAAACTTAAACTGTAATTGATGGTATTGAAAGATGATGTTACTAAATGAGCTGGGAAAGGAATAATAAATATTGACGAATTTCTGTCTCAACCGGTGCCGGCTGTGTAAAGCTGATCTTCATAAAAGGGAATGATGGAGAAGTTGCTAAGCATAGAAGGTGTCTAGGTGAAGTCATTGTATTTGGCATAATTCTACCTCTGCGGGTCTGATGGTAGCTTGATCAAATGAATGAACTTATTGTTACATATCTGCTGAAGAGAGCAAGCGAAGACTTCCTTTGCTAATAAAGGACGATATCAACGTGTATCTAGGTTGTCTTCCTAGATTATCAGCAAGCAGTGTGGCTGGTTAACCAGTGTCTCGATGGATGGTAGTATACCAAGATACAGTCTCCATATTATTTGTTATTAATCTGTCATTTTTGTTTTCAATAGTTTAAAATATTGTACTTCTCTGAGTTATTATTAATTTTAAGGCAGCACAACAATCAAAACAATATTTTTACATTAAATTCAGTTTTTGAATAATAACACTCAATATTATATTAGGAGTCCTAAGTTAATGATCACATTCTATGTTAAGCTACCAATACTAAATGTTGTTAAGGTGTTTTTTGCTACATATCTTCCTTGTAGGGAATGAATAAGTACAACTTCATTCATGTTTTCTCCTCATCCATTATATATGGCAGCACCCTCACCTACCAACTTGGGTCGACATGCAGAGGAAGACCAACCTAATGAGTTAAGGAGGAGCTTTGTTCATAAAGATGATGGAAAAAAACAATTTAAAACATCTTGAAAGTTCACATATGCAACTACCACTCACTAAATCTTCCCATTTAGACTATCAGTAAGTAGGTTTAAAATGATTTAACAGGAATGCCTGATGTAGATGCTATCGCATATATAGGGGTGAAGTTGAGTTTGTTCCTCCATTGAAAAGAATATGAGAGTTGAAGGAAAGGTGATAACTAAGTTGATCAGAAAATGAGATAATGCATTGTCATCTCAAGGGTTCAATTTCTAACCGACAACTCAAATACTTAGTAAGATCAAACACAAAATGGTCATTGTATGTAGACACCAAAATGTTATTAAGAAAAACTTTGGTTACCGGAGTTCCTTTTTATGGTGGAGTTTTCTTCATAAACCTGATGCTTCTTATTTATCGGGAGTATAAGGAAGTTAAAATCTGTTTCTGTGCTGCATCATTTTCATTGAAGCTTCACACTTGCCTGATTATATTCTGCGCCTGCTAGAGGATTTTAGAAAACATATGATTTTTTTAAACAGTTTGTTAGTGCTGGGGTTTTGAAGACACCACCTTTTCAAGCAAAACTCAAATCATGTAATTCTAGATGTGTGTGATCTTCATTGATTTTATGAAGTCAATTTGTGTCTCATGCTTTCTGTGGTACAAGTTTCAGGCCTTTTTTATTGTGATATTTCGCCCAAATGTTTGATTGGATGTGTTGCTTTAAGTTTGGACCTTTCATTCGTAAATTTGTCTTGTTTTTAGCTTATGGAATTTCTCAATCTCTGAAGTTTTGGATATATTTTATTGTTTTCAGGACCAATTTGACAGTATAGATCTTTCAGACAATGAAATTGTCAAGCTGGAAAATTTTCCTAATCTGAAGCGTCTGACCACATTGTTAATAAACAACAACCGCATTGCTCGCATCAACCCCAATGTTGGAGGTGACGTATAGTTTGTTTCTCATCAATATTACGTGTGTTTATGTCAGCAATTATTAAAGTGGGCCTAGTTCATAACACATTTTGATTTCATTCTTCTAAAAATATGGATTTATTGTGCAGAATTTTTGCTGAAACTCCACACATTGGTTCTTACAAATAACCGTCTTGTGAACTTGGGGGATCTTGATCCGCTTGCAACACTTAAGAATTTGCAGACACTTAGCCTTCTGGATAACATTGTTACAAAGAAACCAAACTACCGCTTTTATGCCATTAACAAGTTGAAGAAGCTGCGACTTCTTGACTTCAGAAAAATAAAGCAGAAGGTGAGTTAAAGTAATGACTCCAGTTTAAGGATTTTGTGTTGGGATATTCTACTTCCAAGTATCCACCCATTATATATTCATGTTCTAATTATCATACTAGTTGAAGCATCTGTAGGAAAACTGTATGAATACCCATTATTATAAAGTCTGGTGAGATGTGTGTTTTTATGGCCCTTACAATAGTTTCTTTGTCTGTGAGCTGCCACAGATCCTTATAAAATACTGGCCATAAGCATATCTTACATATTGCATACAAACATCTTCGGGTTGCTTACGAATGGTTAAATTTATATCTATTCAGTTTTGTGATGTAAAATTTCTTCCAGTTCTCGGAAATATTCATTTCTCTGGCCAGTCTTATATATTGCATATGAGCATCATCAGGTTACTTGCCAATAATTTAGTTTATATCTCTTATGTACTGTGATGTAAAAATCCTGCTGGTTCCCAGAAATATTCATTTCTGGCCAGTCTATTTCAAGTGATTTTGTAGTAAATGCTCAATGTCCTTGGATGCATAGTTCAGATATATCAAGATTTTAGTGTTTATTGCACCTACGATTAAGGATTACTCTGTGGTGCCAAAAGATTAAATTTCAATTAGCCATTTGGCAAACTAAGAAAATAAAATAGTCAGAATTTCACAAGATAAATGAGTTCTCCATTCCATAATGGGTCAACATCTTCAGGTTGCTTGCTAATGTATTTAGTTTTGTGATGTAAAAAATTGTTTGCTATTTCATGGAAACATTAATCCTGGCCAGTTAATACTTTCTATTTTAAGTGATTTTGTATTATATGCTCGATATCCTTGGATGCCTAGTTCAGATACATCAACATTTTAGTGTTTTTTGCACCTACGGTTAAGGGCTACTTTGTGGTGCATAGTCATAGGACTTGATAAGCAAAAGATTAAATGTTGACCAGCCATTTGGAAAACTAAGAACATAAAATATTCAGAATTCATAAGATAAATGAGGATTTCTCCATTCCAAGATGTGTCCACCATCTAGACATTGATTTGGTTGTACGTTTATGGGAATACTAAATAGTCGAACAAAATTGTTTGAAGGTAGACAATGGAAAAGTTTATATTCTTGTATAAAGTTGACTGCAGATACAATTGTTTGAAGGTTGACTGTTTTTGCTTTACTCTATAAAGTGTGGCGAGAGTTACTCAGCGTCGTTACTCATTGATTATCCTGGTCTATTGATAGATATACTTGAAGATCAATGTCCCCTGAACCTCTATAGAGTTGACTGTTCTGTACTGTTCCTGGTTTTTCTTTGCCTGCTCATTAATGAGTCCACACGGCTCATTTTATTAGGATTTTATTCTTCTGTGATTTTTGAATATACTGAATTGATAATGTTGATATTTTTCCTTTTGTTGGTTATATTTCAGCTACAGTGGAAATAAACCACCTCTTCTTTCATCTTCAATATGAATGAATATTTGCCTGCTCTTTTGCATATGAATTAATGGAAGCCTGAATGAAAAGCGGTTACATTTCTCATGAGAGCTTGGTGAGAGAGATTAATTGCAGCTACAAATGGAATCATTTGCAGGCATTGCACTACTATCACAAGATGGTTTGAACTTTGTGGGTGGTGGAGCATTTGGCATGTGAAGGTGTCGGCCGTTATGTTTCGGCGGCCTCTGTTTTAATCTTTGATGAACCACAAATCTATTGGACACCTATTTTTCCTTTTATTCATTTACTGTCATTGATGGTATGTTGAGAGCAGGAGAGGCTAGAAGCAGAAAAGTACTTCGCATCAAAGGAAGCTGAGGAGGATGCTAAGAAAGAACCAGTAAAAACATTCACTCCTGGTGAGGTTCCTGTGGTGACAGAGGCACCAAGTGAACAGCAGGCACCGAAAGCTGTTCCTCCCACACGGAACAAATCTTGGCTATCAAGGTGCATTTCCAGCTTTTATGTACATTGTAGTGATCTCATATTTTCTGGCTTTGATTTTGTCTTACAGCTGCTAAAGGGTATTCTGCATGATATAAAATATTACCATATTAAATTTATATATGAAATGCTTCAGTCTACCAGACCAGGAGGGGCCTTTGTCCTGGGTGATGGTGTTTTGCTGGTTTCAGTGTTGATTTATTTTGGTGGCATTTTTCTTTAACAGAACCCTTAGAGAGAGAGAGATGGTCCTGTGAATAGAATTGTAATGACGAGTCATGCTTTGGAATTTTAGATGCATTTTGTGTGTCTCATGTTACTGAGGGTTCTGTCAGTGTTCAAAATGAATTTCATATTTACCTTGAATACGATGTGGGCTGTTTAACTTTGGATACACATTTGGACTCTAACTTGTAGTGGCTAGTAAGACTAGTTATGCTTACATTACTTTAATATCTGCAAATTTTTGATTTCCAAAGTCATACTTCAAACTTCAAAGCATGCCATAGAACTTTCGTGGCTTTAGAACATAGTATTTATGGGATGTATTGATGTGAAACAACTGTACTATGGGAATGATGGTTAATTGTCTAGTATAGTTTAAAATATGCAATAGAGCTCTTGTTTAAAACGTTTAATGTTTTTGAATAACAACAGCACATCTATTCTACGTGAGCTAATAATACTTGATTATTGTATATGATGTTCATTGTTTATTAGTTTAAAATTACTATTAAAATCAGAGAAAAGTTGAAAACACAAAGGACTAGGTTATTGATGGGGTTTATTTGCAGGCTGCAACTGCCAATTCTCAACACTCTACATGTATGATGTTCATAATTTTAAAATTATTGTAGTACAAGAATTCAGAGGAAACAAAAGAGACTAGGCTATTGATGGGTTTTATTTGCAGGCTGCGATTGCCAACTCTCAAACACTCGAAGAAGTTGCTAGACTTGAAAAGGTACTTAATTCACATCCTGCTTTTGAAAAGAAAAAACAATGATTATTTTGTCAGCAAACAATGTATTTCCGAGGTTATTCTTTTTGGTTTTGGTGACTTTTTTCCAGAATATATATTTCTGTATTCTAACCATATGCATTGTATGACATCTCATTTTTATCTTTTGACACCTCCATTTTTGGTGCTTTTTGTCTTTCTTACATGTTGTTTTAATTTCCGCATATAGGCATTGAAGTCTGGCCAGCTACCTGGATTTGAAGATCTCTGATGATACGAAAATAGAGCCTAGTGGCACCGTACCTGTTGAAAACACTATGGAGGACCAAACTAAAATTCTTGAGAATGACAATCAAAGCGAAGAGAAGACAGTTGAGATCACTGAGAGAAATGATACTGACCATCCAATGGAAACTGCTGAGAATCCTACTGAGAGTATGGGAGCCCCAATGGAGAGTGGTGATAACCAAGCAGAGAAGACTGAGGATGCTGCAATGGAAGAGGTATTATTGAATTTCTTTGGCTTCATTTTCATTGCGATCTGTCTGAAAACAAGGTAAAGGAGTGTCTATTACTGGACGATGATTGTTAGGAGTGATATTTTGTTTGCAATGGCACTTTAGAGACGAGCTGGATGGTTATTGTTAGGCGTGAGTTTCTGTTAGAAACTCTGCTTTAGAGAAAAGTGCCCCAGATGTGCTCGACTGCATACACAGATGCAATCATTTCATTTTACGAAGCTGCCAGGTGTTAGGAATGTATTTTGTTGACTATCAAGGAGTCAAACAATTTGCCATTTAACAATGTCTCCTTTACCCGTCAAACAACGTCAACAATAAAATCAGACAACATTAAATGACAAAGTTAACTTTTTCCTCTTATATGTGTATTATCGAATTCTAGCCTTTGAATTGTCAACTTTCAAAGGCTAAGGGGCACCCTTCTTTCATTAATACTGCTCCTATACCTTGTCCTGAAGCATCACATTCTCCTTCAAATGTCTTAAGAGAAATCTGATGGAGTTGGAATGATCTTTTACAGATCTTGCTAGTTGGGGGAAGGGGGATGCAGGACTTCCTCTCGGACTTCTAATGAAGTGCCACCAGTCCATAGCCTCCCCTCTTGAGTATCTTTTCCATTGTGTGGGAACTTATAATATGACTTGGGGCAGACTGCATTCTTGAAAGTTTGTACTTCCTGCCATTTGATGTGAAGCTAATGTACAAATCCTGAAAGGTGAAAGAAACTGTTCTATATTGTTTCAAGTTTCAACCATTGCACTCCCAAACTATAGTTGTCCCTCAAGGGGAATGGCTAACATTTCCGAAACAAGCTCGTAGTCTCCTATGGAAATTTTGATTTGAAAGCACTTCCCTTCACAAGTGAAATGTTTACCGCCTGTTATCATAACCTGAAAATTAGATATTGGGTACACAAAGTGGTTGAGTTCATTAGCTAACTTTCTGTTGATGAAATTGTGTGTACCTCCTATGTCTATTAAGACTATCACCTTCCTTTTTCTTAATTGTCCCTCACTATCTTGAAGTTTGAGGTGTGCTGATCCCATGCTATGAATATAGATAAATACTAGTAACTTCCTTGTCTTCTCTTTTCTTTCGCTCTCGGTCCACCTCGAGTTCTTTATGCCCTCTCCCTTTTCTAGAATCTCATTTTCATTAAATATTAGGCCTTTTCATCACATTTATGGCCTTTAACCCATTTTCTATCACAACGGTAACACAATCCCTTTCCTCCCTTTTTGCCTTTTGCCGAGGATAAAGAGAGCATATAGGATTTGGAGTTGAAATTGTTGGACAAGGTTTTGGCTGTCCGTCCAGAGGGTTTGACCTTGAGGTAGAGGTCTAGCACCCAAATTTCATAGCTCTATGTTTAATGCTTTCCTCATAGCATCCTTTGATTGTATGGGGATCAAACACCCCCTTTATGGGTACAATTTTTGGGTTGTTGTAGATAGATTGTCAAATATTTTTCAGATCAGGGTTGGTGTGCTCTGAATGAGAAGTAGGGTAAAAAGGAGATTGTTACCAGCGGGATGACCTTGTTTAGTGCAAGTTAGTCAATTTCCCAAAGTGATCTCCATTCCATACCTGCTCACATAGAGAAAATGATTATGTTATGAATGTATAGGCTGATCATTCTTGTTGTGCACAGTCCATTGGTAAGGTTGTGTTTCAAAATAAAATGAGGCAACGTCAACCATTTATCCCATGGTATGATGCAGCTTAAAATACTGTTTCATGAGATTTTTCCAAGAGCTCAGTTTTTCCATCAAACTTGTGGGGTTCCACCTTCTAGGCACGTCGAATATTTTCCCTTTTAAGAAAAATTTCCCCTTCCACAAACAGTATGGCTGCCACCTGTAGAGTTGTTCTCTGTATCGCTCATGGAGATCATGCCGCTGCCAACTCCTGCACCTCCATTACACTATGGCATGTTCCCAACAACTTGAGTGATCCCCTGCATATTGGATGGCTGGTTGTTGCTGCTCACACTGATATTCCCAAGAGTGACTGATCCCAGGCTTCCTTCCACTGAGAGACTGATTGGGTACATCCATGTTATAGTAGTAAGTGAGCTGTTTTGGAAGGGTTGGGGCTTGCACCAGAGCCTTGAGATCCGCTGTCATGTGAAAGCTTTTCCAATCTTGAGTTGAATGAGAATGAATGAAAGATTTTAATGATGTCCACGAGACTGAAGAGTCTATGGGACCAAAAGCTGAGACTTTAAGATGATTTCAGACTCTTTTCAATATCAAATCTTCTACTGTGAATCTTGAGCACAAAACCCACGATCTTTTCAAGTCTTGTTTCTTCAAATAACTCATTTAATCTGTCCACCTTCAAGTCATTTTCATACTGGATACGAATATCATCATAAGCTGAACACTCCATGATGAAGTGCCATTCCGTCTCTACCACCCCTTTGCTGCAGAAAAGACAAGTTCTCCTTTCCCAATCCTCCTTGGGTATAGTCCATCTACCGGTTTCACATTGAAGGTGATGCGATCCGGTCCTCAGTTGAGCCACTAAAATCCTTTCTTTACCCTTGATAGCTGCCCCTAGATAAGCTTTTTCATCATGCTCCCAAGTGGGGTTAAATTCTTTGATGTAATATGCTTTCTTTCACAATCTGCTCTGTCCACATGACAGTCCTAAATTTTTCTATCACATAGTTTTTTATTTCCATGTTGTTGTTAGGACACTCCTGAAAGTTGATGCCCCATTTGTTCATCCAAATTTTCTTTCTACGCTCTAATTTTTCCTCCACAACCATTTTGGGCCAGTGATGATTATCCATGTTTTCAACGAGAGTGCTAGAGGTTTGAGCATATTATCCTTGGTGAATGTTGTTGACCTTTCAAAACTTGGGGAATTGGTTTAACTTTAGGGAGCTCGGGCAAGGAGAAGAAGTGTGGCTATTTTCTATCGGTTGAAACCGTAGAGGAAGAAGGCTCGGGTCATTGGGCTAACGATTGCTTAGTCTAACAAATTGAAACTAATCATATAGGTGTCCACGAGCAATATCTCGGTGTAACCCAACAATATACAATACCATTGTGAAAATCTATAAAATAACTTCTCAACTTTTGAAAATGGGGTCAAATATAATTAAGATGATAAAGTTATGCAATGCCCGCTGCCCCACCACCCCAAGATGAGGTATCCAAACTCACAAAGAATTCCCCACAAGGTGTTAACCAAAGTTAACCTAGCAATCCTTCCATAATTCTATAAGCGTAGTCACACAAAAGAATAAAACCATTGCGAATAGCTCTTAGATACCTTTCCATTGCTTAGCAAACAAGTTCAAATGGAGTCATTATAAAAAAGTTATGGTCTTAAGGAGGTAGGATATCTAAACACAATTTTTCCATAAGATGCCATACATGGTGTTGCCCAATTGATACTTCAATGAGACCATATTGAAGTTGGGAGTTGCAATTGTGTAATAATCCTCGAAAACAATTCAAATTGCAAGCTCAAACTCTTGAAGCAAGGTGGAAAAAATACCTTATTATGCAAAGCGCTCGTCACCAAATGTGCTTTGATTGTATTAGGGAGGTGTTGTGGCGATAAGACAAACCAATGTGTCTTAGAATGTCGGTTCAACGACATCACACCACAACCACCTCGAGAGAATCCCTACAAAAAGTCGGGTTGAATGACAACACACAACAACCTTCCAATTTTAGTCGTGCAACAACTCATGATCCTTCTTGCCTATTTGCCAAGCGAGCTAGGTAGCTATACCCTTGGCTCCTCTACTCAATTTGATCAAATTTTGAAACCAATGCAAATAAATCCTTGTGTTAGAAGAGTAAAAGGAAATCAATTCTCTTAGAACAAGACCACAAGGGATTTAGATCTGAAATGAAATTTTCCTTGGCCCAAGAAATTGTTGGACTTCATCTTCAAAAAAAAAAATTGCTAGAAAAAACAGTTAACATTAGTTACTTGCCGTTGATTTTGCTTTATCTTTGTCTCCACATCATGAAATCTGCCACCCAAAATGCTGCTTTGATACTACTTGTTATGATATATCTGGAATACAAAAATAGTGAATTAGAAGCTAGACCGCTTTAGATACGGGGACAAGAATGGTACTCGAAATGACAAATTTTTAAAAACTTCGGGTATGGTATGTTGTGGGTGTGTTTATTATATATATGTATATAAATTTAAAGAAGCATTTGCATATTTATTGCAATTTAATACTTATACAATCATTCACGAAACATGAAAACAAAGTTCAAGTACTTTGATAATTGAGACTTGAGTTTGTATTGATTCATAAAGTTCAAAACATAATAGTTAATAACTTAATACATTCAAGTTCTCAACTTGATTCACTTTTAGTTTGTGAGGGCTAAAAATCTAGAACATATCATCTTCATGGATGGCATTTGCAGCTCCACTCCCACTAGCTGCACTGTCAAATCCTTTTGAAGGGCTCCCTGGAAATTCGTCATCAATGCCAAGTAGTGAAACATTAGACAAACAAGTAGCAGAAGCTTCAAAGTCCGTGGTTTCAGGTTGAATGTCCCAAAGCTTATTAGGACCTCTAGTATACTCTTCTGTCTTATGCGTTAAGAGGCACAAGTAGGAATGTGCGTATACTAGATCCTAAGCCTTCTTGGATGCCAACATGGTGCGTTTAGGTGAGTGGATGAGGCCATAAGTACTCCAATTTTGCTCTCGTAAGAATTACTAGCCACTGTTACAAAAACAAAGTATTATTAATATACAAAAAGAGTGTTATCATCTTAAATTTTAATTCTTAATTGGTAATTAGAATATCAAATAACCAACTTCATACACTGTGAGACCAATTTAATTGATAGGTCGTAGGTACTTGGCATAGTGGCCATGTACAATCCACCACTTGATTCAAGGCATGGTGGCACAAATAGCCTCTACCTTCCTATGCTACCTTCTCCGGATACAAACATCCTCATCTCATTGTGGACAAAACTAGATATTTGGATCAGAAACAATCTCTTGAATGATGTCCTCATCCCATTTCGCAACCTCCTAGTCATCATATGGTGGTTGCCTACCCACTGAATAACCCAACTATTTCATTGCTATAATATTTGAGATTTAAGGCATAGGCAACGAGATGTAATGGGGTGGTCATTTTGTTTCACCTTTTCATGACCACACATTTAACTTCATTATAGAGCTTTTCCTCAGGGTCATGTGCTTTGGCTTGTATGATTTCTTTTATTTTCTTAAGCATGGAGTCAATGCCATCATAAATTTCTCCAATGCAAGCACTATCTTTGTCTACAAATTTAATCATACATAGAATATGCTTCGTGAAACTCAACAAATACTCAAATTTTGCCCATCAATCATCATCAAGGATCACCGCCTTTATCTTTTGGGCTCTCTCGTATTTGTTGGTCTCCAGATGATCAAACGTTGTCAATTACCATGCTACTCAAAGCATGTTTCACCTTCACAAGTCATCAAGGCGATTGCGTGAGAGACAAACTTAGTCTCAACAACCTATTAAAAAGGAATGGAAAGAATTCAATAACAAAAAAATTGAAATTGATTTAAAATTAAATATTAAAATGAAAAACTTAAAACTTATGACTCATGAGTTGTTAGTTACCTTCAACGGCTCTAACTTTGAGCATCTTCAAACCGCCAGTCCGAGACATGTGATGGTTGGTGACAAACATCTGAATCTCATTTACCTGCATGTAGATTTCATCAATCCATGCGACTTTCCCAATCTTATACAACATCAAATTTAGGGAGTGTATTGCACATGGTGTCCAAAAATGTGCTCATACTCGTCCTCTACTATCAATTCTGTTGCCTTGCAATTTTTTGCGTTGTTTGTGATGACTTGGACAACATTTTGAGGGCCCACTGACTTAATAGTCTCAATTATAATGTTTGCAATGAACTGGGCATTTTTATTTATCCAATCTTTACAAACATTTCCCCTTAAGGGCTTACTTCAATAATGTTGATAAGAGGTTTGTTTCGGGAGTCTTTCCATCCATCCGATATAATAGACACTCTTGAATCCTTCCAAGAATCTCTAATCGGGTATAACGATGTCTGAATGTGTTCCTCTTCTTTTGCCAAAAGAGATGTGCAAACCTATTATAGTTAGAGTTTATATACCCTTGTGGTGCATCATTAATGGCTCTCATCACTTGCTTCCAATATGGTGACCTCAACACATTGAATGGTAGCCCACATGCATACACACAAAACCACCAATTCATTTGCAATGTCTCTCTTCTCCATGTTGAATGCTTTTTCTAGAGGCCCTTGAGTTCTCTTTTTTGATGTGGTATTTTCATCCAAAGGAGTTTTATCTAGAATAGTTTTAGTATGACTATTAATGAAAGAATGAAATGATGGTGGTGTTGGTGGTTTTCCCATTGCTCTCTGCTGCAAAGAAATGGTTTTAGAGCGAGCTCTTATAATTTCAAAGTTAATCGCCTCTTGTTCTCTCAAGTACATAACTATTTTATTTTTCTCCACCTTCTTACATGGTCTAATGCCGGTCCCCATTGCTGTAGTTAAATAAGCTTTCAAACAAGTATATGAGGACTTAAATGTGGTGCCACAATGGGGGCATGTCCAAACATGAATACCACCACCTATAATGAACTCTAACACTTCCACATGCCTCCATAAATGAGAATGAGGATCTATTTTCATTGTCAAGCCACCCAAAACACTTCCTTGTGTTCCTCCCTCATCGATTACTTCCCAGTGCCCCCTCGAAGCTGAATTGGATGTCATGATCAGAATTGTTTAATTTGTTCTAACCTAGATTTTTTAAAACATTGCTAAATAATTAAAAACAACAAATACAATTTATACCCTTACATGTCATTCTCGACTTTGATCACTAAGTTCGCCATAAATGGTGCGAGGTGAGACCATACACGAGGGTAGACGTTTAGGTTGTTAATGAATTCAATTTAAATTCATTAAAAAATTTTAAAATAAAAAATGAACACATAACTAATTGAAAAAATTAAATAGTTAAACCATAGGGTCTACATATCAATATCGATTGTGGTAACCAAGTTTGCATAATTGGTGCTAGGTAAGAACATACATAGAGGGTAGACGTTTAAGTTTTTAATGAATTCAATTAAAAACTTTAAAATAAAAAACAAACACAACTAATTAAAAATATTGAACAATTCAACGCTACATGTCAATCTCTGATTATGATCACCAAGTTTGTCATAAATGGTATGAGGTGAGAGCATACATAGACGGTAGGTGTTTAACAAAATAGAACTTAAATACAAAAAAATTAATTAATATTTAAAAACATAAAATAAATAAAAATTAAATAGATCATCAATGATGTGTTTCTGATCATTGATCACATACTAGTTTGATTATTACATAAAAATGGCAGACTTTGCAACGGGTACGTGCACTGTAAGCCTCGGGTATGTTCCGGTACGGAAACTGCGCAATGTACCCTAATTGTACCCATGCTAGGTACATATCAGGCTTGGTACAGGGGGAGGGGGGTACTAGGCGTTTCAGGGCAGTCCAAATTAGAAGTAATAATTCAATTTTGTGCACAAGGAAGCAACCAATATGCATTAGATTCAACAATGTTTTTGTGGGTGGAATCCCAACATGTTATGATATAGTAGCAACATGAAAGTATCTGAAATATGATGATTGTTGCCACTTCGAGGGGGCAAAACCTTTAAAACGGATAGCTTGAGAATAGATAAGAATTCCACATGTGATGTCCTGAATGAGAATATCTGCTCCCTATTCATATACATAATTAGATAGGGGGAATTCTGAAGGTCCTAATTAGCCGGTCTAAGAGAAGTGTATAAATTAGCAAAGAAGACAAGTTATGCACGACACAAGTTGGCCACATCGTAACTTTAGTACACATATGCTATAGAGTACTAGGGGCATCATAGGGTCTTCTCATGTAGTTGGAGCTAATTCCTTTATAAAGAATTGCAGGATTCATGTGCAAGTTATAAGTGTCATAGTCATACCCTCGGATAATATGTTTCAAGATGATGGATACATGGGACCCGTGCTGCCATATCATGCTGTCTATGAACCACACATGTTTATGGGTACCTTTTAGGGATTTTTAGCAATGGGGTACGGGATAAATAAGCTTTGCATTTCCTGAAATTTATCCTCATTGCTGTTTGTTGGCTTGTAGTTGATTCTTCTCCTCTCTCTCTCTGTCAAGCTCTTTCTCTCTCTTTCCTTCAAGCTCAGAATTAGAAAAATGCCAAAATATGAGCGTGTGAATTAACAAGAGGGGTTGGGTGTATAAATAGGTTTTTGGGGGTGTCTTTTAGGGTGAAATTAGGGTTAGGTTATGTTTTTTTCATTTTAGGGGCATTTTTTTTTAATGATTTTAAGTTGAAAATGGCGGACTTTGCAGTGGGTATGTACCCGCAGGCCCCAGGTACGTCCCGGATACGCAAATCCCGCATATGGAAATCCTCAGCATACCCGAACCGTATCCGTATTAGGCGTGCGTATCAGGCCTGGAACCGGGGGGGGGGGGTTACCAGACATTTCTGGGCAGTCCAGATTAGAAGTAATAATCCAATTCAGTGCACAAGGAAGCAACCAATATGCATTGGATTCAACATTGATTTTGTGGGTGAAATCCCCAAATTGTTATGATATAGTAGCAACATGAAAGTAGCCAAAATATGATGATTGTGCCACTTCGAGGGGGTAAAACCTTTAAAACCAATAGCTTGAGAATAGACAGAAGACTTTCGCAAGTGATACCCTGAATCAGAATATCTGCTCCCTATTCATATACATAATTAGGTAGGGGAAATTCTGAAGGTCCTAATTATCCAGCCTAAGAGAAGTGTATAAATTAGCAAAGAAGAAAAGTTATGCACATCACAAGTTGGCCACATCGTAACCTTAGTACACACGATAGTGTACTAGAGGGATCATAGGGTCTTATCATGTAGTTGGAGCTAATTCCTTTATAAAGAATTGCAGGATTTGTGTGCAAGTTATAAGTGTCATCCCCTCTGATAATATGATTCAAGATGATGGATACATGGGACCCATGCTGCCATATCATGCTGTCTATGAAACACATGTTTATGGGGACCTTTTAGGGATTTTTTTAGCAATGGGGTACTGGATAAATAAGGTTGGCATTTCCTATTGGGAGTGCAGATTCCAATAGTTGAGAGAATCTCATGTTTTCAAAGCAGCAACACACTCCATGGCAGGTAAGACATTTCAATCCATGAATATATATCGTCTGGTCTAAAATGCAAATAGGTGTTTCAAAATCAAATAGAGACCGAGCTTTAGGTTGCACAAACAAGTTATCAATCTGAAAATTAGGCCTATTCATTTCAATACCAAATAAGCCATGTGAAAGTCTCTCAAATGTAATTTAAAAGTAATTTTCCAAAAACAAGGCATGGTGACATTTCATTGTGTGTTAAGAGGTTGTGTGCTTTATGCAGTGCAAGCACCATCAAATAAGAAATTGGGTCTATTCATTTCATTTGCCGATACCAGTTAGACCATGAAAAAGCATCTCATATTGAGACACTTTCCTGTGGCCTATTTGGTATTTGAAGTAAATTGGTTTAATTTCCAATTGGAATTTCTATGGGATTTTCCAATAACAAGGCGTAGTGACATTCAATATTTGTTAAAGAGTTTGTGCGTTATGCAACACAAGCGCCATCAAATAGGAAATCGTGTGTATTCATTTCATTTGCCAATGCCGCGCAGACCCTAGAAAAGTGTCTCAAATTGACTTTGGAGGTGTATTGCAAAAAGAAGGCATATAAATGATTTAATACATGGTGATTGTTAATTCTCTGCAAAAGTTAACATTGCATAAGAAACACCAAAGTTATTTTCAAAATATATTTGTGTTTACTTTGGGCTATTTATGGATTTCTTAGCCATTTTTGTGAAGAGAAATAAACCGATAAACTTATACACGAGAAACAGTACTAACAAAACCTCTATGCTAAAAAACAGAATAAGAATAAATGGCATAGACATGATGCATAATATTTCACTTGGGAAAACCTTTTCTTTCGGGAAAACAACCCAGCACAATAACCTTCTACCTTATTGCATTAACTCAACCGTTTACTATACAACAACGTAATTCAAAGTTCTGCTTTACCCTGATGCATGTGCAAGTATTTGTAGGCACATCAATAGGAAATTGTCCAAGTGGTATAGTGGGCACCAAAACCACGGACTAAAGAAATTGGGCTAAAACCAACCACCCTAAAGACAACCATTTGGGCCTCCTATAGCTACCTCCCCGTACATCATGAAAAGTATACAATACATTTCCAACATTCTCGTAATGTCCCCTTCTCAGACCTGATCTTTCCAGTGACCGTTGGCCTTTTTTCTGGAAACCCGAAGGCTAGTCGGAAGGTAAATTAGGGTTTCCTATTTTTGAGGATGTCTTTGCTCGGAGTTGGTGGATTCAAAGGCGGATTCTTTCTGGGTTTTCCGAAAGCTTCGCAGTGGTATGTTCATTTCGGCATTCTGAGTATTTTCTGGAATTTACTATTTTTAGTAAATTCTATTTTTGGCAGTTTTCAGTTGGGTTCAACTTGGTTGACTTCCTACTTCAGTTTGGTCAGTTGACTGGTCATTATTGGCTTCAGGGCATGATTGAAGAGTTAAGTTGATATATTTAATTAAAGGTCACGTTTTAATATTATATTCGAACGTTGACCCCTTGGCCTAGTCTATTGACTTTATGTTGTTTTGAAAAGTGGGTTTCTTGAGGGTGGCGCCTTCATTAAGATTATTTTATTAATTTCCAAAGTCAAAGCAAGCTTAAGGTGGGCGCATTTATCAAGGTATTGAATTTAATTAAAATATCAATATTAAGCTTGAAAGGAAAAGGACGCCATCTTGGAGAAAGGATTAGGGTTTGGATGTTGAAGTGTTTTTTAGGGTTTCGTGAAGTCAACAGGAAGTTATAAAAGGAAGACTTTGAGCATCATTCGACATCTTGGGACTGCAATACTGTTATGCTGCCGGTTTGGCTCTGGGTTTGCTTCGAGGAATGAAGGCCTCCTAGCTCGGGCATCGCTTCTTGTTTGTAAGACAACAACTAGTGGTGATTTTAGTCTAGATTGTGAGTTCAGTGGAATTAGTGCTGTGTAATCTGCATTTGTCTAATTAGGTTCAGATTTTGCATATTAGAGTTTTCTGGTTTCTGCATTTTTGCTTAAGCAGATTCGATGTTTTATTCATAAATCCAAAAAGACAAAAAAATTCATGGTGGGTATTGTTTCATTCCTTCCTTCTTGGCTAGGCGCCCATGTATGCAAGGCTGTAGAATTTTTGGAAGACAATCTGATTTTTAAAAGCAAAATCGCCCCTGTGCTGGGCCGTACCATTCATGGTGTCTTGGAATTCGTGCATTTAATATAGCCTGCATTTTGAGTCTGTTTTTGGGGTTAGTCTGAGCGCCCTCTTGCTAGTAGTGATTTGTAATCAGTATCATGTTATTTGAATAAGTTTTAAGGAATTTCTGAGCTATTCTAGAAATCTGTATGCTGCTGGTTATATGGAAAAATACAGTACTGTCATAACAGCTCGGAGAAATCTGCATCTTCAATCTGATTCGCATTGTTAGCAAGATCTCACCATTTATATTGTAAGCTGGCAGTAGTACTGGCAGCAACTTAGATTCTTGCTTATCATACTGTAATGCCCTTCTTACTTTCAGCAGTTGATATTGTTTTAATTGACCTCCGCCCTATGGTAGCTACTATCCCATTCTGGGTTAGCAAGCACATTCTGGGTGTTGAGTATTTCCAGCTTTCCGCATTTCTTTTCAAGCATAGTATTCTGTAACACTCCGTCATATGGTCGCCCCTCACTCCATACTGGATTGGGTAGCACATACTTGGCGTTGAGTTCCCATTCAGCATTTAGGTAGAAGATTAGTATTCTGTAACACTCCGTCAGATGGTCGCCCCTCACTCCATATTGGATTGGGTAGCACATACTTGGCGTTGAGTTCCCATTCAGCATTTAGGGTAGAAGATCCTCTGACCATATGCTCGCCATCATCGGCGCCATTCTTGGTTAGAGTTGCTTTATACGTTTTGGTTTACCTTCTAACCTTAACGGGTACTTTGATTGTAATGTTGTAATCTGTTAAAAAAGGAAAACTAAAAATTGGCCCGGAACCTTTCACATTCTCCCATCTGTTGAATACTTTCTGTAGGGGGCTTTCAGATGCTAAGGGTAACCATGCCCTTTGATTTTCTGCACCAAGAAATTTTTATGTATTCCTCACCTTGCTCAATGAATCAACAATATTCTCATATATATCAACCTTTTCCAACAATACCTTCTTCCTGTCTTCAACCATTTCTCTAACAAAATGGTACTATACATCAGCGCACTTTGACGGAGAATGATAAGCAGGGTTCTTTGCCAAACATGTTACACTTTGACTGTCACAGTCTATTCACTACTTTCTATAAGAGACAAACAATCCACAACCTTTGTAACCAAACTGCTTCCTTACAAGTGTGAGTGGCTGCCATGTACTCTGCTATGTTAGGATCTTAAAGTATAAAGAGGAAGTTTTAACATGCTATATTGCATGATGGACCTGTTTTGTGCTTCCCTCACATAGAGTATACAATAAATCCCGGAGATTATTAGAATGGTCTCTGTTCTCAAAATAAAATAGAGTGAATAGGAGAAAGACCTAGTAAAAAATTGCTGAACAAGTGAATATACTAAGACACTGTGTACTGATAAAATGATGAGCAAAATAGCATATTGTATGACAAAAGACTTTGGATATATGCTATATCAATCTCAAGAATCTTGTTGATTAACCCTCTGTGGACTTTCTTTCAGTTTCCTTCTTGAATTGTGGTTATGGTTTTAACTTATATCTCAAAGCTTTCAGTGGATATGTGTGGGTTACTTAGCCAAGCTTCTCACAAGATTCATCATGAGCTAATCAATACATCTTATGGCTTATCTAACATTTATATCTATATCCATTAGTTAGTCAATACTTTAGGCCGACCTAATTAGGATAAAGGGCGTGACCCTATGTAATTATACCTATTTATACGGATGAGTAAATCTCTCCCATAGGGTCATTGCGAATTATTGTTTTAATTATCAACACCTTAGAACATTTAAATCATTATCATTTTTTGTGTAGAACAAACATCTAGGGTTTGGAGTGTCCATTTTGGATTCGAATTTAGTTCATTGACACATACTCTTTGTTTTCTGATGTCTGCTCAGGATTAAGGAAATCACACATACAAAAATACCATTTATATGGTGCTATATGTTTAGGCTTTATTGAGATGTCCGCCATGCCAACTCTGATGCGGTGATTTCATGAGATGAACTGGAACAAGGAGGATACCTTCTTGGACTTATGTTTAGTAGGCTGTTCGGATATTGGCCTCAAATGTTTGGTCGGGAGGCTAATTATTTAGGATACATGACTGAGTTTATAATTGATGTTCTCTACAAAAAATGAGTATGCAAGAGGTTGCCTTTTCATATACCCCTCCATGCGGGGTTTCATGTAAATGCCATTTTGATACACTATATTATAGTTCACTCAATATTGTAGATCAACTATTATGGTGTACAGTGGAATTCAGCATTGCATGAACATGCAGATCACACACTGTAAAATGTCATGTTGTTTTAATTTGGATCTTTTCAAAATAAAACTGTTGTCAAAGTTGTGAACCATAAGTCACTGCTTTTAAAGGCTATTATGGTATTCAATTTAAAAGATCACAATGAGGAATATTTCACTATTGTTAATCATTCATCCCTCTTTACCCAATTTTTGTTGTTTTATAATTTGAGCTACTAGCCAGCAGGATATAATTTGAAACAATAATTGAATATTACATGATGTGCTTGGAGAGTTCAGGAAATTTGAGGGTGTAAGAAAATGGATTTTTTTTTCTGTATATGTTAAATGAATCAAATGGTTCTATGGGGTAAAGTGGCTGTTCAACTAGTGAAAATGCTGGGCTCCACCGAAGATTCCATTCTTGTCTGGTGCTACGGTAATAATTAGTGTGGGATTGATGGCTTATATTGTGTATGGCTATGACTACTAATGTTAACATGTGAAATCTGACTTCTTATCTTTTAAAAATATATTGATGCACCTTGCTTGATAATTGCTTAGATATAGCTTTTCTGAAGAAAGAAATTACCTGTTGATGGCACGATGCTTAGTTTATTCTCGACGGCCATCACCTAGGACTATTGGGTACAAGTTTCTGAGCTCCAAACAAGGACACAATGATTTTAAAAGACAATAATTTAATATCTATACCATGAACGCCTTCAAATATTTAATAGGTTGTATTCCTTTGAACCAGGGTGCAAATTTCTAGATGCTTTCTTTGTTTAATTTTCTTGATTATGTCTCTATGATAGTACTGATTTTTATAGGTATAGTATGTGAGGATTGTTGATGGTTTCATTATCTTTGATGGGAGCATAGTATGAGAGCATTTTTGAAGACTCTCATCAATTTTGATAGGGACAATTATATATTGTAACAATTATGTTGTTTTTGCATACTCTTTTTAAATATAGAACCACAGCAGATCATTGTGTTCAGACACTAAAATTGATGGATCTCTAGTATTCTTGTCAATGGAACAGTTGCTTTCACCTATATAAATAACTATGATTATGTTGAGAGTAAAATTGATGCTTTTTTAATAGAACACTAGTAAGTCTCTTAAAAAAATTACCTACTCAAATAATGAACTTCAATATTAATAATTAATATTATTTACCCATGTGGCAATATCGGAACTTTGCAATTATTTCTCATTGTAAAAATAACACAATAATCGCGATGATATTGTATTCAGACTTTACTTATATGATCTGCAATCAACTTGGAAACAAAACTCGAAAGGGCTAAAAATTGATGTATATTGCTATACGGATTTTGCCTATTTTATGCATTTCAATATGCAATTGTATGCATGCTCACGCACATGTTTCATACATTACATATGTTTCAAAAACAAATATACTATTACCAAACATTTGATTCTTCTTTCGATTCCACAAAATAGTAGTGCACTAGTGTTGCTCTTAAATTTTCTGCAATAAAGAATTAATTCCTAGTTGTCGTGAACAAGCGTTATGCATTTATCTAACACCAATAAAAGAGACATTGGGAAAAATTCCATAGGAGTGAAGCCATGTGGCCTTATATGGGCTATCTTTTTGGAGAGAGGTCCTTTAAGGATGTGAACATCATTGAACAATATCTTACCACTCACAAATGCTCATTGCAATTTACTCTGGATCACTTGCTTTCTTGGGAAACTTCACTATCAAATGATTTTAACTATAGGATTTTTCCATCCGGTAATTCAACCTTCATAATGTGTTTGAACATTTGAATGAATAGCCTTCGATTCATTGCCTTCATTCTTGAAGGGTTCATTTATACAACAAATCCTAGACTCATTCATAAAAATAAAGATACTCTAACAATGCATGGATTGCATGGGATCCTAACGACATATGAAATGAGAATCGAAAAGGAGTAATCATAAAGCGAGAGACAACCTTCTAAGCCTTAAAGAAGATCATAACATGAAGAAAGATAGCAAACATCATCAACATAAAAAGAACTACAAACAACGAAACCCGGAGAAAAAGAACTTTCTTAAGCACAAGAAAAACCTCTATTCCAAAGAGGAAAGTAGCTCATCTGAAGAGAGTAATGAAAGTATCTCCGCTAGTGATGGAGAAGAAATTCTATTCATGGCAATAGAATCAAAAGGGGATATCTTGGAAAGTGAAGACAACAAAAGAAGAGAAGGATTCAGAAGAGGAAGAAAATGCCGAAATAGATGGGGAAGTGGATCTAGAAGAACTCATTTGTGCCCTAAATGAGATCAAGAAGCTTAAGAAAAAGAATCTAAAACAAAAGTTACAACTTCAGAAATATGAAGAAGAGGATTGTGATTCAAAAGAAAAAATGATCATTAACCTAAAGATTCAACTTGAAGAGGCAAAAAGAATAGAGGAAGAGGTGAGAATCCAATTGAAGACAAAAGAAGAAAATTGTGAGAGGCTAGAGTTTGAAATTGTTTCTTAAGGAACTAGAGAAAACAACTACTAAGTTTAACAAAAGCATCAAGTTTGCAAAAATATTGAAATCTTAGATGATATCATCAATGGCCGAAGGTCATCATTTATCAAGATTGGTCTTGGTAAATCACATGACTACCAAAGAAGATCTCAAAGAGCCACCAAGGAATGTAATTGAAGAAAAGCCAAAGAGTAATGCAGATGCTCTCAAAATCTCATAAAAAATGAAAGCAAACAAGAAGAAAGAAAATCATGTTCCACATAATACCAACATTCCTCCCAAAGACTTCAAGGACAAAACCTCAAGATATTTTCCTCCAAGGCAATAATATCACATGGCCATGTTTCAAAACTCTTTATTTGGTTAGTGCTTTTTGTGTAATATCACATGACAATCTATCACTTTGGTCATAAAGTAATAGATTGTAGGACTTGTGCAAGAATTTTTGGTTGGAATAAGAACATAAGTCATTATGGGTCCTCAAATAAGAACTATAATTCATTTACTCCTATAGTGGATTACACTGTTATATGTTGTAAGTGCAACAACTATGGACATACACCACGTTTTTGTAGAAGTGGTTTTGTCGAACCTTCCAGGCAGTAACAAGAAAATGGAAGCCATGGATAAAATAAATGAAGAAACTGCAAAAGTTTGGAAAAAGAAGCAAGAGCAAGAAAAGAAGGAGAAATCCATGCTTGTACAAATTGCCTTTCATGCTCAAAATGAAGGAAATCAATGGTACATTGATAGTGGTTGCTCAAGCCACATGACAGGGGACAAGAGCAAATTCCTCACTTTGAAAGAAGTAAATGGAGGTACAATAAAATTTGGAGACAATGCTACAACAAGGATAACTGGTAAAGGTACTCTTAGCCTTGACAATGGAAAAACAAAAACTGAGAATGTCTTGTATGTTGAAGGGTTGAAGCATAATCTTCTAAGTGTTAGTCAAATGTGTGATCAAGGACACACCCTCACATTTCATGATGAAGGTTGTGAAATCAAGAAGGCAAGTACAAGAAAACTAGTAAAAATTAGCACTAAGCAAGTTGTAAGGGATATGCCAAGGATTGTTAAGCCTTCAAACACTATCTGTAAGCAATGTCAACATGAGAAACAAACAAGGGCAAGCTTCAAATCAAAGGAGTACTCAACATCAAAACCATTAGAACTTGTCCATATAGACCTCTGTGGGCCTACAAGGACACAAAGTTTGCAAGGTGAGAGTTATTTTATGTTGCTAATTGATGATTATTCTAGAATGACATGGGTTACTTTTCTAAAGGAGAAACCCTAAGCATTTTTGTGAGCATCATGGAATAAGGAGACATCTCTCAACTGCTAGGACTCCACAACAAAATGGAGTTGTTGAAAGAAAGAATCGAATTGTTCAAGAGATGGCAAGAACAATGTTGAATGAATCTAAGTTGTCAAGACACATTTTGGAGAGAAGCAATTAATACACAGTCTACATTCTGAACAGAGGGCAAATAAGAATCAACAATAGTAAAACACCTTATGAACTATGGAAGGGTAGACCAACTACAATTAAGTACTTCAAAGTTTTTGGAAGCAAATGCTACATAAGAAGAGATGATGAGGATTTGGGAAAATTTGACTCCAAATCGATGAAGGTATCTTCCTTGGTTACTCTTCAAGAAGCAAGGCCTATAGATGTTATAATAAAAGATTGCACAAGATTGTTGAGAGTGAAAATGTAAAAGTGGATGAAGTAATGTATCAAAAGGAAATAGCACATACATTGATTACCCAAAGGAAGTAAGCATCAAAGAAGAAAAATGAGAAGAAGAAGATGAAAAAGAAGTGATTGCACAAGAAAGACCATTTAGATTTGTCTAGAAGAACCATTTAGAAAGTCAAATTCTTGGTGATAAAGATACTAGAGTACAAACTAGAAGAAGCTTAGGAAATACATCATAACATACAAACCCATCCTTATTATCTAAAATAGAACCTAAGAATTGCAAAAGGAAGCGAAGACAAACATTGGATTGGGGCTATGGAAGAAGAGCTGAATCAAATTGAAAAGAATGAGACTTGGGAACTTGTCCCAAGACCAAAAGACAAAAATGTGATTGGCACCAAGTGGGTTTTCAGAACAAGCTAAATGAAGATGGACAAGTGGTGAGAAATAAAGCAAGATTAGTTTGTAAGGGGTATGCTCAAGTTGAAGGTATTGATTTTGAAGAAACTTTTGCTCCTGTTGCACGACTAGAAGCTATTAGAATGTTTTTGGCATTTGCTTGTTTTAAGAACTTTAAAGTCTATCAGATGGATGTCAAGTCAGCCTTTCTCAATGGAAATTTAGAGGAAGTATATATTGAACAACTAGAAGGGTTCCTCTTATCAGAAGATAAGGATTATGTGTGCAAGCTGAAGAAAGCACTTTATGGGCTGAAACAAGCCCCCAGAGCCTAGTACTCAAGACTTGACAAGTATCTATAACAAGGTTTCAAAAGGGGAATTGCTGATAGCAATCTTTACATCAAGACTGAAGGTGATGATCAGTTAATTGTTGTGGTTTATGTGGATGATATTATTTTTGGAGGTAGTAGTGACAAAATGTGTCAAGAGTTTGCTATGGAAATGCAAAAGGAGTTTGAGATGTCCATGCTTGGTGAGTTATCATTCTTCCTTGGGTTACAAATTTCTCAATCTGAAAAAGGCATTTTCATCTCACAAACCAAGTATATCAAGGAGATGTTGAAAAATTTAGGATGGAAGATTGCAAACCAATGAGCACACCCATGGTCACATGCTGCAAATTAAGTAAAGATGGCCAATCCTCAAACAAATCAAACTCTATATAAGTCAATGATTGGGAGTCTACTATATGTGACAACTTCAAGACCAAATATTATGCAAGTTGTAGGCATGGTGGCATGGTTTCAGTTGCACCAAAAGAAACCCATGTGCAAGCAGTTAAAAGGATATTTAAATATCTAAAGGGCACTTTGGATTTTGGTTCATATGGTATCCAAGATAAAGATTTCACACTAGCATAATATACTAATGCAGATTGGGCTGGCAATATTGATGATAGAAAGAGTACAAGTGGAGGAACATTTTTCCTTGGTAGCAGTCTTGTATCTTGGTTAAGCAAGAAACAAGCTTTTGTTTCTCTATCCACAACAGAGGCTGAATACATAGTAACAACATCTTGTTGCACACAAGTTCTTTGGATGAGGCAAACTCTGAGAGATATTAAGGTAGAATATGTTCATCCAATTTCAATATTTTGTGATAACACAAGTGCAATAAACATTTCGAAGAATCCTGTTATGCACTCCAGAACAAAGCATATTCCAATCAAATATCACTTCTTAAGAGAGTAGGTAATGAGAACAACATGTCAAGTTGGAATACATTGCCACACAAGAACAAATTGCAGATATTTTCACAAAGCCCCTTCCAAAAGAAACTTTTGAATATCTCAGACAAAAGTTAGGGGTGATATCTTTTTCATCTAGTCACTAAGTTCTTAAGGAGAAGCATTATGTCAGGGGGAGCTAATCACTGCATTATTTTACAACTTCGTGGTTTCTTTGCCATTGATGTCAAAGGGGGAGAATTACAGAAAGGGGGAGCATTATGTTCTTGCTATATTCATAGGTTATTTCTATGCAAGGTTGCCATCAATGACAAAGGGGAGATTGTTGGATTAATTGTCATTGATGTCAAAGGAATTTGCTATCAAAGGAAATCATTATTTGATCGTTGAAGGCCAAAGGCCAATAATCGATGTCTAAACTAAATCAATTTCGAATATCCATTATTCAAGAGTAGATCACACCATTTTAAGGCATATAAGACAAGTTTATGATCATTGAATAATGTTGGCCGACCCCCCTCTATTTTGGTGTTAATATTTAAATTATGGGCCAACCCATGTCTAGCACCCAAGAAAATAAAGAGTGTCCCTTGGGATAAATCACACCCCTTCGAAGTGACATGAGAAGGTATAAAAGACGTAGTTTAAGTGAGGAGTAATAAAGACATATCATTCAAACTTAAGCAAATTTCCAAAGGAGTGAAAAATAAGAGATCATTCAAGGTAGTTTTTGTGAAGTAGATCTATTTAATTGTTGTCCATTGATGAAGTTTTTTTTTGGAGGTCGGTGCTTCCTAAAAGAAGAGATTGGTGTCTCTTACTAAGTTGGTGCTTAGAAGTGGGGATTGGTGTCTCCAATAGGTTGGTGCCTACAAATTTCTTAATGGTGAGGATTGGTGTCTCCAATGGGTTGGTGCCTATAAATTTTTGTAAGAGATTTTTATTATTTTATGACTGGATTTGGATAGTAGATCCAAGTAGTCTTTTCTCCGTGGTTTTCTCCTGAAAGGGTTTCCACGTAAATCTTGTGTTTCATAATTGTTAGATCTTGTGTGATTGTTGTTATTGTGGTTATTAAGTTTTTAAATAACTAAAAGATTATCTTATACTGATTCACCCCCTCTCAATATAAGTGTGTGTTCATCAACTCACCATTGATTGAGAAACATTGCTCATGGTTATGATTTCCGATTTATGTAGGAACTTCTAAGTGCATAAGTATCTTCTGCTTAAAAAGGGTGTCCCTGCAAAGTGATTTGGTTTGGAATGTGAAGTCTCGTAACAAGTGTTCCCCCAAAAAGTTGAGAGATTTTGTCATGTCGCGAATCTAAAAAAAAATGCAAAATATATAGTTTTCTAAAAAAATTTCGCATTTCTTAAAATCAAAATTGGTAAATTTCAAAAATTAAAATTTATAGATTTTAAAATCTTGAAATTGTATAGTTTTT
Source organism: Taxus wallichiana var. yunnanensis (assembly GCA_018340775.1). NCBI lineage: Eukaryota > Viridiplantae > Streptophyta > Pinopsida > Cupressales > Taxaceae > Taxus > Taxus wallichiana. Next base: position 428,129,553 of record CM031239.1, read on the forward strand.
TTAAAATCATGCAAGACTTTCAAAATGTAAAATATAAAAGTGCAAAATCTTAAAAATGTAAAATTTCAAAATTGTATTTGTTTTAGATTTTACAATCTTTAAATGATAAATTTTATATTTTAAGAAATTTATGACTTTAGAGCCATTTAAATTGGATTATGGGGTCAAACTATGTTGTATATAGCTCCACACCCATTTGTTATACTCTTAAGATTTCTAATGCATTTTGACATAGTTGTTTTGAACCACAATCAAGGGGTTATGAACTTGATAATGTATTTTTGTTGACTTGGTGATGCTCAAGGCACAATGCATCTACAATTTTTTAACATCCTCTTATTTCTAACCTTGATCAATGGGGAGATCCTTGTGCTAACCATGCACTACCACTCCACTCGCACCCAAACTACATGCAATTTAGTAAGACCCATAGAATTCTCCAACACATATGAGAGCAAGGGGTCCACCACACAAGACTACACACGTATTTGCTTGATTTAGCACGCATTTTTAATGCGAGTATTAAAAAAATAATTCCTAACAAATATTAATTAAAAGTTTAAATTGGAGGCACACGTCATAATTTTGAGGGTTTTTCCAATAATTCTACTTTACTGAGACTCCAATCTTGCAGAATTAACTAAAAATTAAATAACTTCAAGTTCGTAACAAAGGTAAGACATGTGACGGAGAGCAGAGACATGTGGACTAACCGAGGGTGACACTTGGCAATGATCGAACGAGTGAAGGTAGATACATGGTAGAATTCGCCAAGTTTTCGAGAGATTGCTCCGGAAAACGTGAAGTTCCCAGAATGAGCTAGATTTATATGAGTTTTGGGTCCACATCATAAAATACAGGAAATACGGAAGACATGACCAGAAATACGTAAACAAATAATTCTGCCCAAAAACACCATTAAATTGCAAGACTATACTTTAAATATGATTTATTACACACATACATTATTATCACATTTTGGATTATCCAGATGCTTACACCGGATGGAATTCCCTTAGCATCTTCGGCTCTCATGTATCCGTAGTTGGGATTCGTCATTTCTTTGTGGTCGTAACAATCACTTTGAGCGTGGGGGACAGACGCAAGGCTATTAAATCATACAAATTCTCTTTAAAAACAAACTTACATATCTAAAATTACATATTTCATTAACTTATTTATGCAATTCATTATTTCTGATAACACAAGCATGTATTTTTCAAGATATACATAGAAAATATACATAATATATTCATTTTTTCATTTATTAAAGTAAAACAGAATAATTAACTTCTTTCTATTAGCTTTATACAAATGTTTACATAGATTTTGTAGGTATTTACAGAGCTTTTATAGAGATAGAACTTATCTGAGATGGTAAGTAGGAATTCTAGTACATAAATTCCAATGCACAGACACACATGCAACAAACACTAGACTATGGCCACACTATGAGAGGATTGTGTTATACACCCCGTGTATGTTCACCTTTCCTGGCCAGACCATCCAAGGTTGTACTCTGTACCCTCGATTAGGACACCATTGGTGCCCCTCTCTCTTTCCCACCGCCTTCTTATACCTAGTCAGCCTTGGAATTTATTTCCACATACTCAATTTAAAAACTCTTTTGTCAATATTCTCTTTCTCAAAATCACCATCACAATTCCATTGTCTCTGTCAAAATAATTCACATGCCTTTTATAAGACTTTATGGCCAGTTATGAACCATTACAATGGTTTCACACCCTTTCATAAATAAATTAAGCATCTTTAATCAATTTCTCGGGATATTCATTACATCAATAGCTTATTACAATATGTTTGCTTAAATCAAACTTGATCTTTAACAATCCATAAGTATTTAATTATTTTTTAAAGCTTCGGGGATTTAGTCACTACTTTCCTTAGTAGTGTCAAATTTATTATGAAAATCACATAACAAAACACAAGTCATTAGCTAAACAATTCAGGATATTGCTCTTTCAGGAAATCTTCTCTTTCCCATGTAGCACTTTCAATATCATAGAAAGTCCATTTTACTTTAACCTCTTTAATTTATTTATTTCTAATATTCTTAGTCCTTTCCAAAATCATTTCAAGTTCAATTTTGAATTCACATGTAGGCTTAATAATTATATTTTTCCAATCAATAACATGATTAGCATCATACACATATTTCTTTAACAAGCTTACATGAAACACATTATGAATTTTAGACAATTGAGGAGGTAAAGCAAGTCTATAAGCAAGATTTCCTATTCTTTCTAGAATTTCAAAAGGTCCACAATGTTGGACCCCGGTCATTGTCATTGATGTTTTCATTGATGCCAAGTGGCATTGATGGCGAGTGAGCAAGTGGAGAGTATCTGGTGAAGCAGTCAAGGAGATGAAGGTTGATTGGTAGAGTTCAACAGATACAAATGATGACTATGGATGAAAGGAGTTTCAGGTGTGTGCAACAATATGCAACATCATAAGGCAAGTTAATTGGGCATTCGGTAGATAAATAGGATCCATCAGATCAATAACATGTGTTTCAATGTGAAAAAGATGTCTCCAAGGTGTATGATGTGTCTCACTAATATACAATGGTCTCGCTAAGTTTATTGAGCCTTTACGGCTTGTTTTGAGAATGTTTCGGGATGTTCAAGGATTAATTCAAGCTGATATAAGATCTCTGCAAGCCTAAACAGTGTGAAAGGAGTCTTTGGAGCTATTAAAAAGTTTAGTACACTTGGTAAAATTGAATCAAGGGATAAAACTCATTATTATGTGTTCTAAGTGTTCCCAGGGTTCCTATGGTGAAAGAATTTTTTTTGGGACTTAAGAAAAATTTGATAAATTTTGATTATAGTGAGTCCGAATGTATTTCAGGTCAATAATAGGTGGATAGAGCTAGTTCTTGAAGAACTAGTGTTCCTCGCCATGATATAGAGACCACATCCTTTATAATGCAAGTTGGGTGGTCAGTTCGAGCACTAAGGCCCTCCTTGGAACAGTTCCACATTTCTCAAGGTTCTCCATAGTCCTCTTGGTCCGAAGAATGAAAAAACCGAGTATTGTAGCTCGAGTGGTAAATCAGGCATGTTGAGCTTTAAAAGAACATGTTCCATGTTATTAAGGATTCCCACAATTGATCTTGGGCCGCAAAGTGAATAATTGTTTGTTGTGTGGGTCTAATAGAATGTTCATGCACACAAGCTCTCATAAGAACTAGTTCCTCTAGCTTTAATGTTCTCCATGAGACATGTTTAACTGATGTAAACGGAACTAATGTTTTACTGATCGACAAACCAACTTGGGCACCACAAAACTCATAAGCATGGTTCTAAGAAAGACCATGTTCCCTGATTTCGCAGTTGATCTAAATATCAAAGGAGAAGGGGAAATAAATGAAGTAGTGTGATGCAGAGATTTAAGGGGATGGATGAACTTAGTATCACAAAAACCCTTGTACCCACATAACCAAGTTCCCAGGAGACTCAATGAAACTGAAATACAAAGAAGATAGGAAATGTAGTATGTTATGGGTGAAAGCCACATCGGAGGAACAAGATGATTGTGGAACAAGTTCCACAAATAGGTTAGTTCCCCAAAATTCATATTGGACCGAAACATAAAGAGGAAAGGGAAAAAGAAGATCGAGTGAGGTGTGGTTACATGGAGGTGTGAGTGAACTCGATCCAAGGTAGCACTAATTCCCATTGTTCCATATACACCCGATATATCTAATTAACACATCAAAAATGGTTTAAATGATATAATGGTCTGGTAATAAGTTCCCACAAGATCATGAGACACACATTGCAATAATTCGAGCCCTAGATGTCAAAATTTCAAGTTCTTGGATTCGTTGAAAGAGAATTCAATTCTATAGACATAGAAACAAGAAACATCAAGTTTTTGGCCAAAATATAGAAGGAATAAAAAAGAACATGTGGCATGTTGTTAGTAGGAAGATTTGGCAACAACCTTTCATATTCTCAATGCATGCAAAGAAGATGGAAGGCATGGCATGCCAAGAGATAGATGAAGAAATTCAATTGTCTATAAAAGCTAAATACTAAGCATGATACATGTTGTTGAAGGGTTGTAGAGCCAGAGAGAAGAGTAAAAGATTGAGCCATGCCAAGAATTGTATAGGGATAAGAGATCAATTTTTCTATGAAGATTTGAATATGATAGAGGAGAAACGAGCCCTGGTTTTTCCATGAATATCTCATGAGCCATAAATTATAGATCTATTGCATATCACAAATGTGATAGAGAAATAGAGAAAATAGAGAAATGGCAAGTGAAGCCAAGCAATGTCGAGAGAGAGGGAAGTGAATCCAAGAAATGTCCAGAGAGATAAATGACACATAACCATCCATGAATACCGAAGCTAATGAAGGAGAGGAAAGGGAGACAATGTTACATCATGTAGATCTATTGAAAAAGTGCAGAGACATATGTTGAAGAGATAGAGCCATTAAATGAAAAACCATTGATGATATGAAGATGAGAGTTTCTTGTTTAAGAACCTATTACGGGGTTAGAGAGGAGAAAGAGATTCCAAGTAAATATCTATTGCTAAAAGAGAGAGAGACATCAATCAAAAAACTTGATTAAATGAATATATGAGGGAGAAGATATTTTGAAACAATAAAGATATATTGTTGAGTAAAAGAAGATGTGTGTTTTGAAAGATAAGATTCGAGATGATGAAGAAGTAGAGATAAATCTAGAAGCTGAGTTGGAATGTCCTTTACAAGAATTAGACAAGTCAAGGAAGACAAACAAGAAATTTAAAGCATACATCAATGCCTATGAGAATAACATAATCCTTCTTGAAAAGAAATTGAGAAAACAAGATCAATAGGATGCTCAATAATGCAAATAAAATGATTCTAAATTAGAGGAAGTGTTGAACTCTCTCAAACTCAAGGAAGAAGAGATTACCAAGTTGAAAACCTTGGTGATGGAACAAGAAGATCAAATTAGACATCATGAAGCAGTGTCAATCCAAATGGAGCAAGAACATGAGAAAAAGGTAGAGGAACTTGAAGAACAAGTCAATATGATCTCTAAGGTTTTCAGGAAAAAATTGAAGGTTGTGATAAACTAATCTCAGCCATGAAGACACTTCAAGAAGACCTGAATCAAGAAAAGCAAGAAAATGTGAAGGACAAAAAAGAAAAATAATTTAGCTGCTTGACGCATGAGTAGAAACTAAGAACCCCAAGGTTGAGTGGAACAAATGACTAATTAGCTTAATGAGTTGTAAAGTAAAAAAAGACACTCTTGTGTATTAGAGCATGAGGTATGTCAAGCAAAAATTCATGCCAAGAGTGAAGAATGTGAAATATTAAATGTTGATCTAAAGACCCTCAAAGAGGAAATAGAGCAAGCAAAGCAAAGATAATCGAACGATGAATCAATCCGTATATTCAGAAAAGATGTTCAGAGACCAAGAAGAATGACAGGATGGTCCCAACATGCAAGAAAATAAGAAACAAAGCAAGGAGACAAACAAAGAAAATCCTAAGTCAGTTAGGCAACCCAATGTATCCATGTGTGAGAGAAAATTTAATGGCTACTATTTTTCACGCTATGGATTTGGAAATAGCGCTAGGAATTTCAAATGGCTTAAAATTGACAGAGAGAACATCCATGGAGGGATTACGGTGAGTCCGAGAAGAATAGAATATGTTTTAATTTCCATGAAAGAGGTCATGAAGCTAGGTGGTGCTTGGAAGGGCCTAGTAATCATTTTTGTACAAATAGATCTCCTATAAACTACAAAAATCAATTTTAAATGTTTAAAACCTGTGCACTATGCCAAATAGTGAAAAAATAAACTATATTTTTATTAGAAGAAGAAAGTGGAAAATCCAAGCCTCAAGTAGTCTCCGGAAAGAAGAAGATTCAAAGGGTGTACAAGGTCAAAGAAGCTAAGAAATTAGCATGGGTAAATAATGAAGAGACAAGACAAGATGCGACAATCACAAGATAAATAGTCACAACTAAGACAACAAGAAGGGATGATTAAGGTAAAAAGAAGGAAGAGAAGTTCACCGAAAATCATGAAGAACTTCTTCCTCAAACAGTGTTAGAGAAAATGCAACATGTGTGTCTTTCTATGCATACAATCAAAAGATGAGAGCTCGAGATGATGTGGTGGTCACACCAAGGAGTGCATCCAAGATGATTAACGAGAAAACTAGAGAAAAAGAGGAAATAATGAGTCATCAAGTTATTTTGATGACTTCATATTGTTCTAATATAATCTCTCTCGGATAGTATTCCTTCTCTAGGCTTCTAGAAGGTATACATGAGCTAAAGGAAGCATAGTTTGTTCTTCATCTGTCTATCACTCAAGAATTTCTTATGATGAAGAAGAAGGTCAAGGTTGTTGGTTGGTGCTATTCGTTGATGAATGTTGCCCCTTCCATGTTATCAAGGTATGGCATTCTTGTACTACTCCATATTGAAAGGTATAACATAGTTGAAGTTTTAAGTGTCTTTGTGAGAAATCATAGAAAGATAACAATGTCACTTCTTTTTCAATAGTTTCAAGAGTTTGCATGTGTTTTTCCAAAAGTTGTCAACACCGCCTTAGCAAGAAGTATTCCCAAGAATGTGTCTTGAGTCATGAACAAGTTGATTTTCTTGAATAAATATGGATTAGAACAATCCGGGATGTAATGTTATAATGTCAAAATTATCCTTGCTCTTGTCATATGAGATGGTGGCCTTGATAAATCAATCTAAGCTTGTTAAGATTTTCCAAAGTAGTGTCAAGGTCTGCTTTAGAAAGTGGTGTTTAAAGTGTGACTATTGATATCTAAAGTGTTATTGTCAAGTCTTGGAGTCGATGTCAAGGATGAGTGATCTGTCTTGTTCCCTATAGATATAAAATCTCAAATGGATTGTGTATCAATATTTTTTCAGGGAAGTATGGTTACTCCTCTTGATGGAATCAAACGAAGGTATCATGTCTTAGATTTATCATTACTACAGAATACTAAGGTTGAACAATAAGTGTGTTGAATTGCATGACAAGGGATAATACGAATCTGAGTTCAAAAGTTTTGGTGTCTTAGCAACTTAGGGATTCTTCTTTTTGAACAAGATGGTGCATGACTCGATCAATTTATGAAGAACTAAAATGAGAAGTTACGGTGAAAATTTTCTCATGGGTGTAAAGAGAACATGAAAGTGCAAATCTCTTTGACAAAAGCACATGATTGAAAAATGTGAGGAGCTATCACAATTCCTCCCAGTTTGAAATGGAATAAAATAGGTTTATCTTGTGGAGTTGATGTCACAATAGACTAAAGGATTGTGAAAGGTAAATGAAACCAAGGTGGCGAGATGAAGGTCTTCATGATGAAAGATCAAGATTCGTCTAACAATGTCGGGTATAGGGGACTAAGATAAGTAAATGAAAGGATAAAAGGAAATCAATAGTTTTTTAGAAAGAATGTCTTTGAAATTGAGAGTGTGATTAGGAACTTGGTAGAGCATAGGACTCTAATGAGAACATGAAGATGGTTGTTGAAGTAAGGGTTACTAAAGTATTTTTGCGCAAGTGAGCCAAATGCATATAAATTTCCTTAGGAAAAGTAAAAAGGACTGATATCTCTAGAGTGATGCCCGAAAAGTGGTAAAGTTTTGCATGACTAATTCAAGAGTGATGATCATTGTCAAGTGTTGGAAGTAGACACCTATAGGGCCTTCAAAATTGGTATGAATGGGGATTTAGAGATAAAGAGGGATATGATGATTACATATGTATTCTAAATGTTACTAGAGATAGATAATTGGTACACATGATGTTTTCAAGCACAAAGAGACTAATTTCTAAATAAAGTGCTCAATGTGGCAGTTTTGACAGTCCATACAAAGGTAGAGAGTTTGGAGTAATGTTGTCGAGGTAATCCATGAATATTATTTATGTGGATAATTGAAGAATGTGAAATGGGAATGTTGATAGAGCACACACAGTCTAAAGGTGTTGATAGTGGCTAAAACTCAAAGTTTGCATTCTAGAGGTCCATATTGCACCCTACAAACCCGTAACATGGATCTACAAATATGGAAAGACAACCTTTTCCTTGAGAAGACATCTATGTTAGTCAAGGTAGTGGTTTGGTGACAAGGAGGATAAAGAAGTAGGTCAAAGTATTATTGAGGATCAAAAGACTAATGTTTCTTAGTTGAGAAACATCTTCAAGCTACAAAATGAGATGCAAGAGTACAACTAAAGGTAAAAATAGATTGCAATATTGTCTCTTCGAGCTTCAAATTCATGAAGGTGAAATGGGGTAAAGTGAAGTCTACTCAAGAGTGTAATTGGAAAGCTTAAGTGTCTCAACATTTATAAGGAGTGATACACCCATCAAATCGTAACAAACATATACTTCTTCCCAAATAGTATATATAAGCACAAGGCTATGTGTGGCTATTGTAGGTTTTGTTGAAGAATATCATGGTATGTTGGATCATGAGGATAAGTAAAAATAGGAATATCATGAGATGTGAATCAATAATGAAGTCAAGAAAGAGTTTCAGTGTTAGTGAAATGTGAATAGAAACTGTTGATACTATCTTGGAAAACAAAGTGTTGATGCTATATTGAAAAGAAAAGAGATTTGCAACATATAGTCTCAACGTCGAGCTTGTGAGCATAGAGAGCTAATTCAAGACAAAATGTGAGCAACATATCATACAAGCAAAGAGAATTTTAGCAATCAAAAACACAATATCATCCAAGGGGGAGCTACTAGTGATCAAGTGGATCAAGCCTATCTACATATTGTTCATGGTGTTATAAGGTTGGCCCTTTTTCAATGATGTCAAAGGGGGAAAGATATCGAGTTTTTAGTTAGAAACCAAGTATGCAAGTGTTTTTTCCATAAAATTTTAAAGGTTTATGAGGTCTTCCCATCAATGAAAACGGGGGGTTTTTTTGGACTCTGGGCATTTCATTTTTGTCATTTATGCCAAGTGGTATTGATGACAAAAAGAGTGAGCAATGGAGAGTGTCTAATGAAGACGTCAAGGAGATGAAGGTTGATTGGTAGGGTTCAGAAGATAAAAATGATTACTATGGATGAAAGGTGTTTCGTGTGTACAACAACATAAGGCAAGTTAATTGGGCATTTAGAAGACAAATAGGATAAATCAGATCAATTAAATGTGTAACAAGTGTTTCAATGTGATTCAAATGTCTCCAAGGTGTATGATGTGTCGCATTGATATATAATGGTATATGATAAGTTTATTGAGCCTTTACAATTGTTTCGTAATGTTTTAGAATGTTCTAGGATGAATTCAGGTTGATATAAGGTCTCTCAAGCCTAAATAGTGAGAAAGGAGTCTTCTGGAGCTATTAAAATGGTTAGTACACTTGGTAAAATTGAATTAAAGGGATAAAACTCCTTTCTATGTTTTCAAAGTGTTCTCAAGGTTGATATAGCGAAAGCAAAAATTTTGGGACTTAAGAAAAATTTGAGAAATTTTGATTATAGTGAGTTCTAGTGTATTTTGGGTCAATAACAGGCAGATGGAACTAGTTCTTGAAGAACTAGTGTTCCCCGCCATGATATAGAGACCAAATCCTTTATAATTCGGGTTAGGTGGTCCGCTCGGGCACTAAGGCCCTCCTCGAAGCAGTTCCACTTTTCTCAAGGTTCTCCACAAGTCCTCTTGGTCCGTAGAATGAAGAAACTTGAGTATTGCGGGTCGAGTGGTAAATTAGGCACATTGAGCTTTAAAAGAACACGCTCCATGTTATTAAGGGTTCCCCGCAATTGATATTGGGCTGCAAAATGAATAATGTTTGTTGGGTGGGTCCAATAGAAGGTTCGGGCACATGAGCTCTCATAAGAACCATTTCCTCGAGCTTTAATGTTCTCCACAGACATTTTTAATCTGATGTATACAAGAACTAATGTTTTGCATGGATTAATAGACCAACTCGGGCACCAAACAACTCATAAGCACTGTTCCAAGAAATACCATGTTCCCAATTTCACGCTTGATCCAAATATCAAAGGAGAAGGGAAAACAAATGAAGTAGTGTGATGCAAATATTTAAGGGGTTGGATGAACTTAGTATCACAAGAACCCTCAGTACCCTACATAACCAAGTTCCCCGAGACTTAATGAAACTAAAATACAAAAGATAGAGGAAACATAGTATGTTCAGCATTTAAAGCCACGTCGAGGAACATGATGATTGTGGAACAAGTTCCACAAACAATTTAGTTCCCCAAAATTCATATTGGACTGAAACATAAAGAGGAAGGGGAAACAAAGGAAATCGAGTGAGGTGCGGTTAGATGGAGGTTTGGGTGAACTAGTCCAAGGTAAAGCACTAGTTACCACTATTCCATATACACTTGATATATCCGATTAACACAGGGAAATGGTTTAAATGATATAATGGACTGGTCATAAGTTCCCACGAGCTCATGAGACTCACATTGCAATAACTCGAGCCCTAGATGTCAAAATTTCAAGTTCTTGGATTCGTTAGAAAGAGAATTCAATTCTCTAGACATATGAATAAGAAAAGGCAAGTTTTAGGCAAAAATATAGAAGGAATAACAAAGAACATGTGGCATGCTATTAGAAGGCAGCTTTGGAAACAACCTTTCATATTCTCCAATGCATGCAAAGAAGATGGAAGGCATGGCACGCCACGAGATAGATGAAGAAATTCAATTTTCTATAAAAGCTAAATCCTAAGCATAATACATGTTGCTGAAGGGTTGTAGAGCTAGAAAGAAGAGGAAAGGACTGAGCAATACCAATAATTGTATAGGGACAAGATGAAATTTTTTCTATGAAGATATGAATTTGATAGAGGAGAAATGAGCCTTGTTTTTCGATGAATATCTCATGAGCCATGAATTAGAGATCTATTGCATATTGCAGATGTGATGGAGAAATAGAGAAAACAGAGACAGTGGTAGTGAAGCCAAGAAATGTCTAGAGAGAGAAATGACATGGAACCATCCATGAATACATGAAGTGATGAAGAAGAGGAAAGGGAGACACTTTGTTACATCATGCAATTCTAGTTACATCATGCAAATCTACTGAAAGAGTGCAAAGACATATTTTGAAGAGATAAAGCCGTCAAATGAAAAACCATCGATGAGATGAAGAAGAGAGTTGCTTAGTGAAGAACCTATTACAGGGTTAGAGAGGAGAAAGAGATTCCAAGTAAATATCTATTGCTAAAAGAGAGACATAGCCATTTATCGAACACGTGATTAAATGAATGCTTGAGGGAGAAGATATTGCTTTGAAAAGTGAATATCTATCACTTTGAGTAAAATAAGAGGCATGTGTTGAAAGATAAAGGGATAAATCTATTAATCGAGATCCAATTTAATTAATGCAAGAGAGGATAGATCATAGGAACAAGAAGAGGTAAGAATAGTATAGAATATCTCGATTTTGTAGAAGAGGGAAAATGCAATAGAAAAGTGATCATGATTAATTGTATGTGCAACACAGAATCTAGATGATCAAATATTGTGTATAACATCAATATAAGTAGTAGCTTAAACCTTAGGGGTTTCAAAGATCCTTGTAGGTAGTGGCCTACAAAAGACCAAAGAGAGGTTGATTTAATCTCGGTGGGTAGAATTCTCCTTGTCGAGTGGGTGTTGTACTAAATTTGGGATTTGTGGCTTCCAGGAAAGTTGTAGCTTATCAAAGACTGGGTAGTGGCCTGGTTGAAGTATTGGATTTGTAGCTCTACATTGAGTTGTAGCTCAATCAGGAAATCATTGTAATTACACGGGACAATTGTCCAAGATAGTGAATTGGTTTCCATGGGTTTTTTTCTGAAATATTTTCCCACATTACATTTTTTCTCCTTGCATATGTGTTTGTGTGTATGCTTCTCATTCTATATCTCATGGTTATTGTTGCATGCTTATGTCAATCAATAAAGTTTAACAGTAAAAGTTTAAAAAGTGGTAATTGATTTATAAGTTTTAACCTGCATTGATTCACCTCCCCTCTTAGTGCCCAAAATCTCTAACACACAATAGAGAGGAGATAACTCGAGTATATTTACCCAACTTCAAAGAAATCTTCTTAGGTTTAACTCTAAGAAATACTTGATCACCTATTACAAATTCTATAACAAACCTTTTGAATAAACCCAAGTTTTATACCTATCTTAGGAAGCTTTCATGTTTTGTTCTGCTTTATTTATGATATTTTCCATTTCTTTTAAGTTATCATTTGCATACCAAGATCCATGTTCAAGTATTTGACCATGAAATAGGAGTAGTACAATTCTTACCATAAACATCTTTAAAAGGGGTCATTTTGGTTGTAGTATGATAACCCGGTTATAAGCAAACTCAATTAAAGTCGATATTGTTCCCACCTCTGTTAGAGTAGGTATTTACCTTAGCTCATGTTCACCTAGGTACTTTATTTTCCTTTATTGTATTTATCCTCACCCACTTATGTGTGTGGATATTTATTTTATCTTATTTAGATATTAGGAGATATTATCTAGTTGTTAGGTATAGTTCTTTCCTTGATCTATGGTATTGATTAGTTTTTTCTTTGATCTATGATATTGACTAGATCCTTGATGTCTAGTTCTCTCCTAAATCTATGGACTTGACTAGTTCTTTGATGAATAGTTATTTCCTTGATTTATGGCTTGATCTACGACCTTGAATGGTTCTTATATTGTTATTCCTTGCCTATATAAGCAAGGCCCATTCTCATTGTATTTCATTGAATTCCATAATAATATATGATATTGTTGTTCATTTGTTTGCAAATGTTTATACAAATTTATTCTCGCGAATTTCTTTCATCTTATTGATCGTGATATTTGATTAGCATCGTGTTCTTGGCTTGGTACGATTTGGTTATCGTTCCTTTTAAATTGATAGGTTTTTCACTTGTTTACTTTCTAAGCATATCTTCTAAAATTCTATTTATCCTTTCAGTTTTCCCACCAGACTCAGGATGATAAATAATATTAAATCTCAAACTAGTACCCAACTCATCAAAAAAGGATCTCCAGAAAGAAGAAGTAAATTTAGGATCTCTATCAGTTACTAAATCTTTAGGAAGACCATGCAAACAAAATAAATCCTTAGATTTAACAAATGAGCTATATCAAAAGTAGAGGTTTTGATTTTGGTTAGTAGAAAATGTGTCATTTTTGTCAATCTATCAACCACAACAAGAATATCATCATGACCATTCTTGGTCTTAGGTAAACTTGTAATAAAATCCATACTAATTGACTCCCATTTCCAATCAAGAATAGAAAAAGGTTGCAATTGACTAGGTTTACTACATTTTTCAGTTTTAACCTTTTGAAAAGTCATACATTGTTGTACATACTTTCTAATATCTTGTTTCATCCTAGGCCAGAAATAATTATTTTTGAATGACAAGTAAGTCTTTTGAAATCTAGGATGTCCAATATGGGAATGTCATGAGAATCTCTCAAAATTTGTTGTCTTAAACTAGGGATATTAGGAATACACAATCTACCTTTATAGTACAACAATCCATTCACACCAAGAAAATAAGAAGTAAGCCTATCTTTTAAATGCACATTTGATGTTCCATTTTTCAAACCAGAATACAATTCAGCAAAATAACTATCATTAGGCAATGCATCTTTTATTTCTTGATCAAATTGACTTATTTCTAAGGACAAAGCATTTGCAAACATTCTTTTTCTACTTAAAGCATCTACAACAAATTTTCTTTACCAGAACATATTGTATTTCAAAATCATATTGACTTAGTAATTCTACCCATCTTCTTTGTCTCATATTCAATAAGGGCTAAGTAAAAATATACTGCAGACCTCTATGATTAGTTTTCAAGAAAAAATTGCGACCTAATAAATAATGTCTCCAAATTTTCAAAGCATGAATTATCCCCAAAAATTCCAAATCATGAGTAGGATAATTCTTTTTAGCATGCAACAATTTCCTAGATCCAAAACATACAACTCTACCATTTTGCATTAATACACAACCAATACCAGAACCACAAGCATAAGTAGCAATAGAGAAATGTTTAGAAAAATCAGGAATACATAACACAAACAGTGGTTAAGGTTTCTTTCAACTTATTAAAAGTAGCTTCACATTCCTCAGATCAATGATATGAGTTATTTTTCTTTGTTAAGTCTGTGAGAGGAGTGGCTATTTTAGAATAGTTCTTAATAAATATTCTATAAAACCAGACAACCCAAGAAAACTTCTAATTTCTTGTACATCTTTGGGTGTATCCCAATTTTGTACTACTTTTACTTTAGAAGGATCTGGTGCAATTCCTTTTTCAAAGATAATATGACCTAGATAGGAGACTTCAATTTTAAATAATTCACATTTACTTAGCTTACCATACAACTAATGTTTTCTTAAAGTTTCAAGCACTAGCCTAACATGCTTCTCATGTTCTTCTTCATTTTTGGAATAGATCAAAATATCATCTAGAAATATAATCACAAATACATCTAGAAAAGGTCTAAAAACATCATGCATCAAGGTCATGAAGGTGGCTAGAGAATTTGTTAACCCAAAAGGCATAACAACAAATTCATAATGACCATATCTAGTTCTAAAAGCAATATTTACAATATCAACATCCTTTATTCTAATATGATGATATCCAGAACGTAAATCAATCTTAGAAAAACATCTAGAACCATTCAATTGATATAGAAAATCATCAATTCTAGGCAAAAGGTATTTATTCTTAATGGTTAGCTTATTTAATTGTCTATAATCAATACAGTCTCATAGTACCATCTTTCTTCTTAACAAACAATACTGGTGCACCCCAAGGAGAAACACTAGGTCTAATTTTTCCTTGCTTTAATAATTCAGTCAATTATATCTTAAGCTCAACTAATTCAGGTATAAACTGTCTATAAGGTGCTTTTGACACTGGTTTAGCTCCATGAATAAGGTCAATAACATGTTCTATAGATCTTCTAGGTGGAAACTCTTCAATATCAGAAGGAAAAACATCCATAAATTCTTAGACTACTGGATGAACATCTATATCTACTTTAAGTTTATCATTTTGAGTAATCAAAGCACATAAAACTTTACATTTTTATTTAAGACTTATTTTAAGTTGAACAACATAAATAGTTTTTAAAGTTAGTTGTCTTTTAGTTCCTTGCAAAATATGAGTATTTATATATTGGTCTTGGATACAAACTTGTTTATTTTCATAATTAATAAGGGCATGATTCTTTTCTAACCAAGTCATCCCTAAAATGGCATCATACTGACCTAATTTCAACACATGAAAATATTCACTAGATACAATATTATCTATTTGAAAATCTAGATCTTCTACTAAAGCTCTTGTTTTCCTTATTATTCTTCCATCAACCATTTCTACAATGACATTGGTTCAATTTTTATGTATCAACAATAGTATAAACTTTCATATTTTGATTCCCTTCCTTTGGTTTATCATCAGCTTTCTGATCTTTGTTTTTATCCCAAACTTTCTTTTTCTTAGGACAACCCCTAACATAGTGGTTATCTCCACAATTCCAACATTTAATTTCCTCTAGTTTAGTTTTGACATACTCTTGTTTCTTTTGTTGATTTCTAATCTGAGTATTTTTGCACTTAACAATTTCACTAAATGGTTTTTTCTATCCTTAAAATGAAAATTAGAGTTCTTTTTCTTATAGTCTTCCTTATTTTGATGAACTATAGTCTTGTATTTTTCAAATTGTTCTGCAATTTGAGCAACCTCATCTACTGAAGTCAGGTTTTCCACACCAAACACTAGCCTTATATTCTTCTCTTAGACCATTTATAAATCTAACAACTCTGTCTGTTCCAGAAATAAAAGGTACAAATCTATTTAAGTTCTCAAAGGCTTGTTTATACTCATTCACAATTTTAAAACATTGTTTTAGATCAAAGAATTCATTTTTCCTCTATTACAAGAAATGTTAAGATAGATACTTCTTAAAAAACTTTTAAATTTACTCCATGAGACCTTATGAGCTTTAAGTTTTTAGATCTTAATGTGTCTTCCCACCAATTAAGGGCAACATTTTTCAATTGATAAGAGGCTATTTGTGTCCTGCTTAGCTTATTAGTTTTTCTCAATTCAAAATATCTCTCTAAACTAGATAGCCAAGTTTCACTTGTTCCTACTTCCCCAACATATTCAGAAATTTTATTTTTCTAGAAAAATTTTGTATGTCTTTAGAATTATTGCTTGAACTTTCTTACTTATTATTAGAACCATAAGTACTAGAAGATTATTATGAATAGAATTGTCATCGAAGAATATTATTTTCTCTTTCTTATTTTATTTTTAGATTTATTACTTTTATTTGATTTATTAGACTTATCAGTTTTATCAATCATAGCTTCTACAAATTGGATTTTCAATGTTTCTAATTGCTCAAATAAATAGTTTACTTCCCTGCCCAATTACTAGTTTTGCCACTCCAATTCATTGTAATCCATGTTGTTCTATGAATCCATTCCATTCAAATTTGATTTGTCTTCCATTTTGTGTATATGCACAATTTTATCTTTGTGAGAAAATCACCATAATCTTTTACTTCACAACATATTTACTTTCATTTCATCAATTCAACAACATAATATTTTTAATGAGGATAATTAGCTCTGATACCAAATGAAATGCAAATTTTCTCCTTGACAAAATTCTAATAATTCTTGACAAAATATCAAATTGTGGAAGTCTGATACGTTTTCTATCATTCTTATACTACTAAACGAAGAAAC
The DNA here is from genome assembly GCA_018340775.1 of Taxus wallichiana var. yunnanensis. Lineage (NCBI taxonomy): Eukaryota > Viridiplantae > Streptophyta > Pinopsida > Cupressales > Taxaceae > Taxus > Taxus wallichiana. The sequence continues at coordinate 428,146,346 of CM031239.1, forward strand.
TATGTTGATTTACGTAAAATCTATACGCTTTCATATAATAATATATTTAATTTAACAAGCTAAATCGAGTTACACTATATATTGATTAATAAAACTATGAAGAACTTTTAAAAACTATGGTTATGGCTAAACAAGATTAATTAAAGTTTAAAGCAGAGACACCGTTGGAATTCTATTGGTTTTTCCAATAATTCTTCTTTACATACTAAGGCTTGTGGAATTAACTAAAAACTAAATAACTTTGGGTCCCAATGAAAAGGTAAGACACGTTGACGAAGAGCAGAGACATGTGGACTAACCCAAGGGTGATACTTGGTGGCGATCAAATGAGTGAATGTAGACACGCAACACAATTCTACCAAGTTTCCGAGAGATGGCTTTAGGTGGATGTGAAGTTCCCTGAATGATCCAAATTTAAATGAGTTTTGGGTCCACATCATAAAATACAATAAATATGGAAGACACGACAAGGAAAGATAGAAACATATAATTCAACTAAAACACCATTAAATTGCAAGACTATACTTTAAATATGATTGATTACACATACATTATTGTTCTATATTAAATTATACAAATTATCTTTAAAAAAACTTACATATCTAAAATTATGTATTTCATTAACTTATTTATGCAATTCATTGTTTCTGATAACACAAGCACGTATTTTTCAAGATATACATAACAAATATACATAATATATTAATTTATCAGGAGTAAAATAGAAGAATTAACTTCTTTTTATTAGATTTATAAAAATGTTTGCATAGCTTTTGTAGGTATTTAAAGACGGTAAGAAGGAATTATAGTACCAAAATTCCAATGCTGTAGACACAAGAAATGCAGACACCATAATATGGCCAAGCTGTGAGAGGACTGTGTTATATACCCCGTGTATGTTCATCTTGCCCCGATCGGGACCATTCAAGGTTGTACTTTGTACCTCTCGGGTTAGGACACTGCTGGTGCCCCTCTGTCTTGCCCATTGCTTGCATGTACCTAGTCACCTTGGAATTTACTTCCATGATTCAATTTACAAAAAAATAAAAACTCTTGTCTCAATATGATCTTTCTCATAATCACCAACACAATTTCATTCTCTCTAAAAAAATTCACCTACCTTTTATAAGATTTCATTCGCGTTATAAACCATCACAATGGTTTCACACCCTTTCATAAATAAATTAAGTATTTTATTCAATTGCTCGGGATATTCATTACATCAATAGCTTATTACAATATTTTTTCTTAAATCAAACTTGATCTTTAACAATCCATAAGTCTTTAATTATTTTTTAAAGATTCAGTGGATTTATTCACATAATAAGTGTTTCTATTGATTTCATGTTGTTGAAATGCTCCCAAATCCTTCATAATAAAAAACACACTCTTGCTCATATCTCACAAACCCTTCCTCTGTTTTCCATGAGATTTGAACTGAAGGTTCCTTAAAAGCACCTTCAAGGGGAGTGTTTTCATGCCTCCATTAATGAACCTTGATATTTCCTACATCCCCTTGAAATTTTCATCCAAAAATACTCATTTCTCGTATCTACACAATTCTAGGAATTGAAATCCCCTGAAAATTGGAGCAAAGTCTTGAAATGAAAAACAAAAACTTCTGCAAGTGGTTTCGTTTGAATCGACACCGGGAAGACCAATTTATATTTTTAGTAAGCCTTCATGGTAATACTTACTAAGAATAGTAAGTTTGATAAAATGTTCATTTCATGTACCTCATCACATTCCTTCATGACCAAGACATTCAAAATTGGCAAGATTGACAAAACTGAGAAAAAATGGCTAAAATGGGACAATAATGATGAATATTCTAAAAATAGTAAATGTGTGAAATGAGATAAAAATTATCACATTTAATTCCTTCACTCATCCTACAATGGTTTCATAACTCACATAAGTCTTCCACTCAAGTTTCAAGCAAATTCCCACATTTCCCAATGCGATGAGCATAAAGTGCCAAAATTGGAAAATGCCAATTTTTGTCCCGAAAGCTATTTCAATTCATTTCACATGGAGTGCATGATAAAAAGATGGATGGAATTGGTTTTTATTTCATTCTTATTCCCTTACTTTGAAATTAGAATGATTTTGTCTCATGTTTCACTCATCATCAGTGCTCCTACAATGGCAGAATCAAGATCATGGTTGTGTGAACAAAGTGCATCTAATTTCTCCAATGTGAATGGTTGATCATGAAGATGTGATAATGTCTAAAGGATACAAATGGTTTTATCAATGAGATAATTCATATTCATATGTTCTCAATGGTTTACTTCTCAAGTGTTCATCACTCATTTTCTCGGTGTATCCAGAAATGTGTAGAAGTGCATCATTTCAAGAATATTTATAAGGGGAAAAAGTGTTCAAAAGGTCTTCATCGGAGCTCTTCATCAGTGCATCATTGTGAAGGTTCATCATTGGTCAAATTTTCATCTTTATCCTCTCTAGAGACAATCTTCAACGAAGGTAGAGGCATCTTAATCCATGCTTTGGAGCATTTCTTCTCTCTTCTCCTCATTCTTCCTCCTCTTCTCTCCCCCTTTCTAATTCCTCAATACACATGATCATGGTGTTTTTTCTTATTCATTTAAGTGATAATGAAATATTTGTAAGATGTAAAATTACTTCCTCAAATTATAAGAGTTTTTTATTTCCTAGGATAATGAAAAGTCACAAGTTGAATAGGAACATGAAAATTCATGTGGGGGGTAGTGGAACCGTTGAATTGTAAATCTATAAAATGATATGACCTCCTCATTGTGAAAGGATTCTTAATTATTTTTTACTAGCTCCCATTATCTTTCTAGGAACAAGTGCCTTCATTTCCTCTATTCTCTTTTCTATTGAAATTTTATCTCCATCTCAACTTATACTCTAAGAGCATTATAAATTGTGTAAAATGATGCAATAAAACTGTGTTTCTTGTTGATTGTTCCTCTTTCTATGTGAATGGTTTCTTCTAATTTATGCAAGTGAAATAATCTGATTTTAATGTAATAAACTCATTTATGTTTTTTTTTGTTAAAATCCCCCTCTTATTTCCCTTTCCTATATCTCTATGTAAGCAATTTTCCTCCTTTTATTCCATACAAGAAGTTGCCATAGGTTTAGGGAAGTATTCCTATGTGATCCCCGGTCTACAGCCACCCCTAAAAATTAATTTAGTTTATATTTGTTTCCTTACTTTAAATAAATGGAGCTGCCCCATTCAAGTAGAGGGACTTAGTCCTAGAGCATTGGTGAAATCCCACAATTTTCCCTTGTGACAAATTATTTCGAACACTTACCTATAATAGTTGGTAATAGCGGTTGACTATTATACCAACACACATTTCGACTATACGAACAAATGAAATAGTTAATAATGTCCACAAGACCGAATAGTCTATGAGACTCGAGAACGATAACAAGAATTTTATTTACTAAAAATCCCATTAAACAAGGATTTCCCTAGTCCTACGAAACATTCATTCTTTTGTTTTTCATTGGATCTTTTACCAAGAATCTTGATCAAGTAGTTTGTTGTTTTATCTAACCTATTATCCTAAAAAAGAGGTAAAATTTTTGCTTTCAAGGTTGTTTTATTTGATTCAAATGTCATTCTAGGTTGTGCACTCCATGATGTAGTGTTAGTTTGTCTCCACCACCCCCTTGTTACATGATATGCATGTTTTCTTTATCGACTCTTCTTTAGGTATTGATCACATGTTGATTTTACACATAAGGTGAGGAGAGCTAGTCCTTAGCCGAGCCATCAACATTTTCTCCTTCCACTTAATTTTCTCTCCTAGATAGGAATTTTCATCATGATTTCATACATGAATTCTTTGACACAATATACTTTATTCCATCCAAATTTTCATGTCCACATGGCATCCATAATTGTTTCTCTCAAACATCTGTTTTCCCTCTTCCTTAGTATTTGGACACTCTTGTGTGCTCTTTTCTATTTATTCATCAACTTCTTGTTTAGTTTTACCCATATATTTTACTTCCTATTTATCTCTTCCTCAACAACCATTATCTTCCACTAGTGCTTCCCCATACTCTGTGTCTTCTTTAAGTAATTTAGTAGTCAAATCACCACTCAAACATCTAAGAAGAAATTCCTTATTATATCTAATAAAATATCATATAAAATTAATGTTGATATTGGTTGTAATCAATTTTTGTGAGATCTCTATTTCCATTATAAATTTGACACACTACTACCCCAAACTTTACATTGTGGCATGTTACTCGTCCAAACTTCACATATATAAAAGGCTAGCAATTGCACATGAGTTGCAAACTATACACTTAGATTTGGATCACCTACAAGATGTGTTAGTAGATATGAAAAATATCCAAATCAATGCCACTAAATAAATGGGCTTACACTTCCATTGAAAAGATAAGGACAATTATGGCTTCTTTTAACAAATAAAGTGGGTAAACTTGTTTATTTCAATATAACCTACACAAAAACACACTTAGAAACATGTTAGTTATTTTTTGTGGTTAGAGGACGTGTCTCAGCTTAGATACCTAACCTTTTAAGGAAATAAAAGAAATTTTATTGAAGAAAATGATAAAACAATGCATGAAAATAAATGGTATACCCGACTACGGTCACAAACCAGTCATGTGTGTGATTCACTAAAAACCGCATGGAGGTTGAGGCTAGTCACAGCGTGATTGACACCTATGTTGAAATTTCACCAAAATAGCGATCTTACGAGTTGCACCAGTCCTTCGTGATTCACCTTCACCTCTCCAAGACCTGTAATGTCAAAATATCCGAGCAAATAAGCAAAAATTCAAGTATGGGATCAAGTGCGTAAAGATTAAAGAAGGGATAAAAGGATGAAATGATAAGGGCAAGTGGTGTTTTATATTTTTGAGTGCCTAGAATATTGTGACACATATGGGTGTAATGTGCATAGATGGGTGAGATGATAAGGGTCCATAGTGCATTAGGGATGTAAATGGGTAGGTGGGATGGAAGAATTAAATGTGAGTGAATGAGCGTTAGTAAATGAGAGTTGAGATGTCTTTTATCCCCATTTTGTGGGATTTTATATTTTATCTTTTCTTTTGTGGGATTATTTGATTTTTGGGATTATTGTGGTTTATGATGATTTTGGTATTTTTGAATAGATGACCTTATGTGCAAGGTGTGTTTTCTAGTGTTTACATAAACTATGTCGTAATGGATGTGAAGTTTAACCCTCTAATGTGAACATGTCAATATTAAATTTATGTGACATTTTGGAGATAACAATTTAGAGAGATCCTAGTTTCTTAATATTGAATTTTTTTGATAAACTTCTTTAAAAAAATGAAAGAAACATTTAAGTCACTTAGATGGATGTCAAGTTTAAGTTTAAAATTACCTTGTGATAATTGAATGAACATGAAATTAAGGTCAAAACTAAAAATGAAGATGCTCACTCCATTACGTTCTACCCCTTCACTTCCATTGTAAAATAGAGATATATTTTTTTAAATTACTTCTTCAAGTGTACATCAAAGTTAAGGTCGAAAATAAAGATGAACACTATCATTGTTATTGTAAATGGATTCCTCCTCTCTAATGGTGAAGAGTTTTGCTTTTCCACTTAATATATTTAACTAGTGAACTCGTTGCAGAACAACAAAGGGTGTGAACCAATTGAACCACAATTTCAGTGTTTACTATTATTAAGTGGTTACAACTTATTAATAAATAATTTCTTGTTAACATATGTTTCAAGTGTTACAATAATTCTATTGTCACATATTTTGGAGTTGTATTGTAAGTGTTAATGTGTTCCTTTCACCACAACATACTACTCAATTACATCATTTAAACTTGGTCCTCAAGTGTTGCCCATTTTATTACCATATCCCAAGTATACATGAAAAGTGTACAATACTCTTAGTGTACAGTCTTTCAACACTTTCACACATGAAAACAAGCTCCACAACATAACAATCTCCCACTTGGAGACTGGTTTTCCTCTGAGCAAGCTTCTCAACCCTTCACTAGTTTCTGTGAAGACCAACCAAAGCTGAACACAACTTCATTTTTTCCTTGTGACCACCTTGGTCATCATGTCTATAGGATTCTGACTGGTATGGATCTTCTCTAGCTTTAACTTCTCTTCCTCCAAAGCTGTCCTAATGAAATGGTACCTTAATTGTATATGCTTCGTCCTAGAGTGGAAAGCAGAGTTCTTAGCTAGGTGTATAGCACTCTGACTATCACTATGTAGTTTTCTTTCCTCTTGCTTATGCCACAACTCCTCAAGCAATTGTTGTAACCAAATCATTTCTTTGCTTGCCTCTGTGGCAGCAACATATTTAGCCTCTGTGGTTGACAAAGCCACCATCTTCTATAGTCGTGAAATCTAGCTCACCGCTATCCCACCTACAAGTGTAAACATAACCTATCGTGCTCCTCCTACCGCCTAGATCTCCAACCATATCTGAATTTACATTACCACACAAAGTGGTGTCTCGATCCATCATGTAGCAAAAACTATCCCCATGGTCCTCTCAAACATCAAGGATCCACTTTACTTCCTCGCCGTGATCTCTACCTAGATCAATCATAAATCTACTCACCTCTCCCACCGTATGGGAAAATATCAAGCCTAGTGCACACAATGGCATACATCAAACTACCAACCGATGAGTAAGGTACCTTGACATCAAGTTTTTCTCCGCTCTCGTCTTAGGACACTGTTCCTTTGATAACTTGAAATGGCCTGCCAAAGGAGTCCCAATCGGTTTAGTATCCTACATATTAAACCTCTCCAAGACATTCTTAATGTACTCTTCTTGAGATAAAGTTAGCTTCCGTTCCTTCCTATCCCGAGATATCCTCATACCAAGGATTTGTTTGGCTGCCCCCAAATCCTTCATAGCAAAGGATTCACTTAGCTACTTCTTGAGTACTTTTATTTCCTGCATGTTTTTACCTGTAACCAACATGTCATCCACATACAGATAAAGGATAATATAACTGCCATCCTCAAATTTATTTGTATACACACAATGGTCAGAATGACATCTAATATAACCTTGCTCCATCATGAAGCTATCAAATTTCTTATACCATTGACATGGAGCTTGTTTCAAGCCATACAAGCTCTTCTTCAGTTTGCACACCATCTCCTCTTTACCTTTGACCTCATATCCCTCTAGTTGCTGCATATATAGTTCCTCCTCCAAATCACCATGGAGAAATGCAGTATTTACATCAAGTTGTTCTAAGTGCAAGTCTTCTGCTGCAACTATTCCTAGAACAGTTCTAATAGAAGTCATTTTTACTACAGGAGAAAAAATATCATCAAAATCTATACCTTTTTTCTGTGCAAACCCCTTGACCACCGACTAGGCCTTATATCTTTTCTTACCTCCTTCCTCTTTGACTCTAAACACCCACTTGTTCTGTAATAGTCTTTTTCCTTCGGGTAGCTTCACCAAATCCCATGTCCGGTTCTCCACAAGAGCCTCGATGCTCCTCATCCATAGCTTGCTCCCACTTCTTCCCGGCATCTACCTGCATTGCTTCATCAAAGCTCTCTGGCTCTCCACTATCAAGTGAGTAATAAATAATAAAGAGAAGGAGAAAAACATTTAGGTTCTCTTCTTACCCTAGAAGACCTCCTCAATATAGGAGTTTGGGGTTCCTGTTGAGGAGGTTCCTGAACTGATTCATGTGTCACTTTTCCATCCGGAAGATCCTCTACCACTGCATATTATTTCTTGGATTCTTCCCTGTTTTCCTGCAATTGCTACTTATACATGACTTTCTCATTAAAGACCACATCCCTAGATCGAATGATTTTCTTGTCCTTAATACTCCAACATTTATATCCAAATTCATCACCACCATAACCAATGAAAGTAAATTTTTTTGACTTAGCCTCTAGCTTGGTCCTATCATCCTTGTCTATATGAACAAACACCTCACATCCAAAGAATCTAAGAAATGAATAATCAACTTTCTTACCATACCAAACCTCCTCAGGTATGCATCCATCCAAGGCACTTGAGGGTCCTCTGTTTATCAAGTACACACCTGTGCTCACCGCTTCTACCCAAAAAGAAAGAGGCAGTCCCGCATGTAACCTCATGCTCTTAGCATGTTCCATTATTGTTCTGTTCATCCTTTATGATACCCCATTCTGCTGCGGAGCTCCTAAAACCATCTTTTGCCTGTGGATTCCATTCTTAGAACAGTAATCATCAAATTCATTGCTGCAATACTCCCCTCCATTATCTGACCTGAGACATTTTAGCGTAAGACCTGTTTTAGTCTCTACCAAGGCTTTCCATTTAACAAAAGTGTCAAATACATCGATTTGTTTCTAATACAATAAACCCAAACTTTCCTTGTTACATCATTAATAAAAGTAACATAATAACTTGAACCCCAAGAGATGATACCCGATCTCGGCCCCCACACATCGAATGCACCACTCTAACTTACTCTCTTTCTTTGTAGGTCCAACCTTGAGAAACCTTACTCACTTTTATTTTCCATATATGCCATCCTCACGTAACTCCAAACATATTTATGTATATTTGGGAAAATCATTCTTTATGATCTCCATGCCCTTACGGCTCATATGACCGAGCCTATAGTGCCATAATGTTGTATCTACTTCTGAAGCCACAAGATTACAAACATTAGTGCTATAAGTGGTTAAATACAAGGTTCCAACCTTCTTACCTCTTGCCACCACAAGAGCACCCTTGGTAACCTTCCAAGTTTTTGTCAGATATATCACAAGACAACCATCACTTCCCAACTGCCCTACTGATATCAAATTTCATCTTAATGTAGGCACATGTTTGATATCCTTCAATAGCCAAGTATTCCCATTTTGCATCTTAACTCGAATGTAACCTTTTCCAACTATGTGCAAGGCTCATTATCACCAAGAAAACATGCCCAAAATCTCTTGAACATAATCAACAAAATAATGCTTATGTGGAGAAGCATGGAAAGAAGCCCCCGAATCTAAAACCCAAGATTCAGTAATATTGTGCAAAGAAAGAATCAAAGCATCCTGACATACATTACCCATTGCCACATTTGCCTCCTTGTTTTCTTCCTGTTGTTTCTTCTTGTCCCGAAGCTCCCAACAATCCTTCTTTCGCATGCCTAGAATTTCCATAGTGCCAAAGATACTATCTTGCCTTTGGATTTTAACCTTGCCCGATCCTTTGATTTTCCATGGGTTCCTCTATTATTCTCGTCTCCTCTAGTTTCCACTGCCAAAGCATTCCCTTGAAGTAGAAGATTCACCGTGAGCTTTTTCTTCACATTTCCTCACTTAGAATCACCCTACAACATCCTCAAACTTCAAATTTGAGTTAGCAAGAACTAAGTTGCTTACCGCCATTACTAGGCTATTCCAACTCTCGTAAAGAGCACGTAACTAATGAAGCCCTAACTTCTTCATCAAATTCTATTGTAATCAAGCTAGCATATTTACAACCGTATTAAAATAATTTAGATGATCTCGCATCGAACCATTCTCGACATCTTCATATTAAACAACTTTTTCATTACAAATATCTTATTAGAGGCAGAGGGTTTTTCATACAACTTCCTAATGCATCCATCGCTTATTTTGTAGTCTTTTCCTTTGAAACATTAAATAATACCGAAGATGCAAGACAAACCGGATTGTCCCAAGTGCCTTTCTATCCAACAAATCCCATTCCACATCTCATGTCATGCTTGAGAGTTTGTTCACCTTTCCGAGACATCGGAGTATAAAGATCCTTTTGATAAAGGTAATCTTCCATTGCATCTTCTAAAGAATGAAATTTCGCTCGTTGAATTTATCGACCCTAGATCTTCCATCATCTCGCCATAGCTCCCACTCAAGATAAAACTTTCCCAACGATTCAACACTTCAACAAACCAAACCAGACTCGATACCAATTGTTAGGAAATTAGTGATAAAATATGTGGAATAATCCTTCATGTAATCGCAACAAGAGAAACTAATATGCGAAATTATTACGATCTCAAATAAAAGTGCATAATAAAATAACAAAACATAAAGAGACAAGATTTAATGTGGTTCACTCAATTTGGGCTATGTCCACCAAGAATCACTTGCTTAGATTTTATTACAAGCCACCACTCTCTCAATACAATACCAGAAATCTGCTTGGAGCTATGCTCAACAAACTCATGCCTAATTCACACCCAATTCAAAGCACATCTGCAATTTTTTCATACTTTTATCATATGCATAAAACCATATAAATAGACAATCGCTTAAGTAGTCTTACAAAACAAGGTATCAAAACCATGGGAAAAAAATCTCCCATAAACCTATGGGTCAAAAATCCCGCCCATATGAGAAAATCACGTTCATGTTTTAAGGCCCAAAAAAATAAAAATTCAGTGGTGTGCACCCACGAACCCCTCGCATCGGGGTGGTACGCCTGCCCGAACTCGGCGAGAATACGTAAAAGTGTACAATACTCTTAGTGTACAGTCTTCAACACTTTTACAAATGAAAACAAGCTCCACAACCTAATGAGGGAGTAAAGTTCTTAGTTGATTTCACAATTTTCCTAGAACTCATCTAGATTGAAAACTCGATGAATAGAAGGGCAAACCATCACAAATGTGCACTATAAATTTTGGAGCTATCAGATGAGGTTTGACTAGGGTTCCTAGACTAGATCGGGGGTATATGGGTGCCGAGTTTGCTACTAGGTGCCTGTGACAACACTGTGGTCGTAACTTGATATTTCCGTGTGTCGCACAAGTGTCGATGGTAGTCATTGTTGGTTACCTTTATGTTGCACCTTGTTCACTGTGTAATGTACTTGTAACTCGTAAAGAGATGTTCATCTCGCAAAACCATTAAACTACATCAAATATGAAAAAATGAAATATGTAATTAAACTACATCCATATTCTTTGCCTTGGATTTCCTCACTATGATTTGTTTCCTTCAATTTTTTTTTTTCTATCATCTCTTTCATTTTCCATTACCTCTCTGTTTTCCTCTACTCCATCCTTCATCACATATTTCGCTTTTAAATAACTCTCTCCTTTTCCATGATTTCATCCTCTCTCTTCTTTTCTTGTCTCTCTTTGTTTTTCCTTCTTCATTTCCCCATTTCTCTATAATCCTTCTTTGTTATCTTCTTTCTCCCCTTTCATTCCTTATTTTCATTCCTTGTTATCTTCTTCATACCCACGTCGCCTTCACATTCAATCTTTCTTGCTCTTCTCATAATCAACCAATCCTCCCCGTCATTCCCTTCTCTCCTTCTCGACATCTCTTACATCTGGCATTCACATTCAATGCCGATGTTTCTCCATTTATGTATCGTTATCTATCCCTTTCATTACCGTTCTTGTTATTCTCTTTGCCACATTGACCTCTTCTCTTTTTCGTAACCCTATCACATCTTTTATCTTTGTTAGTCCTCTCGCAGGGACCTCATCATATCCATTTCTAAGAATCTCTTCCCATCTTCTTTTGACATTTTTTCTTAGAAGGTACCATAACGGACATCACCTATCTAATCTTGTTCTCTTCCTTAAATATTTGTTCGCTTTTTTTTTTTTCGCAAAAGTATCTCTATCACACTTACCAAAGAAATGAGACTTCTTTGTCTTCTTCACCTTCTAATTTGCTAACACTTATACATCTTTCCTATGAAACATGATTGTCATCATATTTATTACCATCTTAGGGCATTTTATTTCACCTTTTTATCCTATCTTGCTCATCTTGTCCACATTTATGATTATTCTATCTATGTATTATGTTGGGGCACCTTTTCATCCTTATACTTGTCAACACATATAACTCACTTTGTGTCCTTCCCGTGCCCTATGCACCGATTGGGCATCATTATCTTCATCCACGCCTCTTTGTGGACGCATGATTTTTCACACGATTCCTCGTAGACAAAGGATTGCGCACATTTTTTGCATTTAGTTGCACATATTTCGATAATTTCCCATGACCCATTGGTCATCACGGTTTACATCCATACTGCAGTGGTCTTCACCCACTCACTGGTCTGTAGAACATTGTCGTCTGTCTCCGTTGAGACCACAATTGTCCTCTACCGATGTGATATTGGAGTCACTGCCATATTTGTATTTTATTTATTGCGATCCGTTTTTGCCTAGTACATCTTGCCTTTGGTCATGTCTTCATCCATACTTGGACATATCTTTCATCTAACACTTTTAGTTTTTGTCTCGTGGCTTGCTATCACAAACCACTCAACAAAAAGGGGCAAATGTAGACACTTATTTTCGGTATAGCGCCCCTCCGACATCTCACATGCATGCTAATTCCATCCTCGCATCTCTTTCTTTGAAATTAAATAAAATCCTATCTATTTTATAACATCATTTGATTGATTATCAATGGGTTTGATATGGACCCATGTGATAATTCAATTTTTGGCATCATCCCCCATCTCTCACAAATTATTTAATTCATAATGCATATCTCCGACACCTCCTTTTTAAAAATGAAATCTTTATCTCACTCCCCATTCAAATCATGTCCCCCACTTTGCATAATAAGTCAAAATATGTGACCCACATGATCACATCACATCCCTAACTCATGTTACTTTACTACACCCTAGGTATCATCTAACCTGTAGTTTAGCCTCACATCTAAACTATAAATATGGGGTTTTCCCCATATTAGAAAAAAAAAGGAGGAGACAGATTTTTAAACAGTAATATATTTTAAAGAGGAGGAGGATATATATATTAAGAAAAAGGAAGAGCTTAACTAAGTTTTGCCCCTTTGAAGGAGAAAGCTCTGATAGTGTCTCTTACCTCGCCATCTTAATGCCCGTTTCCATCTCCAGATCAGAGCCCCGACTAAGTTTTTCTTAGTCATTTTAGTTTGCTTGTCATTTTATATTTCGTACTTCGTATACTTTATTCATTATTGTTTATCGTCATCTTTTTAAGCACGGGGGTTGACATCCTCTAAGGGAGTCAAAATCCTCTTGAACCGGCACTATCTCCGGGCAACCCTCGCATATTATGATCTAATCTTATCTCGGTTTAGTTTTTTAGATGTAGCTTCTTGATATCATGCATATGTTTTCTTTGCACCGTATCATCCATCTCCATCTCCAAGGTACTAAGCCCTTGTATACTCGACGTGATTCAATGTTTCTTGATTACTCGTACACTCACCTAGACAGGAAGTTGGAAACGTAGATCAACATTTGGCACACCGGTGGGACCAGATCCTAGATCTGGTTGTTTTGTTTGTTATTCTTTTCTAACTTTCTTGTTTGCATGGTCATAATATTCGTTGATCTCAGTTTAGTACAATCCATTGTTTAAGTCACCTTGGAGGTACGTGTTCTATGTTTTCTGTTTACCCGCATGGGATACAAAATCTAGAAAATAATCGTATTCTCTCGACTTTTCGCTTCATGGGTCTTAGTTGTACCATAAATATAGATCTCTGCTTTTCACAATTATAATTATCTATAGTCTTTGAAATAGTCCATATTCATTTGATTTTTAAACAAAAACTCATAGTTTTGTTCTTGTTTTACGTGTACTATAGAATTCATTTTTTATATTTAATTAAATAAATGATTAAAAAAATTAAAATAAAATCAAAAAAAATTTAAAAAAATATTATTATTATCCTAAAGCTACCCCACATCCCAACTCTCAACCCACACGACTCATCCACCACCTCTCTCCTCAACCATTCAACCATCTCACTCCCTTGTCACAACCCTACCGACTCGCCACCATCTCCCACTCACCACTTGCAATACGACTCCACTCTCCAAGCTCCTTCCTACACTACTCACCACCCCACACACCGAGTTTGCCATCTTCTTCTCTCCTCACACACCTCTCTCTTCTCTCCATCCTCGCCTACCCAGTCTCCTTCTCTCTCCTCCTCGAGCCTACCTTCCTCCCCCATGTTTTCCTCCCATCCTTTGCCTCGGCCGTGTCCTCTCAACCGCCATTCCTCCCCGCCACACCCTCGACCAACTACCCAAGCCCTCAACTCATATTTCCCATAGACCCTCACAACTACTTTCTAAGCGAATCCCATTCCACTTTTTCCCGACTCCACGCATCTAGCTCTCTCTACTCTCCATCCTCACCGCACTCGAGCTACATCCTACTCCTTACCAATTCCTCACCATGACCCTCGCCGCTTTGTCAACGCTGCCCGTGAGATTCTCGTCCACCTTCCTCCACCCAAGCTATACCCATAGTCCCATAACTTTCTCTTCCCACATAGACTCGGCTTTCTATCCACGCACTCCCTATCTCCAAGAACCTCCACTCTTCCTTCCCAAATCCTATGAGCGCCCATCTCCAAATATCTACCCATCTCCCTTCCACTCCCATGTAGCTCTTTCCCTCTTCTCACCACGTATATCCCACTCCCCATTCTACCCTGTCTCGCCCTCTCATCACACACACTCCATCGCTACTTCCTTCTACACATGATGACGTGCCAAGACAATATATGTAATGATTAGAACATGAAGCATTGTTTTTAGACGGCAACAACAATTTTTTTCCTTAAAGAAAATCAATTATGAATCTCCTGTGAGGTATCTGCATACTCATGAGATGAAACATTCGAGTCCGACCTGATAAATACATTAGCAAGAGTCTAGCCAAAGCATATATCCTCATGGAAATTTCTTATATATTCAACGCCATCCAAATCAGGGAAAGGATCTAATTCTTTGCACTAATCATACAACAAACGATCAGAATCCACTGCTAAACGATAAACTAATGGCAATAAAAGACCAGATGACTTCGCAATTCCTTCTGCAAGTTTGGTAAGATCCAAGCTAATACAATCTCCCGTAAGTTTTTCGGTTTGAGTTCACGTAAGCTTTATGTGCAAGGATGCCACGCCCCTCCTCGCCTCGCTATCTCCAGCCTCGTTTTCACTTCACGTAAGCTTTCTTGTAGTAGTATGTACAAACTCTTTGTCACACTTGGTTTCCAATTTTATTTTTTTTAGAACACAATTATAAAGAATGTCTGTTATTAACAATGTCTTTTAGTATTGAAGTGTAATTTCATGCGTGTACAGTCTCCTTTTAAGCAATTGCTTTACAATATTTTCCACTGTATTTATAAACAGAGCTCATAGAATCATAGCCAATTATAAATTTCTCGTTTAGATCTCTGTTGGTTCTCATTATGTCATTGTACATGTGAAAGCCATGTCCATGTGCAAGTAGGACCACCTTGGGCATACCTAAAAGTGAACAAAGCTCTGTCAATGAGAAAGTTTGATTAGATATTGCTCCTCACTTCTTTTCTAGTCCCATTATTGTAGATATCTTATCATTTTCATATCTTGTCGGTCAACTATTGTAGAATATAAGACATTAATAAATCATTTAATTTAGAAGTACTCTTATCGATAGTTCACTACATAAATAAATGCAACCTACATGTTCATATTGTTTTGATAACGTAGTTTATCATTTAGGTGCTTAATTGTTATTTTAGTCATTTAGCGTTTAGTCTTATAAGTCTCAAGTTGTTTTTTTCATTTGTCTATTGCATGTCGTAATTTATTACTTTGAATGCATTATCACATTGTGGTGTTTGTCTTTCTGTATTACGATTTGTATTGAGTATTTATTTGGGAGCTATTTTAATCATTATTTCGTCATTTATTTTATTATTTAATCGTAATTATTTCATAGTTTATAATTTAATTTACATTTGACTAGTTTCAATAATGTGTTTATTCTAACTTAATATACAAACGGTGATTTTTTAGATTAAAATTCTACACCTAGAATTTTTCTTTCGCATATATTAGAGAGTGTCTTTGTTTATCCTTTTTTTCATTTTTTTTTTAAAAATCTCTTTTTAACTCATATCCACTAATTGTCATATTTTCTTTTTACAGGCAAAGTCTAAATTACGATTAAACCAAAACACAAGTCACCTCTTATCAACCCCATCTATGAACGTGAATCATCTAATTTCGTGGTACCTGCATTCAAGGTCACCAACCGGCACTTCTAAAAACACCATCATCAAGTACAATCACATAACACCAACAAGTGTTTCTCCAGGTATTTCTCATTTTTCTCATTTTTCTCTATTTTCTCTTTTTAGCATCTAACTTTCCTTTCCTAAGTGTCTCAGATGCATCAAAAGTCACATTTCATTTTAGTCTAAAACGGACCTTGTGCATCCCGCCCGATCACATAGCTTAAGTAAAGGAATTAACCCTCTACATTTCACTTATCACACATATTGCTTGAGACTCGCACAAATATAATTAACACATCAAACATTCCTCTCACTCGGTTAATTGATTGGGACCTAAACACCCGACAAGCAACCATCTCAGAGATCTCTCAATCCATGACTACCTTAAACCAGCCTTAGAGTCCTTACCTTCATTACCTACTTTTTTTTTCTATTCACATCCTATAAATTAATCATGAGGCTGAAAAATATTCTACTTGATTTGTTTTTCAACAACATGCATAAACAGATGTTTCTCTATTTCACACCTATTGTCGCTCTCTCCCAAATTGAGACAAAACAACAATCTACTCTATCTAATAAAGTTACTTGGTCTCAAGATCTCACTCAACAAGATTCTAAATTCAAAACCATGCCTTCAAATCACTTCATCTCCTAGTCTCCATGGTTTCACCTCATGAGAACCATGTCATACAAAATTCTCCCCACCTTGACACCAATCCTCCTATCCCCCGTCAAGCCACTCTTCCTAAACCGATCACACCACCATTTCATGCTCCTTTAAATACACTCAAATCTCCTCCTAACCCCATGTATGACTTCTTACTCCAAAATCCCCTATAATATCTCAATCCTCCCAATCACCTCAATTGGTGGATCGCATTCCACCCACATCCTTTTTTTTCAATTCTATTTCATCCGCCATGAGTATGCCCATCAAACAATCTTAGCCTTTGAATACCTACATTCCTATCCATCCTATGCTCCAACAGTCTCAACCCCTTAACACTCATATCCCTACTTATCATCTACCACAACAACCTACCCAGCTTCAACGAACACACCATATTCCTATTATTCAAAGTCAACCTATGCAACAATCTCAACCCATGACACATGTTCATCCTTACCAAACAACTCCCCAAACACCTACATATCCACAAATTAATCAATTTTCTTATCAAACCATTCCGCAAACATCCTATCCACAAACTTATCAACCACCTTATCAGACGCTTCACCAAACACCCACACACCCACAAACACATCATTTGCCTTATCAAACTACTTTTCAAACCACACAGCCAATCCAATCTCAACCTTACAATACCTCGACTAATTCAATTCATGCCTTAATAAATCGGTTAGCCAATTTAGAAACCCTTACCGTACCACCCAAGAACACCTTATCCTATGAACACATCTGTAATGAACATTCATCCATCGGTTCCAATTAAACCTTACCCTCCTCATTGGAAAGTTCCTGCATTTAATAAGTTCAATAATAAAGAATATCCCCAACAACATCTCCTCACATTTAAACATGCATGTTGTCTTATTGTGAATGATCATGATTTACTTCTTTGCCCTTTCCCCATGTCTTTATTTGGTCTGCCGGCTGGACCATAATGAAGATCCCACGACATTCAATATTCTCTTTCACCCAACTTGCACAGTTGTTCTTAGAACACTTTTCTATCAATATCGCACGCAAGACCACTATCGCTGATCTATATACCATTTGACATATGAAAATGAGCCCATGACTTCTTCGCACAGTGGCATGTTGTTATAAACCAACTATCCTTCACTATCCAGCAAACTGAACTCATCAATTTATTCACATTCGTGTGCCAAACATATATCATCCACTTTACAGATCCAATCATTCTGAACCTTTTATGAAGCTTTCACAATGGCTCGCAAGCTTGAAACCCGTGCCATTGAGCAGGGTCATCTTAAATTAAGTTCAACTAAATCAAAAATTGAATCCACTAAACCATTCACACATAATGGCGAAGTTCAAGACTGCGGCCAAAACTGTGGTCATTGAACCCTCATCCCCATCTACACCAAGCACTTGGTCTCAACAACGATCTCCTCAATCAACATCCCACTACACTCATTTAGGAGAATCATACGGTTCCATATTTGATAAGTTGATGAGTGTAAACTCTATCATATTGCCTCCCATATGACCCATAGACAACTCACAAGCCAAGCCTATTTGGTATCACGAGGCCCACTTTTGTAAATATCATCAAGTCAAAGGTCATGACATTGAGAGATGTCATTCCTTCAAAGATCATGTCCAACAACTTGTAAATAAAGGGGATATCCAAATTGATACCTCCACTACATAGACTAATCAACCACCAACGAATCACGTCACCCCCTTTACATCTCAACTATCAAACGCTTGTATGGTTGACACTATCAATCAAGATCCCATCTTGTCACCAACTCTGCATGTTCCCACAGTGGACATTATTCCCATATCTTATTCGAACCTCGTAACACCTACTTTAACTTTCACTACTTGTCCCGAACCCGCACCTTCTCCTATCCTTATCACATCCACATCAAATTCAACTATATCATCCATTTTCGCCACTTCAAACATACCCCAATCTATCACATTAGATTCATCCTTAGCACTTATTTTGGCTCCACTCGTATCCACACATATCCCTACATCTCTCCCATCTATTTCTTCACCCATATCTGTCTCAATGAAACAACCAGTCCCTTCTACTTCTACGCCCGAAAATGCTCCTACATTTGTTGCATTACCCATACCTATAAGGCCTACTCCATCGATTATCACATCACTCACATCTCCAAAGATTCCAAAAATGCCTACATATTTATCTATCCCACTACCCCTATACTTATCATATCAAAAATCCACCTAGCTCTACCTTGACAACCTTGCCCATGGCCACATCACCGATCTACCCCAATATTCTCTACCCAATCCTCCTATCACATCAATCAAATCCTCTCGAACTGCAACCCTACCAAATATACCCTTGAATCACCTATTGAACCAACACTTCCACCTCGATCAAATAAATTTGTTTTACCTTCTCCTCTAAAAAATCATCTCTTTCCATGCCCAAATCAAACAATTCATGTCTCACATAGATATCATTAATCGCATCATACAAACACCTATATCTTCATTAACATCTTCACCTTGTTTTAGAAACAGTTTCTCCATTAATAACCACACCACCGCTATCATATCCTCCGGTTGAAATTATTGTCATCCCTGCTAAAGGTAAATATTCTCGGTTGAAGTCTAAGGCTCGAGGTAAACATCCTCGACAGCTTCCTACGCATCCTCAAAAATATTCAGCTTTCCTCTTTTCAAAATCTAATGCCACAACATCCATGTCAAGATCAATTTTTCCATGTACGACATCTTTCAATAATCAATCCACATCCAAAAAATACCATCCTTCAACCAAATTTGATTTGTCCTCCAAAACATGAAATTCACACATCCAATCTACATCTACATCTTCTCCTAACGCCAAGCTGAGACATCCTATCAAAACCCATAAGAGTTACCTTCCCCATGACACTTCAATGGGGTCTTACGCAAATATCTTTTGACATTTAACTCAAACATCTACCATCAAACTTCCTCCTATTAAAGCCTTCAATCCATATGGTCCCAAGCCATCATGGTTCAATCCTAATTATAGT